>QJSC01011878.1:138347-307533 GCA_003697955.1 Calidris pygmaea
CTTTTGTGTTTTTTTTTTTGTTTGTTTTTTCTTCTTTTTCTTTAAAAGAAGCTAATATACAGAATATAAAGCACAATATTTACACCAGTACGGTAAACAGGTTCATTTGCACACCCATCAGTAGTCTGTTTTAAATGTGTATAAAAGAAATTGTGACATGACCTAAGAGGAACTGACAAGAAGTGACACGGCGTGGGGGAAGAGTCCTCAGTACCCTCCGCTTAAAACACATTAAATAATAAATAAATCATTTTTGGCAGAACTTGGCTACGTACACTTGAGCCGCAGGGAAGGTGTCTGAAGGACTGAATTGGGTGTCTCTTTTGGTGAAACCAACGTTACACGAGAAGCGTGTTCTAGCGACCGAGCTTTTCGTCATCCTCAACGCTCTCAAATAAAGAAATTTTAGGATTTGGGATGAAATCTGGGCAGGGATGGTCAGCTCGGGCAGCCGACGAGCCCTGGGTGCTGGGTTTGTGGCACTGGGGTGTTCCACCACCACGAGGACATGGGTCCAAAGCCACCCCAGGGGTTGTTTTAAGCATTAATGTCATTATTTCCTCCAAAGATGGAGCCAACCAGACCTAGGAGCACCCCCCTCTGCTCACCCAAGCGCTTCCCTGTTGGAGCACCTCGAATCAGGAGGGAATGGTGACTTCCAGAAGCATCAGATGCCCACCTCTCAAACACAATTTGTTGCTTCTTCAAAAGAGAAGCTCTGAAAGGCTCCCGCGAGCGCGGAAGGGTCTTAAGACACACTGAACTACACACAAAAACAGACAAAAAACCAATATAATCAAGTGTTTTCTCACTACTCTGCCAAAGACTTCAGTGCTCCCCTCGCCACAAAGGGGTTTGGCAAGGGCTGAATTCAGAATTTGGCAGGGAGTGTTCGGAGTTCACCTCTAAAACCCGCATTATTAACACCATTATTAATTACTACGTGTCGCCACGAGCGGCGATTGCTTTTCTCGTTTAAAACTCAAACTGACAGAAGTTACATTCTACTGAAAGCTTAAAAATCAAGCATTTGGGTGACTTAACACTGAAGGCAAACCTTTTTAAAACCTGCGTGTTCCCCTGCAACCAAGCCCTGGACCAGTGCAAAAGAATAAAAACAACCAGAAGTCCCGAAGCAACATGTGGAAAATCCTCAGCAGGGTGTTATTAACACCACGGAAGCACTAATTGGTTCTTAATTCTGCTGTGATAAATCGTGCTTTAAACATTCAGCTCTAAACCGAAGCACTCTTAAACGTGAAATACAATTAAAGACTTCCCGGTATTGCAATTCTCTTCCTCGCGCGCTCCAACACAAACATTATCCCGTGGGTTTGGGTTTTTTTTTTCCGGAGCCAAGGGAAACAGAAGGGAAACGTCAGGAAATCGGAGCTGGGGCTGGGAGCACCCACCGGTCGCCGGGGCTTTTCCTCAGCCAACCTCAGACCCATGACCCCGCCTGTGTTTTTGCTGGCGGGGACGGTTATGCAAAAAATAATAAACAATAATCTCAGATGCAGCTTTAGATTTGTATTCAGGCACAATTCTCATCTATTGGTTTTTTTCATCAAATTAATTCCAATTTATACCAGTGCGGATAAATATAATTTATCTTCTAACCAGGTAGAAGACAAAACGTGCTTTGGGGTGGATTTTAAGGGTGCTGCAATCACCCCCGGTTTTTAGGGGAGCAAACGGAGGTTCCTTCCCCTCCGCAGCTGAATTCCTCGCAACCAGGAGGAAAAAAAGAAAAAAAAAAAGCAAATAAACAGGGGAAAGAGCAATAATTCTGCAGTTCACCTGTTTCGCTTGCCCCGAGGAAGCGACGGGCGAGTGCCTCACAGCCAGACCCCTGGATTGTTTCCACCTTGTCCCTTGACACCGTCGGAGAATTTGGGAGTCCCATCAGAGCAGAAAATACTTTACAAGGGAATTATCACATTTGCTGACAGAATTCTGTTTGCACTTTAAAAACCTCTAATAAAAATAGAATATATACTGTGTTTTTTATAAATAGATTACACATTTAGCTTAGATGAGTTTCATTACATTCCCCCCCACAGACACTTTTTTTTTCTTTTTTTAAATAATTTTGTTTTTTCGTTGTGTGAACTAATACAATAATTACTAAGTCTTTGAAAAAAAACTGTTTGTACCACATTATTCTTTGGACATTTTTGAACAACATGCATCCACAAAAGCAACTGCCATTTGTTTAGTGAAAACATTTGTTTTGTACAAACCCATTTTAGGAATTTGATCTTATTATTACACGGCGACCAAGCAAAAAAATTTGCTTCCTTGAAACCCCCTTTTAAAAAATGAGAAACAATGAGGAGGATTTTCTGATTGTAAGTCTAAAAAAGTGTCAATATGACACCGCCTTAAGAATAGAAAACAAAAAGAAAGTATTTACAGCTTTACAAAGGAAAAACGGAAGAGGTCATCAAAATCATTTCCAGCATTTTCACAATTTTTGTTGTTTTTTTTTTTTTTTTCTGGCCAGCTTTTGATCTGGTTTCTCCAGAGTGGTGATACGCGAACGGAAGGGGATCACTGTCAGCTCAAGCAGCAGCAGCATCGTGTGACACTAACCCGAAGACCTCGTAGGGAAACTTACACCCAGGACCAACCCTCCTAACTCCCGAGGGGTCGATCCACCGAGTCCTGTACAGCCTAAAGGAAAATAAACCCCCAATCCCGAGCATGAAAACACCTTTTCTTCTTTAAAAATGGATTACATATGGTTATAAGAAACAGACACCAACAACCACGGTAATTTACCCTCGTACACATCACCCTCGTACACATTATTTCTATCCCTTCTACTACAAACCCACATCCCTTACACTTACCAACAAATGCAGCCCTATTTCAGATGCTCCTCGTAATTATGGCTCTGAGATAAACCGGAGATTACAATTAGCTTCTTTCCCCAGCAAATTTCCACTTCCTCACTTGGCTCTCGCTGTCGAACTGAGGATATTCTTCCCTGCCCTCAACATACCAGCTACCAGTGTCAAGAAGACTCAGCCTTTTTTTCCTACCAGGACACTGAGTTTTAAAGAAAACAAAACTCAACCAGCAGCTAAATTGGACGGCTGTTAAAATGGCTCAGTTTCTCCAGTCCCAAAGAGCATTTCAGAATTGAGGACAGCTGAACGACAGCCCCCAAGGAGGCCGATTTGCCGTGCGAGAAGATGCTTCAACAACACCTCCACCAAAGTCACTAAAGCATCACCGACATTCGGCTTTGGCAGATCCTTTCTCAGCCTGGTGAGAAACTACGGATTAGCAGCTCAAGTTCATACAGGCTTGAAAAATCCTTAAGAGTACTTAATTGAAAACATGCAGTCCCAGCCCCCTCGGAAAAATATCACATCTCTTGCCCCCACCCACCCACCCCCTAACTTGCAGCCCTAGTGAACATGACCTTCACCACTTCGGCCACCTTAGGAATCAAAGGAATGAGCACTTTGGAATAAGGTTTCTTTTCCAGAGAAAAGCTATCTATGTCTACATGATGAACCTTTGGAAAAGCCCCTACCCCACAACCACAGGAACCGAGGAGTTGCTGGCTCCTCTGTGAATAACTGCACTGAGTATTCCAATCGGTAAGGAAACCACAGGAATATCCTTGGATCTATTTCCTTGGGCAGAAGCCATCACTTGTGGATGGTGGCCTCCACATTATGGATCCCAACGGAGCAGCGGTTCTCCTCCCTGCTCTGAAAAGCACAGGGAGCCCGTTTGATTCATGGGGACTAAAAGCACCATGGTGTCCAAGCAGGGGATGGAGCTGAACAGCGATGGAACTCCAGGAGAGCAGCACAGGGGACTGGAGAAGACATTACTGTCCCCACAGTCACAGCAGGAGCAGAAACCCCCCGAGGTCCTGCCCCTCTGCAGAGGTATTTCTGCCCAGAAACGCCCATTTGCTGAGACACTTGTGCTCTTTTTGGAAGAAATCCACGCTGATCTATTCTGGCTGTATGCTTACAATGCAGCCCCGCTGATTTCCAATCAATATGTAGGAGAGGCTTGGAAAAAATACTCAGGAAGCTAAAAAGATTGGCCAGCTTACCTTTCCATAACACTGAGAGGGTGCTTAAATCAGGTATTTCCCTGTCCAGTCCTAGCACTGCTCCTACATAGCAGTTTCTAAGCTTCCTGGCAGGAAAAAAAAAATACATTTGGTATTTACTCCAAGTCTTGCAATTGCTATTGAACTACACAGTTACCTTTAGGCAGTATTAACTACACTTTCAACCTTAGTCTAAAAAATAACAAACAAAAAATTATTGGCTGAGGTTTATACCCTGTTTTAACCTGGCTGAGGTGCTACAATTCCCATTAATAACCACAAACAGCTTGATGATGGCAGAGTTTCCTCAAATACCACCAAGCGATGTGACTTTCGACGCTGCTTTCTCCTGCGTAAAAATACAGAAAGGTTGACAAAGCCCAGGTCTTCTCACTTTCTCACAGAGAAAGCACATGGCTCTTCTTCCCCTAATTCCAGGGCAGCAGTAGTTTGGGATTCATTTTACTGCGCCCTAAAAAGGATTACAGTATTTTCTGATGTTCAGCTTTTCTGAAGAGCTGTGGTCTGGACCTCTCCCAATGGTGTGTCTCAAACCTACCACATGTCAGTTTATCCTGATGCTTCAACTCTCCCACTCTAAACATCATGAAAGCAGCATAAAATGGAGTTATCTCCCTGTCAGCAAAGTAAAATCTGAAAAACGCTATGGTTTAAACAACAACAACAACAATAAAATATCCTGAAAACAAGAAAACACAAACCAACACAAACTGAAGGGCTGATTCCCCCCTTAATCCAATCACCGGGAAACAAAGGCATTGTAATATGACATTCCTCCTCAAAAGAAGCTCTACAGATAACTAACATGTGCAAATGTGTTTTTAGCTTTCCTTTCCCCAAGAGATAACTGTAGCCCAGCAGGGACCAAACATTCCATATAAATAAGGCGAGCTTTTTTTTGTTTTGTTTTGATTTTTGCATAGTATTTTATCAGTGATAGTCCCACCCCAGGGAACCTTCCTTCCTCCACCCACTTTGCCACCGAGCTGAGACCCTCTTGCTTCAGATTCTGGAGTCCAGCAGAAACTTGTACACATCTCAAAGGCTCCTTCACCCCAAAAAGGATGGAATGAAGGCATTCCTTATAATATTGTATAACTGCTTAATCCTAAAAGCTGTCTCTAAGCTCGCTATTATTTTTAAATGTTTACAGTTCAATTTGGAGGCATTCTCTTTTTGTGCCAGACATCGGTAATTGTACCATAATTGCCTTGGGTTCGCTTCTCATTTTGCCAGCATTCTTTTTGCCAATCAGTGCAGCAGTTCAATAAAACCAGAAGCTTATTGAAATACCCAGAACCTTTGCAGCACCATTCTCTGCTGCTACCAGATTACTATTTTTTTTTTTTTAAATAATTTTTTTTTTTTTATAAAAACACCTGCTATTAATATTCCACTGGAGCTCAAAGTGGCTCAGCTTGGGGCAAAGGCACAATTAAAACACCATGTTTTCTTACAGGACTCTGCATTTATGATTTGTATAACAATAGAAATTTACAGCACCAATCCTTGGGTGGGGTGGGGATGCGTGTAGGAATGAGTCCTTAGAAACCCTCTGCAAGGGCTTACAAGTCTTTTGTTTGTTTTTTTTTCCCCCCCATCAGTATATTTTTTTTTTAATCTTTTCTTGTATCTTCCCTTTCACTGGAATGCTCCCACTACGTATCAGCTGACCATGGGCTCCACATCCGTCTCTCTGTCCAACTCATCCTGAATTTCATCTGTGTTTCCTGAGTCGCTGCTGGCTACAGAGCTGGGAGATGGAGAATTTCTGTAGGAAAAATTCAGACAAAGGTTTAGGCAAAAAATTAAATATCAGTGACAGAAGAAATAAAAGAAACCTTTAAAATAAGTGGTCACTTTCACTCCCCAAAACAATTAAAATATCCTTTATTAACATTAAACTTTGGGTTTACAGTAAACATCAGAGTAAACTTCAGCATCCTGTGTGCTGCCACCCACCCCAGCCATCTCCTCCACAACCATAAAGGCTGCCCTGGGTTTACAGATGGGGAAATAGAAATTAAGGCCAATGAAAATCCAACAGAGACTTTCATCATCCTTAATACATGCCGTCTTGAAAACTCAAAAAAAAGTTTCTCTTCTTATTCTTTTAAGCCAGGGTATGTACTGAGGGTGAGCAAAAGACAATAAAAATCCCTTGCAGTATATAAATGGGTTTTTAACACAGAAGATTGAAACCCAAGCTCTTCATACAAGCCCAGAGTCAAGTTAGAATCTGGGGGTTGATTTGTTGTGAGAGTTCTAGGTCTATGACACGAAGTGTCCATCCAGGTTAGATAAGAAGTAATTTCATTTATACCTGCCAGTCCTATAGGTGACATCCCTGTTTTTGCCAATATGTGTCCAATTCTTAAAAGTGTTACTGTGTGTAAAACTTACACCCTGTTACAGGGTTCCTTTTAAGACTGAGACATGACCCTGAACAACTCAGGATTATCTAAAGGACAAAGCTTTAGGACAAAATGATACTATTGCCTTTAAAACAACTTGGCAGGAAACAAGAGCAAATTAAATTCTTGAAGCACCACAGGCAGAATGGTAATATCTAATTACCTGTCAGCTGAGCCTTTGATAAGCCTACGACAGGTTTCCATTTGTACATCCAGGCCCCTTTTCATACTGCACATTTCCATATATTCATGAAGGTGGCGATTCATGTCACTCTTGGCCGTGGCCAATTCCAGCTGTAAGAAATAAGAGAAAATAATCAGCCTCAGGTGAGTTGGTAGCAGCTTCTCCCAGCCTCCCTCCACTGTACATACTGGTGGGGATGGTAAAGCTGCCCGGAGCCAACCCAAAACACCCACACAATATATGCTTAACCTCAGTGTGGTATTTATTCAGCAGCTTATACCAATGTATTCATCAGCTTATGAAGTGCATTTTAATCAGAGCTCAACAGTGTTTTTAAACAGCTCTCAATTTCTTTTCTGCTGCTTGGCACCTTGTTTGTCAACATGCACTAATTAATGAAAGCATATTCCAGGCAGGGCAAAGGCTTGGAGAAGCTACAGCTGTTGTGTCTGGCAACCTCTGAGGCCACGTCTTGTAAAGCCTTTCCCAGTGTGACGGTGGATACGCCAGATAAACAGGGGAAAAAAGAACAATACTGCATTTTTATTCTTTGTTCTGAAGGTTATCTCTCTACCAGCTGAAGATTTGCGCTTACTCAGTAGCAGTGCTGTTTAGACAACGGTACTTGGGAAAAATCACAAGGGTGTGTCAAAGGAAAAAGCCTTTCCATTTTTAGAGATATAGACATTCCAGCTTTCCTCTCTGTGTACACCAGACCAGAACACTGCGCGTGTTTGCGTCCATTAGAAACAACTCATATTGGCGTGAACAACTTCCTCACCTCTATCTGCCCTATTGTCTCTTGGTATTCCTTGTCTCTCGTTTTAAAGAAAGACTCTGTTTCGTGGATCAAGTTTCCCAGATTTTCTTCCTGCAGGGGAAAAGAGGACACAAAGAATTAGCAAAAAAATAAAAAGGAATTCAGTAGCAGACTGAAGGTTTTCTTATTTAGCCTCACTCAGAAATGCAGGTTGTTATGATGTTGTTTTTTTTTTTTTTACATTTTCATGCAGACAACTAATATTCTGTTTCTTTAAACTGGTGTAGCAGGAAACACATTTTTGTACCATGACCATGGCTTTGTACACACGAGATAAAGTCCCTGATCGACGAACCGACAGAGCAAGGGGCCAGCAATTAAACACAGGTACCTGATGCATGCCAAAGAACAAACCCATGCATTTTCCTGAACCTTTCACAGTCTGATCACACTCAGACAGATTGTAATTACTTTCCAGCCATAAAACAATTTTCCCTTGCATTGACCACACCACTACGTACAGCTTTGCACTGGAATTCTCATTTTCCAATTACATGTTACTACTCTCCAGTCCTTTCAGTCCGCATTACCTCACATGTGTGCTCTGCATTTGTTGTTTGCTATTGAAATTCTTCTCTTAACCGCTCGATAAAGCAGGCCCACTCCAGCACTCCCCCTGAAATTGTCACACGTAAGAACACGTGCTGTCCCAAAGGGAACATCCTGCCAGACAACAGCTCCCGGATCATCATGGCTTTGGATTGACAGTACAGTCTGGGCTACAAAACGCATTGCACTATTTCATGCTGTCAAAGAGCCTAAGACAATGCCATTGTTCTCTCTTTCATGTTATTACCTACCTCCCTTTTCCAGAAAAAAAAAAAAAAAATCATTAATTTAATGCCACTGCATTGATGAACTTTAATTATGTTTCCATCCTTTGGCCACGTCTGTGGCAGCTTTCTCAGGATCATACCTGGTATCAGTGCTGGGCTCACAGCCTACAGTTACAAGAATCATTCCACTTATCCTTTTATATGCAGAAGCGCTTTAAGGAGGAAGGTCAGAAAAGAAGGTGGCGAGGGCACCGCGTAAGAACTTGAAAGGAATAAAGCCAGTGGAAGGAAGATTCAGGCATGTAAAGCACTATGTTAAAGACCAGGCACAGAAGGAGCAGTCTTTATTCTGAATCTCCATCTACAAGACAAATCTACCCTTTCCTTGTATAATTTTCATTTAGAAGGATTTAAGCTTCTTAAAACCTTTAGAGTTTTCGCACGGAAGGTCTGAGTTGGGCAATATTCCTCTGATAGCTGCGCTTATACACGCACACATGGGTATATGCAAATAAATCTGTCACTAATTCCAGCGCACGGCTCCACATTATCACTCTGCCACTCTCCCTGCTCAAAAGCCGACATGTAGCTCAGCACGCTGCTTTCTGCAGCCCCAGCACTTCTGAGTAATCTCCGCAGTTTCCGAGTACGCCAGATGATACACAAATGGGAAGATGTAAATTAACAAACCCCTGGCACTCACCGCAAGAGAATATTCAGGAGTCTGCTGCCTCAGCATCTTTACACTACAGCGACGGTGGAAGAAGGCAGGATTATTTCTTACCTACTGCTGTCGTGCTACTCAGTAATGCAATAATAGCGTCGCATTTAAGACTACCCACACAAAGCCTGGCCTTGCCATCTCATTCTCTCTCTAGGCCAAGAGAGTTTGAAAAGGCTGAGGAGTCACCAAGGAAGGCAGCATGCAGCCATTAGCTTACTTTGTGTGGGATCTTAAGGATTAAAAGCCAGCTGTTTATTATCCACCAACACCAGGAGATTCCTATTGACTGGGAAGATAGAAGCACAAGATCCACGTGTTCAGAAGGTCCCTGGGGCCTTACACAGTTCTGCAACCACAGCTTCTTTCTTTGTGACGGGCTGGATGTACATCTTCCATACTGGGTTTATTTTTCTCCCCACTAGGATAACTGTGCAATACTTTATGCCACACTATGCGTGTACTATTTTGACAATTAAAGTGTGAATGAGAATCTGCAGAACAAGTGTGATGTTGTGTGGAAGATACGGAGCTTTAGATAAACAACTGCTCAGGGAGACAGATTGCATGATGCTCTTCTAACAGCTCGATGCATTGATGCATTGCAGCATCGACGCTCGCTTGATATTTATAAATACTCAAGTTTGAAGGAGCAGAAGAAATGAAGTTTGGTAAATAAACTGATTGCACAGACTGAAAAGCAACCATAGAGAGAAAGCACTAAGAGGATTTTAAAATCAAAGCAAGTTTGCGTGGCAAACTGGATCCCCAGTCAAATATCCGAAGGCTCAATTGGCTAGAAGAGCAGCTGAGGGATACAGTTTCTGCAGAGAATAGTTTGAGAAAATCATAAACTCACCTCTCCTTGGAGGTCAATTGAAGGATTGCAATTTGTGAAGTCTTCCCAAAGAAGCAACGTTTCCTCATTCTCCTCCCACGTTAAACTATCACAGTCGTCATCAAAATCGAAAGTCTCACGACTGTTAAGAAAACAGAAAAAGCATTAGTGAAAACCACTCCAGCCTCATTGCCTCAGCCCTTCAATTAATATCCTAGAAAAAAAAAAAAGAGGCTACAAGAACTGAATGAAGGAGACAATGCAGCAGCTGAAAATCCTCGCAGTTTTTACAAACAGCCTTTCCCACTGTCCAAGGCCCTGGCTCCTGGGCTCTTTGCCACCCCAAAGCAGAATAAAAGATCCTTGTTAGCGTTCCTGGTTGCAGCACACAGTCCTAGCTCTGTCCTCCAGATGGTGCTGCACATTAGTTTCCCCTGTTTGCAAAACCACAAAAATGTTTTAAACTATTCTTCTTATATGTGGGAAAATGAGCCCAAACACAGTTCGAGGAATTTTACAAGAAACAGCCCCTAGAAGACTCCCTGATGATTTTCATGCTGAAGTTCAGCCAACATTTTCCCTGCAGCTCTGAAAAGCGGTATTGTCAAAAGTAACAACTGTGAAAAAAGCCAAACCCCAAAATGATGTGCAGGTGAGTGTAAATACTTATCGCTGACAAAGATACTGCTACAGCCACTTAAGACAGAGAACAAACAGTGGCAAGAGTGGCCTTTAACACCGTTATTTGGCCAAGCCCTTGTTAGTACGGGCAGTTGTGCAATAAAGGAAAGTTTCAGAAGGCACTCGAGTCCCTTTTGGTTTGAACAGCAGCAGAGCGAAACACTAGTAGCTGTTTCTTGTCCTTGCTAAAGAGGCCTGACAAAAAATCTGAAATTGCTCCCAGCAGCAGCCTGCTAATTTCAGACTGATGCATTTTTGTTACTTTAGTTCACTTCCTTTCAAGCAGATAAGATCTCAGGGCGGAAGCCGAGTCCAATACTGTCTTTAGAAGGGGAAGAGCTTGGCAAAAGACACAGGCTATTTCTCTAGACTCAGCATGACTTTAAAAAATAATTTAGAAGAAACCCAATAAACTCGGACATACATGATTGTGCCTTTTGCAATTCTATTTCTTCAAATCAGATTCTCTTTTCAAGATCTATCCTTGTCAGGGAGCTCCCAGACCTGCCTGCTGCTTACTTCAGACATAGGCACCGGTCAAAGCCAACTGCATTTTGACTTTTTACTCCTCGACACTTAAAGCTTAAGTTCATTACAGATAAAATACAAGTTGCTTTGCTTCTTTGAATAAGACAAGCTATTCAGCTATTTGTAAGCTATTATTTTCTACTTCACAAAGCTCCCAAACACAGACATTCTTCGAAATGTACCATTTCCAATAAGCCATGAACACTGTTCTAGATCAACCCATTTTGAACATTATCAACAAGATTCCTACAACACTTTGTGCCATAAGTAATAGGACCAGGAGATATATTTATATAGAGAATTTATATATTTCATTATAAATAAAAACTGGGTATCACAGGACAGGTTTAAGAACAAAACTAAAAACTAAATACTAAATGCATTACCGACCGAGTAGTAATTTTAGCCTCTTGTTTTTCTAAAAAATTCACACTATCTGCCATCACACACAAATCTAGCGGTGGAGAAGTCAAAAATCTGTATTTGTTACACTGAATATTAATAAGGACCTAAAGACATCCGAAACAAGAGTCCTAACCCAAGAATTTACCTACAACTTTTGCAAAAAACATAGAATCATAGAATGGTTTGGGTTGGAAGGGACCTTAAAGATCATCGAGTTCCAACCCCCAGCCATGGGCAGAATCACCTCCCACTAGACCAGGAATGCCCTCCTATATATGAAATTCAGGAGGAAAGAGACACACCCCCTGAAAACAGAACTTTTGGCAACAGCTGACGACAGCAGAGGAGCTAGTGCTCCTTAGAGAATTTCTTGTGTACTCCTACGTGTGAAATACTGCCCTACATTGTGTGGGAAAGCACCGGGAATCCTTCCCTCTGCAGTCACTGCAGAAGTTGGCAGAAGACACTCATATTCAAATGCTGGGAAAGTCAGATCCATGGTGCTTGCTGGGGGCCCCTGTGTTAAAGGAAAATGGCAGAGACCCTCCAAAGCCTGTGGCCACCTCCATCATTCCCAGAGCAGGAGGAGAGACCAGCAGGACACATCACCAGTCAGCTGCCTGAACTGCTTTGTGTGGCACCACGATGCAGAGAGCCACTCCTCAGCTTCCACAGGCTTCCTACTGCTGCCCAATTCTATCCAGCCCAAGAAGCACTAGGTTCTTCCCAAAACTCTCCAAAGCCAATATTCAGCCAAACATGCAGAACAGACTCAAGGGTTTTGTGCATGTTTCTTCTTTTGCTACTGATAGAAGTTAAAAAAGCAAATAAACACCTAGTTTTACTAAAATACTTTTAATATTCTCTATGGTTCCCTCTACTTAAGGAAGGAATAAAAACCAGTTTCTGTTCAGTTTATTTGAACTTCCAGAAAACCCCTGAGTATGTACCATCCTGGAAGCTCAGGTCCAACTCATAGCAGAACAAAATAGTACTTCTGAAAGCATACAGAACTAACTCAATACTTGAATTCTGGGATTAAGTCTGCATTTCAGAATATGTTTTCCACGATACTCACAGCTGATTAAACATACGCTTCATTTCATCTGTGATGTTCAAGGAGCAGCTGACCTCATCGTCAGAGAACCTGCTGTTGTCTCCATCCTGCTCAGAGAGGTCATCGTCAGACGTGAGCTTGCGTTCTTTCTTCTTGGAAGCCACCTTAATTGGAGAGAAGAGCAGTAACTAGAAGGTTCTACTGAGGTGCTGTGCCATGAGGGGCAGAAATAAAAGGAGAGCCATTAGGTTTGCGCGAATATAAGTGTTCATCGGGTCCCAGGCAATTCAGGGATTGCTCGTATTCAAGACAGGAATTGCGTCTGTTGATGAGTGGTGAACACAGAGCACAAGGAAGCAGTTCAGAAGGGCGAAGAGCAAAGCAAGCTGCAGGCTGCCAGCGCTCTACAGATCTTCGTCTGCTCGCTGGCACCGGTCTGTGATCTATCAGAGAACATGCAGAGGTTAGAATGAACCAGGGGAAAAGCAGAAGCTGGCAGGAGTGCCCAGGCAGCAGGCTCGAGAGCGATGACAGAACTCTCCCTCTCCTGCCACCACCACAGGCTGTTGCTCCCAGCGTCGAACCACCATGAAAGAATAGAAGCCTTTCCAGAGAGCCTTTATTTCGGGGTCGTTCCCACCCCGCCAGCAGAGGCTGCTAGACTTCAGGCTGACAGAAGAAGGGTTAACTGAACCATGAAAACGCCTGGACAACCTCAAAGAAATGAAGTTCATAGATGTGCAGAGAACTCAAGGGATACCCCTGCAAAGGGTGCAGAGGATCACTTCGTCTGAGGACTGTGAACATGAAATATATTCACAGACGGTGCCACAGAGTCACAAACACACAGCCCGCTCCCAGCCTACTGGAGTTTTTCCTCTACTTGGTGTATCTGCCATCCCTTATTGGTTTTGTTCTCCATGTTGATCATTTTAACCACTGCATGCTTGACCAAAAGTGCGCTTTGCAGTTACCTTTGAGCAGAAAGACACGGCAATTCTACTCAAAGACAAGAAGGAACCATTAGCACAATGCAATGGCTCAACATGCTGGAGAAATAACTGTCTCAATAAGGAGATTTGATTCTTTTGGGGTATGTAAGAAGAAAAAAAAAAAATAATCAAACATTTAGGCAACTTCACCAGAGCCAGAAAGCACAACCAGTAGAGACCACTAGGATCTTTTAGAGTGGTTTTGTACAGCATTTAGCACACTGTATGGCATCACTGCACAGAGAAAAGCATCAGACTTATTGAAAGACTGAACAAGACACATTTAGATCAAAGTAGAAGGAAGCTGGGTTAATCACAATTGAAAAGTGCAGTTATGAGAGAAGACCCACTGCATCAGGAGTTACAGGTTTGCCCCACGCAGAGCTGTAACTGCTTTTGGAGCAAATTAAATGACTTTCCTACTAGCACCAAGGAGCCACAATAGCTCAAGGAAAGTAACTTGAGTTTCTAGTCTCACCAAGCAGTCAGAGCTCCCCACCACAGAAGCGTTATTTCTGGCCATGCAGCTTGAGCCAGAAATAAGAATGTTGAGATGACAGTTCTACAAGCTTAAAACTTCTCACTTGTGAAGGGAACAAATGTGAGGAAGCCATTTATACAAACCTAGACCCTGTAATGCTTTTTCCCCCCCTCTGCATTCATTGTAGACTAGCATCAGACTAACAGCACGTCTTAAAGGTCAGCCGGAGACTTCTTTTTTTAAACTCTCTAAATTTTGTGCTCTGAGTACTATAGCAGCTTCTGCAGAAGAGAGCTACACCTCAAGACCGAGAAAGAAGGAAATATGTCTACACAGAGAAATTTCAAGAAAAGCCAAATGACCTGGACCACACACTCCTCAACACTGCTCCTCCCTCTTGTCCCCTCTCTTCTTGTCCTACCCTATGGAAAATTCATGGCCTAATCACCTGGAATATCTTGGAAACGTCTTCAGAGTTGCGCTGCTGCGCTACATCGCACAGCTTGGCTGTGATATCGATTCGCCGACAGATGTCCATGTCCACCTTCATGGCCTTTTCTTGAATCTTTGTGTCCAGGTCTGTCATGGGCTGCAGGAAGGACAGTAGTGATTATCTTCTATTATTATACAGTTCAGGAAAGAAGAGATACCCCACAGTATCTCTCTAACCCCAGGGCATACCATTCGTTAACAATATTACATCTTGTTCTCCGGGAAAGGCAGTACACACGCAATCTAAATAGACTAGACAGCTAACAATTAACGTTCACATCCAACGGTAATAAAATTTCAACTCAGAGTGATTTGCTACCACAAAACCTATACCCACCCCAAACCAACTGCTAGATGTAACAGTAAACTTTTAAGGGTCAATAAAGCTTTAAAAATGGAGGAGAAAAACCCTGTTGAGCATGTGCAGAATAGAATGAAATTTAAAACCTGGTGAGCAGGCAACACTTCCCCCCCTTTCAGACAGAAAAGCTGTGCCTGCAAGAAGTTGCTTTTAAAGCAGAATCCAGGCTGCACGGCAGCCTCATACATACCAGGAAAACATAAAATCGAGACCGGATCTAAAAAGATCGGTGAAAGCTTGTAACACAGAAAATACTCCTCATTGGCATTAACCTGGCTTCCAGCCTAGCAAAAATCCTACATGAAAAATATTTTGTCTTGCTTCACTCTGGGCAGTAATCACAAACATCATTTGTAAGAGATACTCCCACTCAGACAGTACAGCTGGCTCCTTATGAAGAAACGTTGTTCCACAAAAAGCATATTTTCCAGCCTAGACGAGACTTACTCCGTTAGAAAGTACCACTTCCATGGCTCGGCAATGCTTCCACTTTGACCAGAAAAGCAGAAAATCTCTTTGCAGAGCTTTCTTAAATACCAAATCCTCTTTCCAAGGAGAAAGCTTTGGAGTTGGGTGGTTTTTTTAGGGGGAATTGTTTTTTTTAAATTATTAGATGGAGCTCTTCTCCAGCCCCTCTCAACCACTTTTGGGTAAGTTAGAGATTTTTGTTTTGCAAACACACCAAGAAAAAGAAATTTCTAAACACACACTCTAAACACAATCTTATCAACTGAATAGATACCAGCGATTCTTATCCACTAGAAAGCAAGAGTCACCTGCCAACATTTTACATTTCTTTGCTCTAAATATTTACAGGGTGGGATTCAAAACCTTCTCACGGCTTTCCTGAGGCTCTCTTCTCCCTTTGGGTTTGGCAAACCCCAAACACTTGCTTTCGAATTGAGGAGGATGTTTGCATTCACCACCACCCTCTTTGTACACTCTCGGCAACATTTCTTCCCCAGCCAAAGCCAGCAGAGTGATGGAGCCCTAACGAGTTCCTCCCTTTCACACTGCCTCTAACCAAGCATGCCTCTTCTCAATTAAACACCAAAAGAAGAGAGAGCTAATTGCCAAATTTCACATGAACAGATCTAGTGGCCCCAAGAGAATGTATTTGACACCAGGGAGCAGGTTCTGCAAGCTTATATAAAGAGAGAAGGAAGCAGTTCTACACAAAATTACCAAATAAATAAGCATAATAGGACATATTCATTAGAAAACTGGCATCAGCACTACTGCAGTCTTACAGAGAAAGGTACCTGACTCAGTGTTCACCTGGCTTATCTCTCTAGATACCTGCAGGAACACACGCTCTCAGTTCGCCTACACGTAAGAAAATTCTCCAGTCCTAATCAAAAAATCCCCCAGCTTTGAAGGAAAGTCAGTGTCTAATGAGACACGAGGAAATCCCTGAGAAAACAAGTCTTCTTGTAAAAAAAAATAAATATTAGGTTGAAGCAGCCCTGGAAACAAAGCCAGGCACCTGAACCATGATACTGGGTTAATGTCTTCAGAGCTTTCAGAGAGGGAGTTGGGAGACAACATACAGCTTTTTGAACACGACTTTTTTGCATGATTTAGGGCAAAATCCCCCCCGTTAGCAGCACACGCTGCTCAACCCTTTCCTCTAACCTGTGAGTTCTCCAACCCCCTTTTTTTTTTCCACGGCTGCAGAGGTGAACCCCAGCACTGCCAGCTGTGGAGAAGGGGAAGGGAGGGAAGAGTCCGGGTTATGGGCTAAGCAGCAAGTTAATGCATCTCTACACAGACCAGACAGGAAGCAGGGGGAAGGGTGATCTGTCTGATGCATTAGATCATAAAGGCAGCCATAATGCTAACTACAAAGCAGCACTCACTAAGACCATAACCTTTTTATGAATGAAGCCATTTGCATGACACACACATCTCACAAAGGCAGTGGGAGTCGGCCGCTCCGCTCTCCTGTACTTACATCACTCATCAGACCCTTAAAGACCACGAGTTCCGCTTTCAGCCTCTCAATCTTTTCATTTAACTCCTCCTGCAGAGCTTCCGCTTCCTGCGCCTCCTGCGAGAGAAAGCAGACAAGGAATTAAGAGCTAAGAGGGCGACGTGTGCTTTCTCACTTAACCTGAGCAGGGCTGATAAGGCACCTCATCACCCCGAATTTTACTTGGGCAGAAACTTCAGCCCCTTCCTGCTTCAGCTTCCAAACATTAACACTATTCTCCAGCCAACAGCAGCCCAGTCAGCTGCTCTAGCTAGAAGAAAGGTTTTTAATTAAACAAATTCAATTAATTACTAGCATAATGAAAGGTGCGGAGAAGGGAAAACCTATAACTTTCAATACAACCTACTCAAAACTTACCTCTCTCAAGGTTTCTACCATAGATTCCAGGCTCATTCTTCTCGTCAGTTCCTCTTCCCATCTGAAAGACAAGATTTGCAGGCAAAGGGTTAACTATGGAGAAAAGTAATTTTTTTTTTTCCTCCAAAATCACAAGTCTTTTGATAGCTGTAGGATGATGACAGTTATTTGAAATGTAAAGCAGATGGTCCCCCCTCACTTGTACTCCCTCAAACCAGTAACATTAACTCTATAAGAGAAGAAAAGCTAAATCCACTTCCACTGGGATCAGTACTCTTCCTGCTCTCCTCCACAATATTTGGTTGCAAATAAGGTGGGAAATCTTCCGTGCAAAAAAAAACCCAATCAGTTGAAGCAAGATACTGCTAATTAGCAGTGTCACTATTTATGTGTTCGGTCCCATTAATTCATACATTGATGTCCCTTCTGCATCAAAAGCCTCAAGGATCTACGTGCCTCAGCCATTTCCCAGCACTGCAGTTGCAAGCAGAGCGCTCAGGCAAACACCCTTGAGTGCAGGGTACACGCTGCTGCAGTACGGAAAGGGTAGAAGAAAAGGAATCACAGTTACAAACTGTATAAATAAACCTCATTCTACAAGCATCAGTATGTTTGAGTTCATTAGTGGATTAAGTGTAAAAATAGCCTTTTTCTTCTTCTTTTTAAGCACCAAAAGCCTTTAAAGATCAAACCCCAGTATCTCACAACACTAACTCGAAAGCTAGCATTCTTGAAAGCGTGATGAGACACACTCATCCCCACGGATATGGTTGGAGTTTTTGGGGGAGGGAGAAAGCAAAACGTGTGCCACTCTCTGAATGGTCAGTAGCACCACACACGACTCGCCCAGTCTATTATAACAAGAGGAATTACATGCCTGGAAAAGAAACTTTGGATACCACAGGATTAAAAACAATCCTGGGAACCTAATCCCTGAGTATCACCATCATGATCATTTCTGTTGCCACTTCAACATTTATAGTTTAGCTGAAAGAGGCAAACCATGGCCCCAGAAATCTATTAAATCAAGGCGTTCTTGAAAATGCATGGTTAAATCTATAAATGCATCATTTCATCCTGTTTTCAAACCCGGTGATGGCTGGATTGCAGGATATTCCGGTGGAAGCAGCTGATTTGATGCATACAGAATCCCTACGCTGCTCGCTGCACCTCTTCATTCCAAGTGCAAATGGAATCCCGCCTGGAATGGGAGCCGGGGCAGCCCCTTTTCGGCAGGAGGCAGGGTGCTGCTGCAGTGTGCTGTTTGCAGGCGCCAGGAGAGGCACCTGAAGGGGTTACATCTCAGTGCAGCCACAGCAGCTCCCACCAGCGCAGTGCCAAGAGGACACGGTGGCTCCATCCCCTCTTTCCTGCAATTGTGGTGCAGGAATATCCAACATCACGGCCCGCGGATTCTCCGTTGTACAGCTGAAGTTTGATTTATGCAGGAAGACTTGCTGTGCATCTTTTTACCGGCAATGATTTACTGCCAAGCGGAGTAAAATATTTAGGCTGAAATTTGCATTTGTCATTAAATGTTTGAGCTCGTATTTCCATACCCGATGTGGTTTTTGACTACTAATTACATGTGCATTTCTATAAAAATAGTAACTTTGTTTTTCAAATTTTAGTATTAAAGTCAAGAAGGTGAAATTAATTAAAAGCAGCCAATTCTATTCGCAGTCTGTGAGATGGTCTCCTTCTGCTACAGAGGGAGAGTTGCACGGCTTTAATCATCGCTCCCGGTCTTTCTGCCAGCGGGCTCTCGTTTATGGATGGGAGTCGAGCAGACAGTTCAAAAATTGATATACTGCTTCTCCAGGTTTTAACCATTGAAACGAGGGATGCGTTCAGGTTATCCTGCTGGATTCTTTGCATCCCCACAGGGCACTGTGCATTCTGCAACAAGAGAGATGTATTTTTGGAAAACGCATAAGCGTATTTTTACTGTCCACGCCAAAAGCTAGCAAAAATTATTAGCGTTCTTCCCCAGCAGTTCAGCCCTTCTGGGCGGCTGCCAGAATTACACATCTCGCTCTGCTCAGACTAACCTTCCTCATCCTGCAGAAATTCCAGTAGTTCCATTTCTGCTCTTTGTGCCAGTTAAAGTGCATTTTGCCAAACAGTGATTTACAGCCCTAATTCTCTTCCGTCAAACTCGAGACGGTGTTTTCAAGAGAAGAGGAAAAGGATGCCTTCCTTTACACACATGCACATCCTCCCCACAATTTCTGTGTTTCTCTTAATTATATAAACAATAAAACAATCAGGTAATTTTTAATAAAAAGATCATAGCTAACAGAAGGAAGTTTACAATTGGGCTGACAATAAGGGTCCTGCTAACCATTAATATCACATTCTTAACCCCAGAGCACATTTCTCCCACCCACTACCAAGCTGATTAACCTCATTTAACAGCTCAAAATGCCAATCTTACTTTCTCCTTACCCTTAAACCTCAGGAGACTATTTGTAGGGAAGAGAGGAAGGAGACGGATGGGAAGGTAGAGGATGACAATGAAGCAGAGGATTAATTCTCCATTTAAACTTCCAGGGAAATGAGACAATAGAAAGATTGCTCATTCATATGATCATCCTGTATTTGCTGGAACACACAAGACTTTAAAAGGGACCTTGGCAGCTGCTGCTGCATTTGTTGGAGCGTGTAGTAGCACAAGGAGCACATGCCGCTGGGAAGATGCTAACTATGGTTCTGGTGTCTTTAATATTCAACACACTCTAAATTATTCTCCCAGTAATCAATAGCTTTCTCTCCAGATACCATCAGAAAGCAGAAGTCAGTAATTCCCCCAGTCTCGACCCCAGCAGGCTGAGGACGCCCTCTGCTTCCCAGCAAACCCAACCAGTGGAAGGGACCAAAGCCTGGTCTCCTTCATCTCAAGGCAGAGGGAAACACCACCCGATTAACGACCCGGCAGCATGAGCAGAGCAGAGAGTTAACTCCTGCCCTGGATAACCACGGGAGAAGAGGCAGCAGGAATGACCAGGACTGTAATACCCAAAAGGGAAATGGCTGGACAGGCTACAGGCTGAAAAACCAGCAGCCTTCCCATACTTGCTGCAGGATATTAACTAGCCAGCTGCTCCCGCTGCTCCCAAATACACTTAATTCTTGGCTCAGATACATCAATTGCTATGATTTCCAGCTGTATCCGAAAAAAAAAAAAAAAATCTTTTTTCTGACCCAGAAAGGCAACTAAATCGACCAGACTTCAGGGCTTCTCATTATATATATACTTCTTTTTGAAAAATAAATCAGCAATATGAATTTCAAATTTAACCAAGCTTTTTTCCTTCTTTCCCACCTTCCAAGGATGTTTTAGTTCCAACCACCACCTACCCACTCCCCCAAATAAAGGGCTAGTCTGAATTTTGGAAGCTATGGATCTATTCCCCTTTTACCAGATGTGACAGAGTACATTCCAGCGGCATTCAGTCATCGCAGCTTCGGGCCCCAAACTACTTCTGCAGTCATGTCTCACATAGCTTAGAGGAGAACAAAGGATGCTGGCTTTCTTTAACGGGAATAGCTACATTACAAGGATATTAGACAAACAAAACACATGAAGAGTCAGCTAGGATTAACGTTGCTCAAAGCGGTGTTCTTGTAAAGCTGAGTCACACCACAAACTTGTGTTTCCTTTGAAATTGGAAGAGTAGCCACCAGTTCACCGATACTGACATCTTCTCCCACACTGAAGAAAGCCCAGGGAGACATCTCAAGAACTGGATAACCTCCTTTAAAGGCCCCTCTAAGTTTTCAAGCCTTAATGTTCATGAAATTAAACTGAGCAGTCGATGTTGACACAATGAGCTTTGAACCTACTTTCCCGCTCCCTGAATATCCGCGTCAAGGAACACAAACATCTTCCTTTCTTCTCTCCCACCATCATCCAGCCAAGCTTAGGAACCCAGACCAGTGGAGAGAATTGCCCCTTGGAGCAGAGTCACAAAGCCTCTTTAGAACAGAAAGCTAGTTTTAGAGAAGTCTGCCTTGCCAAAAGGAGTTTTAGGTGAGAGTACAGTATTATTTAGAAAAAAAAAAAAAAAAAAAATTAATGTGCTTACAAAATATGCCTGAGAGAAACCTACTGGTTTAAATATGTTATTGCTCAAGGCAGAAAGGCACAAGTAGACCAGTTGATAATTATGCTTGATGCTATCAACTGTACTATTGCTTGCACTAAAAATATCCCTCCCTCAAAGAAGGAAATAGTCCTCCAGTGGCATTTAATGACAATACATTTTTTCCATAAGAAAAACTCTTCAGGAACACAAGACCCTTCTTCCTGGGAGTTTTATACCACGTCACGTGGAGAAGAAAACCACCAGAGTGGAACAGAACAACAGCAAACATTTACAGTGGTCTGTGTTTTTCCCCTGCCATTCTCTCAGGACTGACTCTGAAGCTTTTCACTGACTCTGAAGCTTTTCACCCCGTTTCGTTCTTGTGGGAGTGTCTTCCCGTCAGCGTACGGGGAGAAGAGCAGTAACAGAAAGGAAAACCTAATAGCTCTTGAGTGCTTAAGTCCACAACAGGAAACACAAGTGTTAGTTTGAGCAATGGCTATAAAACGCTCACGAGAATATTACCAGCTAACGATTCCTGAAAACACAAACCTACTGAACGGATGAACTGTCAGTGCTACTTCAGGGAACAGCGTAATTGCTTTTTCTTGCACGCTAAGACACCGCTATCCCATTTCTGGGATGAAATGCCCCAGATTGCTGATCTGCTGGATGCGAAGCATCTAAGATGGTATATTCTCTGATGCCCCACACCTGCAGATGGAAAAAACCACCCGTGCCATGGCAGGAGCGGGTAATTACACCTCCAGTCGGAGACACGTCTTTGTGCTCCCGTTCCTCGGCGGCAGCACTGCTTGTTCTTTTGCGCG
Source organism: Calidris pygmaea (assembly GCA_003697955.1). Taxonomy (NCBI): domain Eukaryota; kingdom Metazoa; phylum Chordata; class Aves; order Charadriiformes; family Scolopacidae; genus Calidris; species Calidris pygmaea. The sequence continues at coordinate 160,471 of QJSC01011878.1, forward strand.
TTGGGATCTTTTTGACGCCCATAGGTTGTTTACAGGAACTCCACAAAGGCAAGGCGTGCTGCACCGCTCACCGGCGCTGGCACCACATTTAACACTTCACATGCACAAGCCCAACCGATTTAATCATTTCGCATTACTCACGGTCATTACACGCCGCCTCTCACTGCGGGGCTGTAGGAACATGCCCGCTAATCCCCTCTCCAACACCTAGATAATAACTATCAACATTACAGTTTATAACTCTGGTTATTATACACTGATTTCATTCGAATTGACTTAACGGCCCATCAGATGTACAACTGCTGTTCCCACACAAAAGGATCCAGAGCCTAATCCTGTAATGGGCCAAAACAGGAACGTGGGCAGGGCAGGCTGTTTGAGAGAAACATTCTGCAGTAGTTTAGGGTAAGAAAGCATCGTGTTTAAGACTTTCTGGACAGATGGAGAGAAACCTTCACGATTCTAAAATTCTGCTGCAGCGTCAGTCTCTATCTAACCATTCTCAACAGTGTTTCTTAATTGAGAGGAGAACCCACATCTGCAATCTCACTAAACCCTACAAGAAGGCAGTTTGGGATTGTAAATACAAAGAGCGGGCTGCATCTTTTCATTAGCTCCAAAGAACTGGACCATGCAAGATGGATTTCATTGTAAAAAAACTCTCTATGAAGCCTTATTTATTTTGTTAAGAATAAATAAAAAAAAAAGCAATGCACCATTCCCTCTGCTTTTAGAATCCTTGCTTAAGAGATCATTTTCCTAGCCAGTCTTAGTTTTGCACTAAATTAGATATAAGGCTGCATTAAGCAATTAGCTTATTCACAAATGCTACCTCTTGTTTCAGTGAGCATTTTTAAGATGCTGTAATATGGGGATTCCTCCAGATTATCCCAAGCACAGACCATTTTGATCCCACATGCCCTGACTTCTTATTGAAGCAAATTAAATGTTAGTTGATGGGCTCCATGTAAAACGTATTAATTTAATGTGAACGCCTGATTCCATTAAAGCCTGGCTGTAACACAACGGCGGTGGCGCTCTTGAATGAAATCATCTGTTGCTTACGACAGGCAAGAAACATCCCCTCCGCAGAATCACCAAACCTCTTTGCTAGAAGTCAGCCACGGCAGCATCAAATTTCCCAAACATCAGAGCGAGGGAGGAGTCCGTATCCTTGGACCTGTAGCAATGGTCTCGATGATACAGGTAAGGTCATTGCACTGCAGAACTTACACCCTTTGCACCGCTATAATGAAAGCCCTGAGTTTTAAAGGGAGGGTTAATATTCTAGACTTGTGTGCTCTACTTAAAATAGCACACAGGCCTTTGAACACCAGCAAATGCTTGTGAAGAGAATTACTAAACTTACTGTACAGAAAAACATTGCATAATTATGCCTCCCGATTACATACACCTGGAAAGATGCTCCAGCCTGTTACTGGAACCACAATAAAAATCATCTGCAAGTTCATTTGTGTTTTGTTCCTGACCACACAAGGTGTTTAAACAAAAGCCGTGCATAATGTCACAAGAGTTCAACGACTTCAAGCAGAAGCAACAGCCATGTCTGCATTCCTTCATAAAGAAAATTATGATGCTTTTAATACATTAGCAGAATCCACATATAATTGTGCAATATTCACAGCAACATTAAACACATCTTAAGCCACATGGCTACAAGTCATACGCTCCTGCATGACACTGCACTAAAGAAAGGCCAATTTTAAATCTAAGGTGTCTTTTGATACTTGGATAAGCTTTGGAGCTTTCCTTTTGTGCTTGCACCCAGCCCCAAACACAGAAGTCCATAACAAAGACACAAGATACTCATTAAAATAGGCCTAACACGGTGGGTGAGGCAGCTGTTGGTTGTTTTCACAAGATTTTATACAACTTCAAGAAAGAGAAAACACCTAAAAGATCGCCTGTCCTGGCAAAAGAAAAGCACCAATTATGAGTTCCAGTTATTTTCAATCCTGTAGCTAACCAAGTGAAGAAGAAAAATCCTTCAAAGTCCTCCATTTACCAGTGCATTCAAGGTTATTAATGTTGGCACCCTATTTCCACAGCACATTGTAGCAAAATCACTTGAAATACTGCTGCCTTAAAAGAAATAATTAATTTTTTTTCACTGTAGGTAGAGGGAGAACTTGGGTAAAAGAGATAAAGCCATCGAGCTCACCGGGGCCCAGCTTTCATGTTAAGTAAGGCCACATTCAGAGACCCACCTTCCCCCACCGTTTAACTGCTCCTGAGTGAAGAGCTCTGATTCAGCTTGCTTTCAGAACAGCTCACTTTCAGAGCTCAGACCTCCACAACTGCCATGCAAAGAAGTCTTTTATTTTCCCTCATGTTTATAACCTAATCAGCGTCCTGGTTTCTAAGCCATTCTGCAGGACAGAGTCCAGAACTGCTGCGAGTAGGTAAGTTACCTTCATTGGAAAGAAAAGTTTTGTACAGCTTCCTCCTTCCCCATGTGCTGCTCCCTCTCTGCTTCTCCAAACCCCTTTCATATTCTCCTGATGAGAAAGATCAGGCCCATGATGACATAACCCAAACCTGCAGATCACTGACCTGCAAATGATTTTAAATATTAACAGGTTAAACCTGTGGGAGGTGTTCAAAACTGCAACTCCTTCCAGTGACGGCAGGAGTACACCCTCCTGAAATGAACCTGATCAGGTAAGGTAATTCTTTTTAGTGTTTCCACTTGCTTTTTATGCAAGCTCATACCGTTTCCACAGGGCTCTTCTGCTCCCCCCTGTCCATCTCAGGCATATGGAAATAGAAGCTGCTTTGGAGGAACAGAGCTTTTACAACTTTAAGGAGCAAAACCACAAAAGGCCTCTGTCTATTCAATCCTTATTTATAAAGTATCCATACTCTAGAATCAGGGTATAATTAAAAATCACATTTTATCACTAGTGTCCTCCACACCTATAATCATCGTGCTGATCACAGGAACACAACTGCTTCCTGCAGAGAAATCACTTCTGGTTAGTCATAAACTCTTCCTGCTGATAAGATACCACCAGATTTGAGCTCTCGGAGCACGGCTTGGGATGTAATTCACGATATAATACCTAACACAGAAGGTGAACTAAACACTGCTGTCTGCACCCTCCTCTTATGTTTCCCAGCGTGTCAAGATAGATTTATGAATTTGTGCCTGACCTGTCCCAGCCACCACAAACACAAGAAATAATGGACCAAGCTGTATTTACTTCTCAGCACAGAGCGGTGGGCCCCGACGGGCTGCGAAGTGCTGCAGGCAGAATTAACGCTACTTCTATTTCCCTCACCACCAGCAACTTAAATTCATTTTTCACTCCTGTCAAAATCTTCGCGACAGTGTTTACAGCCCCTGAAAAAAATACACGTCTCTTAAGCGTGAAGAAATAATTCTGCAGTGTGGATCTACTGCAGCTTTTGACAGCTGAACTGCAGTTTATTGACTAGGTATAGCAGACCCCGGGGAAGGGGAGAGGGATTTGGTTCAGTAACCCGAGAAAGCAGGGATTGCGTTTTCCAGCGTGCTCAGCGGCGACCGAAGCCAGCCCAGAAACTGTTTCCAACAAAAGAGCCTTGATAAAAAACCAACTGGGACAAACACGAGGCCTCCAAGTCTGGCCCGTGGGCTCGCTTTGGGGGGGGGAGTTAAGGATTAACCCCGTGCAATAAAGGAAAAGCAGCCAAGAGAGCAAGGTAAGGAAAAAAACAGTCTGCAATTAGAAAAATACCAATAGCTCAAGAGTAGGCAAAGACTTAAGAAGAGGGGAGAGGGAAAACGTGCAACACAAGAGGAACTGCTCAAAAGCCAACCTCTAGGAAGTACCCGCTGCAAAGGGGAAATGTTATGATGGACTTTAAACTTCCAGCTACCCTTAGATTTATTGGGGCAGCCTCGCAGCTATTAGACACACATCACGGACATGTGAGCTGCAAAACAATTAAATTAGCTGGGATCTCAGCTCCTAGCAAGCTGCTCTCTGTCATTAAGACGGGCATCTACTCTTCCTCACGCCAACGGGCTCCTCAGTTTCTGGCATCAGTCTGAACTCAGCAGGGCGCCGGGGAGCAGGACCTTCCAGCGCCTCCGAGATACCTGCAGCAACGTCTTCTTCTGAAAGGAAACGTCAGACAGACGGTTTGCTCGACAAGTCAGCTCCGATTCCAGGAACACGATACAGCCCCCGCGTGGCATAGTAAATATGATTAGGTCTAACTATGAAACATCTGATAAGATTTAAACCCAAACACCCATTTGACGTTGACTGATATAGCATGACACTTTTGGCAAGATGAGGATAAGAGCACTGCTTTTTGGGCTTCTTTTTAGCTCAACGTGCAGAATTGTCATCTTTGTAAATATTTTACTGTAGCCTAGGTAGCCTTCCTGGGACAATGCTCAAATTCTCAGTCCTCTTCCTCTTGTACCAATTAAGTCCAAGGTATTTCCCCCATTTTGTAGGTATATCCGCTTATTTTTTTTCCCTTTTTCTCTCTCTCTCTATTAACAATATAAAGGAAATTTCAGACGACGGACACATCCTGATTTCACTGTATGGGAGGACAGCCTCATATTTCCAAGGCTGTTTCCCATGCTGTTATTCTTATTCACGGAGCTGAGGGACATTCATCGTGCCAGAGACCCACCGACTGGCACAGTCGGAAAAGCAACAACTCGAGCAACAAATACAATTGGGAAGAAATCCCATTTCTGTAGAGATCAGACCCACAGTATCAAAAGCCATTGTTCTATACTCTCATTTTTAGCCCACTGACAAGTCCCTGCTCATGTCAGCTCTGTCCGATTAAACTGTTTTCTAGGAAACAGCAGCACTACACCAATTTCTATACATTAATATGGCAAACCCTTATCTCCTTTGCCTCTGAAGCCTCCAGAAGAGCTCTGCATATTCCAGGCCTGCAGAAGACAACTGCAAGCGCAGCTTATGAAACAGCCAAGGCAAAGAACATTACATTCCTGTGCAACTGTTGTCGTAACTGCAGATAAAGTAATTACTCTGACTCATTTTGAAACAGGTAATCTGAAAAGCACAGGATTACATTAATGTATAGTGCTGCTAGCTACAAGTTAATTATCAAGTACTGAATTCCCATGTAAGGAAATCTCTAGCAAACATAAGTACTACAAACCTCATGCATTAAAGGCAGCCGATCATGTATATACATTTATTTTACAGCTCTGCCTATCAACAAGCCGCAATTTTATGGTATTTAGTCTGTCAAATGTTCAGGTGTTTTGTCCTAATGCTTTGGCACAGGCACATACATAAAACCGCTGTGAAATTCATTCCAGTAAACTCACCGCTCGACCGGTCTCTTTGAAGAAAATATTACCAAAATACAGTGACGGATGCTATAAAACTTAAGTGAAGGAGAAAGATGAGAACAGAGACTATGAGACTGAAGAGCAATATTGACTCAAGTGTATTATTCTGGTTTGGTTTTTTCTACTTCCTGCAAAAGTCAAAAAGCTGCCCAGTGTTCTCTGCTCCTCCTGAGAAACCGCTCTGTGTTTATCTACCCACCAACGGTACAGCGGGGAGGGGGCTTAAATTTCATTCCGTGGGGCTGACAGACACGTACAGGCATCTCTGAACAAATGAGAAGCAGAAGTTGGACATCTTGAAGTCGTCTTTTTTGCTAACCCTGCAACAGCAGGGCAGGAAACAGTAGCCCATCCAGTGCTTTTAAATCACGTTGCGATTATTGTATAGACTATTCATCATCTCAGATTCTTTCGGTCAACATACAGGAATAGCCTGGTACAAGTGCTAATGTGAGAAACTTGTAGAATTGCAGGGAAAAGGTCAAAACAAGCTTCCCAAGCCCCTGCGCGGAGCCCGAGCCGGGGAACACAGCGCGCTATTATCCCGGTGTCCCAGTAAAGCCATGTGATTCCTTGGACAGCTCATCCCCCAGCAGCTCCATCATTACCGGGATAAACACAGGCTGCAGCACAACACAACACGGCGAGAAAAAGGTCTTCTGCAAATTGCAAGTCGGGTTGTTTATAAGGGAGTCACCAACAAGACTTCAGCGCTCAAATTTCAGCAACGAAACTGCACAATGAAAAGGGATTATTATAACTGACTCATGGAATAATCACAGAAAAATCCATCCATTGTTTAGGGAAACTTAAAAATTGCTTAATGCTCTTAATTTAATCAAATGTATTTAAATGGCAGAAGATAGGCACCAGCATGCCTGTCCCAGAATCTGAAGCTTCACTGGCTTAAAATAAAATAAAATGAAAAAATAAATTAAAAAAGATCTTATTCCAAGCCTTCAATACAGTTTTAATAGTTTGCTAAAGTGCAAAACTACCAATGTGTACTTTGGAAAAACACCACAACATTGTAAACTGCACACGATGTAGTGTTAAGCAAATATTTGTGATAAATAACAGCTTTCTGCAGCCTGCCACCAAATACGAGTTTCAAGCCCTATCCTCCACGCTAAAAATTCAGCTCTGGTCTGACCTTGATATATTGTGGTTTCTGAAACAGGAGCGGGGGTCCCATCTTGTCTCTCTTCTCCCTACCACGCTCACTTCAAACTCTTAGTCCTTGATCTTCGCTTCGGCACGTTAATTTTAGAAGAGTAATAGAAACTACCCATTAATAAATCTCAGAGGTCAGTAAAAGTATTACCAGCACAAATGATCACATCAGACTTTGGCATGACTTGTTTCTGAAGCCAAGCACCCCAACTTCATAGTTTCTACATAAAATCCAATACACGAGACTTGGGCTGATTTTCAAGGGTCTCCCTCTAATCTTTAACAGCACAAGAAGAATCCATATTTTTCCACAGAGAGTTGTATTCCCCCTTCCCTCACCTTTCCTTTTTTTACCCCTAATTCTCAGTTCCCTTTCCTGTTTTTTTTTTTTATCCCTTAAACGAAGGAGACACCTCATGAGCTGATAAAAATATTAATATGGAGGAGGGATTTGGGGCAGGAGGAAGAAGAATAATACTAAAGAAAGCATACAATAAACCAGATTTGAAATCTACTTAGAGTCAAGATCGCTTACCGTAACAAAGGAGTATAATTCTATATAGTTCTAGCCTTGCAGCAACTTTTAAAAGATGTCCTAGAAGCGTGCTCTAATATACACCATCACCATTTTAAAAATACATTTGTATTTTTATGGTGCTCAGGACATTTCACTTGTAATTTCTCGCCTCCTACTGCTGCCGAGGAGCTCTCAGCACAACACAGCCACCTTGCCAAAAGTCTGGCAGCGGAGAAGACAAGTAGTTACAGAAGAGATTTAAAGCCATAATAAGATCTAACGCTAAGCTGTCGGAAAGTACAGGCAAACTTCTGTGGCACGAATTTCCTTTCTATTTTCTATAAACACCTAACGAAAGCTTTCATGAATGTCCTCTTGGAGGCTGCCAAGCTAAAATAGTGCATTATCTCAGCTGATGCACATGACTACATGGAAGGTTCTTACATCACAGCTCAAAGAGAAGCAATCTAGCAGGCCTTTAACTACAGGAAATTTTTCCCATGTAGGGTGAGGATTATTTCTTTTCAGAACTTTTATGACTTCATGACAATCCGCTACGAAGAGGAAAACCTGGGTGTTTTGAGCATTACCATTGCGCTGTGGGTCTCCTGCTCTCCAGATGGAGCAGGGGGGTTCTGGAAACCAGAGTCTGTGGGGCACAGGTTGAGATCCACCAAATGGATCCCCAGACAGATCCCTCGGGAAGAGGGGTTTGCACTGGGAGCCGGCATGAAGCCCAGTATTAGTCTGGAGAGCAAACCAGGGATGTCTGCCCCATTCCCACAGCCAAAAAACAATCCCCATTAAACCAATAGCTTTTCTGGAGGATGGCTTTCAGGAATAGCATGTGTGGTGGCCTTAAAAGAAAAAGAAAAGAAATATGTCACCAGCACGGCATAAAATGATCCGAGACAGCACCATTTTCAACACCTCCTGCAATCTACTACCACAGGAACACCACCTCCTTCAACAGATATTCCCATCTTCTTCCATTTCAGTAGTCGGGTAAATCACCCACTTTGGGGAAAAGCTGTTTCATTTCTGTAAAGAAATACTGAGCTATGTAATTAAACATACAACTAGCTAAGCTCAGCTGTTGGAATGTAACCTGTACCAAATTCAAAACACTGGTATTTTAACATCCTCTCTCATAAAAGGTCTTCATTTGACTTATGATTTGATGAGTAAATGCTTCCTATATGCAGCCATTCCCTTCACTGGTCACTGGCCACGCTGCACCCACCCTGTTGTTATCACCTCTGAATGGCTCTGGTAAGACCAAGTGATAACAGATTGGGATTACTCTTCTGTGGAAAGGAACCAGAGGTGCTGCTGGAATGTATTACCAAAACATTTTCATTCACTTCTGCAGTTCTTCAGCCTGAAATACCAAGAATAATTGCAAGTCACAGCTGAAGGGCTCCCCGCTCTCCTTACCTTGTCTCTAGGTTTCTCGCCATCTGCCCTCCCTCTTCCCCCACATCATATGAACCAGTCTCAAAAACAAGAGGTAAAAGTCATCTTAATCTCTGCCCCAATAATAAATACTTTTACTGAACCTGTTTATTAAAATGAGATAATGCTTATCTGCTGTCAGGAGCCAGGAAGGCAGGTGGGATACACACCAAGTATGTAGCAAAGTCTCCCAACAGCACTCCATTATCTTATCTACCTTTTAAGAGTTTATTACCTTTGTAAAGGTAAATATACTTAAGTGTAGCTTTCATGTGCAGTATCAGGATTCTAAAACCAGAAGTATTACAAAGGGTAAGAAATAAACTGCTCTTCAAAGGCTCCTAAGACACTTGAGGAAATACACAGTGCTCTCACACAGTCCTTCAAGAAATGTCAGAATCACATTCACTCTGTTTAAGCTGCTTTAATCACTTCTAGTACAATGGGCAGATTAATATAGTTTAGTATTCCTGGTTAATTATGGTGACTAGCCTTTACAGAATTACCATTAAACCACCGTACTATGCCATTTAGATGGAAACAAATTAATAAAGATGACAGCTAGAAGGATATAAAATTCAAGATTGGACATTTTAAAATATTTGCACAAAGGCAGATCGGTCTTAAATTCATGTAAACATAATGGTTGGTTTTCCTGTCTCAGTTACATAAATTCCCAAGAACATAATTGTTTAGTACTTGAATTCACAGGCAAACTATGAAAAAAAACCTTGATGAGCACTGGTCCCCACTGGAATACCCCAAAGTCCTAGTCCCAGGCTCGCTGAAGCCTCATCGAGTCTGAAAAGCAGTGAGCTCAGTTTGCCTCCTGCTGCAAAGAAAAGTGAAATTGCTAAGTTTTCACAAATGAAATCCCGTTTTCAGGCAGTCTGAAACACCGCGGATTGTTATTACGGGGGGAGGATAAACCACTGGCAGTGGCAGCCCCGTGCTATTTATGGAGAGGAGGAGATGGACAGCGGAGCTCCAGTACAAACTTGGGTTTAATGGAAAAGGCCAGTGAAAAGGCAGAGAGTGACTGAGGGGTGAGCTCATTCCCTGCCTTTCGCTGCCCTACAATTACAGGAGAATGAGGCTGAGTCACAGACCCAAAGCCCACTCCAGGAGAGAGCCACGCTGGCTCCCCGTGGGAATAAACCCCTGCCCACGGGTCTAGAGATGTATCTTAATGTGGATTTCAGAGAAGAAAGAAAAATTAAACAGTAATGACTGCTTCATCGAACACCAGAGAAAGAAGACAACAGGATAACACTTCTTTCAGGGCTGCAATGACACCAGTTCAGTGCCTCGACACCCAGTCCCCACACCAGTATGGCCCACCTTGACGTGACTGCGAGGCTCCCGTGATCCCTTACGTGAAATAACGAGTCAAGAAGACAGTAAATTCCTTCCAGCCATCAAAACCTAACAGGGAAGAGTCCGACCGCGTTGCATATAAATGGATAGAAGGATCTAATGCCCAAAAGGGGAAGGGAAGCTCTGAAGGAAAATGAGTTTATTTGCAGATTCATCACAAGCCACCACCAGGAGCCTGCTGTCCTTCAGGGATAGTTATCACAAAATGAGCTTACTTAGGTCCCGTAGCCATTCTTGAAAGGATAAAATTCTGTACGGCATCTCTGCAAGTGGGACTTCATTCCCAGGGTCACTTTGTCCCTTTTAACAAGAAAAGCTGGTCTCCCACTGACAACCGGCAGTTCTACACTCTGGTTAAGAATACAGATTAGTGGAAAAACATTTTCCAGGGCATTAAAGAGTTCTTAAGTGCTTTGCACTCCCTTTTTCTCCCTTTCCTGAAAGGAAAAAAAAAAAAAGCTGGGGGGGGATGGGTTTAAAAGTGCACGGATTACAGAAACAGTCAAAGGTGAGGTGGTTCTGGTATAGTCATTTGGGGAAAAATCTCAGCAGAAAAGTTAGGAACAGAATCCAGACTGCCCAATGGCAGATGGTTAAAGCCTTACTGAAAATGCTGGAGGGGGAAATAAAGATTTTTTTCCTCATAGCTGCGAAGGGGGGAATGTTCGTGTAGTGGTTTTAGTGAGCTTAGTAGCTTTTTGAACCCTTCAACCATTCCCATTACAATTCAACATTAACGCATCCGTGCCATTCTACAGAACTATGTAAAATTACACCAATACTTAGTATTTTTGTTAACTAGATTTGATGTGTCAGGACTTGACTGCAATGATTGAACACACATGGGCCTGCTAAATTTAAATTCTGTTCTCTGTATCCGAGAAAGCTTCATTTAAAAAAAAAATGTCATAGTTCTATTTTCTCATCTCAGAGACAGGCAGGCAAATTTTACCTGTAAGAATCCACAGACAGAAATACATTTTCCATTGAAACTACTGATTTGGAATAAATACTGAGCCAGGATCCCTTTGATCTCTAATTGCAGAATGAGTCACTGCATGGACTAAACACTTCTACTGTATTTAAGAGTAAAGGGGGATCCAGTCCTATTATACATCATCACTTCCTTCAACATCTCTGTTCTCTATGCTAATGAGCCATTGTAAATTAATAAGTTTTCTTGCCCACATGAAGAGGACAAAGTTAATTCTTCCCTGAAATTCCTCTTTTTAGTACAGGGCCTGTGAACTGTCATCTCTTTCAACCACTTAATTACATACACAAAACTCCCAGACCTTTCAAAGGAAACAAAACTGGGTTTGTAAGGCAGTGACACACCTGGGTGCTGGTAACATCACAACACAGAACGTTATCGGAAGTTTATCTAGGCTTTGTCATTTCTATTCAGATTCGTGAAACCATTTAAGATTGGGAAATCAAAACATTGGCTCGTTCATAGCACCAAGAGATTTGTGAAGTTACACAGAATTGAGGCTCAGGCTCTAACAACAGGTTTGGTTTCGATTGTATTTCAGTAGAAATTCAGACTAGATCCACTGAAACTCCCATCAGATGGAAGATTAAACCCGGAGCCCCATGACTAAGAGCAGCAATACAAGCCATCCACTTGATCACAGCTAAAATCCTTCTCTAAAGCGATGCACGATGGCAGTTTCCAAGACAGAAAAAAGCCAAAAAAGGGAGAACTGAACATTGAGAACAAGCTCCAAAAGGCAGCAGTGGGCTCATTTTTGAAGACACGACACAGAAAGCAGACGTGACTAGGTTCAGTCCCAAAACCTACTTGGAAGGGGACTCAAATTAACAATCTCTGGGGGAAGCGGGATACATGGAGTCCAGCAGAACGCTTCCAAATTGAGTCCAGTAACCACCGAGTCACGTGGAGATGAGCTGGAGTGTGGAAATGCTCAAACAAAAGGCTGAAGAAACGCATCATCTGTGATTCACTTTCACACAGCCACTAGTCCCTGTTCTGTGTCATTAACGAGCAGGACGCATCGTTAATGGGCACAGAGAACCATTCTCTCCGAGCTCTCTTGATGCTCTTGTTGTTGAAGTGGATCCAGAGGCAGAGCTGATGTCATTTTTGTACATGGATCAACACCACTCGCAGCAAACGAAACAGAAGAGGAAGATTCCCACACGTTTGAAGTTTTTTAGACAAACGCTAAAAATTTCACTTTTAAAAGGCTTTGGAAATTAAGCACCTTGTTAATCCAGGCATGGGAAAAGAATATGTTTCCCAGTTGCCACATTTTGCAACAGAGACTATAAAAAGTCACCAAATCCTCCTGACATTTTCACAAACACCTGGCATGACCCGTGAAATCCAGGTAATACTAACAGGGACTGTTCTATCACCTGGGCTTTTTTCAGACCTACTTTGAAGCAGAAAAGATCTGATAAGAACGGTTTCTAGACTAGGTGACAGCCAGGGGTTATGAAACACCATATACATTACTTATTTCTTTGGCATCAAAAACAAATCCCACCCTCCTAAATGACTCCTTAATCAGCAAGCAGGGGCTCTCTAGGTCATTAGCTGCAGTCATTCACCTCTGACCCCAAACTAAGGCATTTTAACAATATATTTGAAATTCAGTAATCTATCAATGTGTCCAAGCTATCACCATACAAAACGATCTTATTCCCCCCACCCCCCGTTTTAAACATTTAATAAAGTGGAGATGTGTTCCTTCACTTCAGATGGAAGCGGGGGGTGGGAGGGACATGTTCTGGTGAGACCCCACCAGGAGCACTGTGTCCAGCTTTGGAGTCCTCAGCACAAAACGGGGATTGAGATAAAAACTGGGGAAGAACTTTGCTGTGAGGGTGCTGTGAGAGCCTGGCCCAGGTTGCCCAGAGAAGCTGTGGCTGCCTCATCCCTGGAGGGGTTCAAGGGCAGGTTGGAGGGGGCTTGGAGCAACCTGGTGTGGTGGGAGGTGTCCCTGCCCAGGGCAGGGGGGGTGGCACTGGATGGGCTTTAAGGTCCCTTCCAACCCAAACCATTCTGTGATTCTATGCACAGAAACTTGAAAAATGTGACCAGGATAATAGCAGCAGGTGAGAGCCCTGGATGAGAGCAGGTGAGCTCCCCTGCAGGTGAGAGCACACACTAGGAAAAGGGAGACAGTAAAACATGGGAAATGCCCAATAGAAGCCGGTGTGTGGTGGGGCAGAGCAGAATGGAGTTTGAAAATTGGTAAAAAAGCTAAGCTGTGCACTGTATGATTTCCCTGTGCTTTGTTTACTAAATGGAATCAAGTCTTGTCCTGTTTATTACCTTTTATTACCATTTATTACTTATCAGCTCAGGGTTCTGGGAACAAGACTGGTCACAAGGCTGCAGGAGAGCTCCAGTTAAACTAACACCCTACAGACACACTGCTAAGTTTTTAAAGACCAAGCTGGAAGAAATCTCTTCCCTTCTTGTACAAACAAAAACGCTGGTCTTAAACATTAAGATGGAGATTTAAACCATAAAGAACAACATCCAGTGAATATTTTTACCAAACTAAAAAATAATAAATAAATAGATTTAGTCACAGCAAAGAATATGCAGGAAGCCAGCGTAAGACCTGGCAGAGCATCGCCACAAAACCTTGACCACAAAAAAGCCGCTGTTGAGTCGTACGTGGGCTCGGTGCTTTCTTTAGCTACAAGCCCAGCGCTCAAACTGCATTACTGCAACGAAAGCCTATGATTACAGATGATGCAGAGCTAGAAATAACTTGTTTCTGTGTTTGTTTTCACCTCGGCCCTAAATTGCAAGGATCTGCAGAGATTATTTGGGTTTAAGATCAGAAGTATTTGGAGGGGGGGGGGGGGATTGCTCCCAGAGCTACTCAACGCTTAAGCTGCTCTTTGAAAGTCTGTTTTTTTGCCTTCAGAAAGTCCGAAACTTCCCACCGTGAGTCACGGGAGGAATCAAAAGGTAAATTCAAAATATACACAGAAAGTCCTGTGGTTCTTTTGCAACAGAGGAAGCTGTTCTTTGAAGAATTCGGCGCAGATCCCGGCCCGAGTTTCTCTGAAACTCAAACCACAACATGAGGCGGTGATTTTTCTCGTCGCCACAGCCAATCTGGTTCATCTGCGAATTCGTTATTTTTAATTAGAATTCAGAGTTAATAGTTAGCCGAAGATAAAGTCCTGAATAAATAGCAAACTTGCACAGCCGAGACAGCTATTTCAAATCAGTCATAACACACCCCAGCCCTCCCCGGTTGCTCCCATTACAAGCCAGTTGAAGTAAGGCACACACAGAGATTTATCTATTTAAATATTTAACAAAGTACAGCCCCAATCCCACTGTTAGAAAGCAGGATCAAAGGGAAACATCCCCTCTCCTTCCCAACCTTCCCCTCCATTACTACAACCCAGAAGTCCCAGTTTCTAGCTATACCATGATAAAAATAAATAAATAAATGGGGGATTTGTTAGAGCGCTCCAGATATTCCTGCATATCGTAAATGCGTGTCTTTGCAGCAGCATTTTCGAAGCAAAGATGGGATCCTTCACCAAAAAATGTCTGACGCCCAAACAAACCTTATTCTTACAGCGCTTAATTTGCACAGCTCCAAGCAGTACAACTTTCCAACCAACAATTATAAGGCATGGGTATTTTTTGGTTTGTTCTACGGCCAAGTTTTCTCGCATTAGACAATCTTCTCAATTCTTCACAGAGAAAACTCACATCCCCTCAGTGCAAGTAAAAAAGGCTTTTCTAGACTCAGTATCAGGTTTCACCAGAATGAGCGTTTAACATCAAACTTCACATCTTATAAGGGGCATCCAAAAATCTCCAATACCAGGCTGCGTGGCCGCTTTGGAAGCGGTAAGAAACACTAAATTTCAGTGAAAAGCCCCATTGAAACATAACTACCCCTTGAAAACATAAAAATCAAAGCAGAAATACCAGAATTAAATACATATATATGGCTTTACACAGAGACTGCAGTATTACCAGCTCTGTAACCAATTGAAACCTGGACAGAAGTCTAGCGTGCTGGTTACATTCTTCTAGAGGGATAAAAAAATTATTTGTTTTTTATTGGGTCTATACGTAACATTTGCATCTTGTTACCACTGAGATTTTAGTTTTAAAAGTTTTCAGACATTCCTCCAGGGCTTATCTTAAGCACATTTTTATTAAGTTCCCTTCTTTAAAAAAAAGGAGATCCAGTTAGGTTGACGCTCATGGCCTTTGACAAAGATAATCTTTGTCCTTTCCAGCTGCAGCAAATTTAAGATAATCTCTTCTTCAAGTGGACTTTATTAATCTTCCAAATGAAATACCATCCTGAGGTAAAACAATTATTTCCAGTTCAACCCTTAGTAACAGTTAAGTCTCCGCTGGAAAAGATGGTTAACATCTGGCAGACTCAATATCTGCACCAATTAAGAATAATTTTGAAACCATAATATACAAATCTATTTGAGTGTTCAGACTAAAGCTCTCCACGGCCATCAGCAGCCTTCTTGCAGCTAAAAAAAAAAAAATAAAAAAGAGGAGGAGGGAGGAGAGGGAATGACTGCAGAAGGTTTTCAGCGAGTCAGCAGGCTCTGGCTGGCCACACGCAGCAGTATTTTGCCTGTCACAGCACCCAGCGATGCGCTGGGATCTTCAGGGGAGATCTCCCCGGGCACACGGCTGGCAGGGGTGGCTTCTTGGGGTGAGGAGTGTCCCCCTGCCAGGTCCCGACAGCATCCCTCCGATGGCCTGTCTTTGCCAGGAGACACACCGCCAGCGCCCCAGCCTCCATTGGCAATCTAACTGGTCTAACTGGGGAGGGGGAGCACATTTGTTTTCCCCTTCCCATAACCAAGTAGATGTAAATCTCTCACCAACACAGGACATCATCGCTAATTCAGGATGCTGCGGCCCCGTTCAGCTCGGCAGACCCAAGGAAGGGCCCCAAAGCACACACATACCAGGGACGGGCAGTTACACAAGGACCGTGCTGGTTTCACATCCCCAAGCGCTCTTCAGAAAGCAGATTTTTTCCTCTAAATAACCTGAACAGATCACAGGAACACAGTCCCTCGCAGGGCAGGGGCAATTAAACCTGTTTATCCCCCTCGGTGCAGCTGGTGACCCACCGACCGAGGGACGGATCCAGCCAAGACTCAGACACTGGTGACTCCAAACCCTGCTCATCTCACCCCAAAGGAGGTGGAGCAGTACAGTTGACTATGCTTTTTCTGTCTAGAAAAAAAACAACACACACTTTGCCTGTGTGTTTCAGGTTACAAAATCTGATTTACCTCCATTTTCTGATAACTGTCCCTGAAAAGTATTTTTTTTATTGAGTTAGTTTGACTGCAAAGAAAGTGGACAATTTTACCTTTTCTTGTTAAAAGGGTAGTAGCAGATAAAAAGTTACAAAGGATTTGGAGTTGATCTATGGCCAAAAGCTCTTCTAAATGCTTTCTTCATAGTTTGATGGAAAAAACAACACCCGAAACACTAAGGAAAATGAATTTTAAGTTAATTTTTCCTATAAAATTCCTCCAACTCCGACAGGTGAATTAATAATCCACAGTGTAACATCATGATCATCACTAAAAAAAAATACTATAAGATTAAGACAACACGTTAAGCAGAAAAAGATCCATATTTATATATCATTTGTGTAAAATAACATCATCTGGGGGAAAAAAAAAAAAACAACATGAATTTTGGTCTGAAATATCTGTTGGGCTCCTTAGGGGGAACATTTCCTTAATTGTATTTCAGAGATAAACAAAAGTAAAATATGATGTAGGTGCTCTACTGCCTATGCACTCCAATTCTAGACCTCAGAACTCCAGTGTTAGGATGTCCAAGAAAAATGATTTTAGGGGATGGAAGAAAGGAGTTGAACATATTTTCCTAAGATGAAGCCTGTTACCAATAAGACCAAAAATTGCACAGGCAGAATTTCATGGAAAGAGCATCCGAGATGATCTTCCACTATTGTTTTTAAGAGTAGGAGTAAAGCTACCTTTAAGAGAAAGGAAACAAAAGGGATTGCTCCCCCTTGGAATTCCACCATCGCATTTTTCCATTCAAAAGTATGACATCAATGAGTCTGGGTCTTCAACAATAACAGACACATCACACGTAAGCCATGTCCTTTGAACACTAAGGATTCACTCTAAATATTCACTGCCTTGGCAATGCAATCATCTCCCTGGCATTCTCCTGGTGGCCAAATGTTTCAGACAAGAAATATTTGCTAGCTGTGCCCTCCTTAATCAAGTTGTCATCCTGGAAAGAGGAAAAAAGCCTCCATTGTTGTAGGAAATAAATGTGACGTATCTCTATCTGCTTTAGCATCCTTCCATATTGAGTTGGTGGCTTCTTGGTCAGGTTACAAGGCCTAATTGTTTCAAAAAGGCTGCCACGTTCTGCTGGTTCTTGAGCTAAGCAAAATGGTTATTTTCTCGGTGTGAAACAACAACCACGTAAAAAACTCCTCTCCAAAACCTCTAGCAAACGGGGTGTTCCCAACACAAAGCTGCCTGCGCCATGGAGCGGTGTTTCACCTGCCAGGAGAAGGGGCTGCCCATCTTCACAGGATCCCAAGTCCACCTTAGAAACTCTGCACACTCCTAACTTTCTGCAAGCCCCAACAGCACCGTCAGAAGACAGGCACAAGGCTTGTTTTCCACTCGGAGCTCATTTCCCTAAATAAAACTCCATCATCAAAGGGTTCACAGCCAGATAAAGTAAACCTAAAGCGCGTATTTATGCACAGGTACGTACACACAAACATGCCAGGACAGAGAATCCCTCCCCTGCAAAAACAAACAAGCAAATATTGGTACCAATCTTCACAGGATTGCTGACAAACACTGCAACACCCCATTAGCTCATGGTAAAGAAATCGAAGTGACTAATCTACTCTGACTGCGAGAATTAAAATTAAAACAGCACAGTATTACTCTGTAAGCATGCAAAAGTGTGCTCAAGGCCACCGACAAAAACGTCAATCTCCCCCAAAAGAGCTTAACGTGTGACGTCCATCTATCAGTGAAGGTCACAGGAGAATGGAATAATCATTCCAATTACATAGTAATAAACGTCCCACAAAAGACACACTGCAGATATAGTACTGGTGTGATACGTGTTGATACGCCTTCATCAAATTTTGTTTTCAAGCACCAAGAGAAAAACCTGTTTCAAGAACAGGAAGCGGAGTGAGAATAAGATTTGTGATTGCCTCCAACAAAGAGGCCCATTTCCATTGAATTTATATGGTTTATGCAATCCCCGGGAGTGTGCAAGCACTCACACCCGAGTATAGACTATGGGGTGAAAAATTGCTGTACACAAGCAGGTGAAAGCAGAATAGACAGAATCAACTGTAGAAAGATTGAACTTAAATGGCCCACAAGTCCCATCTTCCCTAAGAAAAGAAATAAATAAATGACATATCCATTAAAAAGAAGTATCCCCAGCTTCTGGTGACATAACCCACACCCATAACACGTTATCTTCCTTAACCAAGCCACCACCAAGCGCAACTTCCTCTGAAGCACCACAGCTCCCATCGCCTTGGTACCAACCATAAAAACAAAAACAACCCCGTGCCGCGGTGACAGCTAACATTCTAGACTGGAAAAAAGAAAAAGAAAAAAAGAGGCCAACTCCTTTTTTCCAGCCAGATTCAGCCACAACATACAGAGCAATCGAGGCACACAAGCTTTAAGGAGATGCACTGAACGTAGCCAGTACTTTAGTTAACGAACAGGCCAGAAATTACTGCTTGAACCCTGACAATGAAACCTCTCTAAGCCGAGTGAATTCACAAGAAGAGGTCTGTTATAAAAGCTGATGGCTAGAGGGATGCGAAGAGCACACTGCAGTCCTGTTACCCTGGACAGAAGAAATTCAGCTACGCTTCACAGGCCACACAGCCCAGAAATGCCGGCTGCCTCCAAAAAACATAGGAAAGGATTAAATCTGTTCTACAGAAAAAAAACCCCAAACAAACAAACAACAAAAACACAAGGCTGGGAAAGGAGGAAACACATTTTCAGCCTAAAGATGCCAAAACTCCAAACGGGAGTGCCCACGCCAGCCCCAAAGGACAGCAGTTCCTCAGACAATGCAGGAATCTCCCTGCAGAACCTGCAGAATCCCAACTAGCTTTTTTTTTAATTATTATTATTTTTCCTCTCCTCTGGCCTCCATCTCTGCCACAGCCAGGTTGAGCCGGCAAATACAGCAACCCGAAGGGAACGCTCTCCATCACCGGGTGGATGGACAGCAGTTAAGAACACCAGTTAAAAACCCAGGGCTTCCCAATAGGCTAAGAAAAACCTCCAGATTACCAGGGTTTACAGAGCCTGGCAGCGTTAGGGCTTTTGTTTTGACGAATTCCGAGGAACATCTGGGAGTGCAAACCTTCCCCTGCAGTATTTGCAACCCAAATATTGCAGCACTGAGCTAATTTCAGAGAGCTGGCACACAAAATCGACTACTGGAGTGATTAGTCCAGAAAATGAAGGCAAGCTAAATTTAGGAACAACTATGCAATGCAATATTAATAACAGATTATTTCCCTTCACCAAAAANCTGGGAGCATCCTCCCCAGGGAGGAAGCCCTGGGGATGATGTGGGGGGACGGGACCTGTCCCCATGTCCCCAAGGGGCTCCCCAGACGCTTCCCCGGCCCCAAGCAGGGACTCGCCCGTTTCCCCGCACTGCAGGAGAGGGCGGCCCGCATCCCCCCCCCTCCCGCCTCCTCCTCCTCCTCCTCCTTCTCCCGCATGCTCATGGCCCCCCCTCCAGCCGCTCACTTTCTCTTGTACTCATCCCGCTCCCGCTTGACTTTGGCCAGCACGTT
Source organism: Calidris pygmaea (assembly GCA_003697955.1). NCBI lineage: Eukaryota > Metazoa > Chordata > Aves > Charadriiformes > Scolopacidae > Calidris > Calidris pygmaea. Next base: position 180,206 of record QJSC01011878.1, read on the forward strand.
GTAGAGGGCGCGGATCTCGGGGGTGATGGTGTCGATCTGCACCCCGACGCCGTCCGGATGGATCCAGGAGACGCCGGGCCCCTGCACCGTCTCCAACCCGCCGCCTCCCGTCCGCCGCACCTGGGTGTAGCTCCAGATGGTGCCGGGCAAACGGCTGTAGTGAGGGGGAGATGAGGCGAGGGGAGCGGCGGCCGGGCCGTGGCCGGGGCCCGACGGCGGCGGCAGCAGCGATAGGGGGGTCCCGGCGTCGGTCTGCACGGCCTGGTCGCGGGAGAAGGTCTTGTAGCGCAGGCGGCGGTCGCGTTCGCACTGCTGGGCCGCCAGCTGCTTCTCCAGCAGCCGGTTGCGCCGCTCCAGCTCGTGGACCTTGGCCAGGAAGCAGCGGAACCGCACGTTGAGCCCCTTCAGCAGGTGGATGTTGGAGCCCAGGTCGTTACGAAGCGCCGCCGTGACCGGCGGGCCCCCACCCGCCGCCGCCGGGCTGCCGGGGCCGCCTCCACCGCCGGGCCCCAGCGGGCAGGAGGAGGCGGCGGAGCCGGGGGAGAAGGCGCGGGCCATCTCCCCGAAGAGCAGCGAGTTCATCGCCCGCCTGAGGTGAGGTGAGGTGATGGGGGGGGGGGGGGGGGGGGGGGGGGGGGGGGGGGGGGGGGGGGGGGGGGGGGGGGGGGGGGGGGAGGGAGAAAGCGGCGGAAGCGGCGGTTTAACGGTCGCGGAGTGACCGTTGGGCAGCGCGCGGGTGGCTAAGAGCCGGCGGCGCGGAGGCTGAGGAAGGGGGAAAACGAAAAAAAAAAAAAAAAAGAAAAAAGAAAGAAAGAATCGATACCGGGAGCGGGAACGACCGTCACCGGCTCCTCACGCTCCTGCGGCCGCCGCCGCCGGTGCCCGGGCACTGAGCGGCCGCCGGAGCGGGGCGGGCCCGGCTCCGCCTCGCCGCGCCCCCCCGGCTGCGGGCAGCGCCGCCGCCAGGCCACGCCCCCTTCCCCTCACGTCTCATTTGCATAACCACGCCCCCAAACCACGCCCCGCCCCCTCCCGCGGCGGGTCCCTCCACGTGTCCCCAGCGAGGTCTCGCCGTAGGGTCGGGGGGGGGGGGCGGTGGTTTTTGGGGGGTGATGGGGTCCCACAGCGCTCCCGATGCCTCGGCTTGCCCCCGGATTAATTGGCTAACGTTAAATAAATGACGAAGAGTCGCTCTTGCCCTGTAAAACACCCCCCCCCGCCTTTCTTTCACTGCTTTCGGCTCCCGGGGAAATCACCGCACGGATACGATTAAATTATAAGGGGTGAATTTTGTTACCCGAATGCAGAGTCCTGCCTAAGTGCTAAATAACGCTGATATTATAATAATTAAGTTATTAAATAAGCGTTTCCCAACTGCTGCTCCTGGACCTCTGAGCCACCGGGCAATCAAAGGATATTGTGTAATTGAATTATGCGATTGCTCCGTTGCACGGTGAGGAAGCGAAGCACGGGGAAAACTCCCGGTAACGCCGGTGGAAAGCTGCAGTAACGCTATTCGCTCAAAGAGGTTTTGACATAAAAACGCGGTGCTTTGCCAGGTGATGTTTGTCTTCAAACAGGCGGGCAATATTTTATATCAAACTACACGGGCGGCAGCATCCACCTGCTGAGACTCCATCAGCACCCACGAGTCAGAGCACCCACTCAACAGAGAAAGGACATGGAGCTGTTGGAATGGGTCCAGCGAAGGGTCACAAAGATGACCAGAGGGATGGAGCCCCTCTGCTGGGAGGGGGGGCTGAGAAAGTTGGGGGTTCAGCCTGGAGAAGAGAAGGCTCCGGGGAGATCTTCGAGCCCCTTGCAGTCCCTCAAGGGGCTCCAGGAGAGATGGGGAGGGACTCTGGATCAGGGAGGGGAGCCATGGGAGGAGGGGGAAGGGTTTGACACTGAAAGAGGGGAGATTTGGATGAGATCTCAGGCAGAACTTGTTTGGTGTGAGGGTGGTGAGAGCCTGGCCCAGGTTGCCCAGAGAAGCTGGGGCTGCCCCATCCCTGGAGGGGTTCAAGGGCAGGTTGGAGGGGGCTTGGAGCGACCTGGTGTGGTGGGAGGTGTCCCTGCCCAGAGCAAGGGGGTTGGAACTCAATGTTCTTTAAGGTCCCTTCCAACCCAAACCATTCTATGATTCCATGAGTCCCACTTGGTGCCATAACCGGAGGCTCTTCAAAGGGCTCTGTTAATGTGTTACAAACTCGTGTTTTCCTGGCACCTCCTGGAAAAAAAAACCCATAAACGTACTGGTTTATGGGTGGAGGCGCGATAACGAACTGTGTGACTCAAAGAAACACCTGAAAAGATTATCTTTGACAGAGCACAAAAATGCTTTAGTCTCAGTTTATGTAGACTGGAACCTGTGTTCTTGGCTCAGGTTAAGTGAAAACATCATTAATACCTCGGTCGTTAGGGCAGGGCTGTAAGTGCTGAGGTTGGGTCCTGTGGATGCATCAAACGGAGCTGTATTTAAAGAAAAATCCTGCAGCTCGGTGGGAAACGCTTCCCCGGCGTGTACCACCCCGCAGGTTCACAGCAATACTTACAAAATGCAAAAATAGACTAAAACTGCCCCAAATAAGGTGATTATAAGGGGCAGGAGCCAACCACGAGCAGGTTTTTCCCAGATCTGGGTAATTTTCCCTATTTCAGGCACCTGGCACCCTGCTTGGCAGACGGCGATGCTGGAGGGAGCCGGGCGGTTTGAGAAACCTCCGAATCCGCGTGGCCAACAGCTGGGAAACCCCTGTTGATCAACAAGAGGTGTTTTCATTTTTTTTCCCTTAAGGAAGCAGGAAAACATCAGAGGGAATGATAAACCGGCCAGTTAATTACTGCTTCTCTACCTGCCTGGAGAGATGATGCATATCGTGATTGCTCGTTAGGCAGCACCCACGGCCTCGGTGGTGAGGATGGATTCACCGGTGCCCATCCGAAGGTCGTTAAATCGATGAGTCTTTTCCCTAATTGGCTTTGGCTCAGCCCTGGGATGTGGCCGGTCACCAACCGGCTCCGCCGCCGGGCTACGGTTTCATCCCGGCCCCTGAAAGTGAATCACCCTGAATTAATCGCAACAATTAATTAGGTTTAGGCTCGGCTTCTTCGGTGGAGGCTCCTGCGACCGCAGGGCTGACCCGCTGCCACCGACCTCGTGGCACATGGGATCCCCCCCGGCGGCCGGGGACATTCCTGGAGGGATTCCTCCGATTCCTGCCGTGGAACGCTCTCCGCTGCCTGCCAATTGGGGATATAAATAATGAAGCAGCGATTAGCCCTTTCCTATTTGGACGGGGAGGAAAAGGGATGGGAAACGGTGCTATTTCTGCACGCAGAAACTCTCTGGCAAGTAAATAACGGTGACCACCCCCAGCCACACTAATAATAATGCGTGGGGTTTATTTTTGCTCTCAGTTGCTTCACCCAAACACAGGCTGAGGAATCTGGAGCCTTGGATTTGGGTTTTACACCCATTTTTATCTTTGCTTTGTCAGCATCCTTCCCTCGGCGGCTGTTTCAGGACCGCTCTCCACATCTGCTTAGGTCTTTTTTTTAGCATTAATTTTCCTGGGTTGGGTTACATACATTGAGGCTTTGTTAGTCTGAGGCTCGTGGAAAGTTCTTGTTTCCTTGGGTCTCTCTTCCTTCCAAGTAACCGTTTTTCAGCCAAACCAGACCAAACCCAGCAGCTTCACATATGAACCGCGCCGAGATACAGGGAATATGGGATGCTCCCCCGGGACCGACGTGCCTCGCCGCTGAGTTACGGTTTGTGTGTTTGAATAAAATCCCCCTCTGAAACAAAGGAGCAAAATTCCTTTGGCTTAACATCCTTAAACCCTCGAAAACGCCCCACTCAATAATCTCCCCGGAGCCCTCCTCGGCACTGACTTCCCAGCCTGGTGGTGAAGCAGCATCTCCTCCAAAGCCCCTGGTGATCTCAGCATCCTCATCCCCCTTCCCATTCCCCGCCTGAACCTCCTCTTCGTCAGCCTTGGAGGTGGAAAAGGGTGATTTATTCCCCCCGGACCCTGCAGTACCAACAGGTACCTTCTTTCTGAGGCTGCCATTGAACAACCAGCAAGATTCAGGGATTACTGTCGCTCACCCGCGGCTCGGACCCTCGCACTGCAGTTTGAAAAAAGGGTATTTTGGGCAAACCGGTCCACTGAAAAAAAGTGGGATTTTTAACAGTGCCTCCCCCAAATTGGTTGGGTTTTAACCCAGACCCGTGTGCTGGTGCGTGAGCACCGTCGGGGCGATGGGATTAGCAGCTGATGAGTTGTTGCAACCCCGGTTGCATTTTTGGCCAGCAAAGAGTTTCCGACTCCAGCCCGTCCCTTTCCCCGCACTCTCCCGGGGTTGCGCCAGCGTCGGGGCTGTTCCTTGAGAACTGGGAGCAGAAACCATCCCTGCCTGCCCGTGCCCTGCAACAGGCACGTGGGAAAATGGGCAAAGACACGCCGGCTGCCCCGGTGACTCCTCCGGTGACTCAGATCCTCCCCCCCCGAACGCGCCCCGGTGTTGCGTGAAGACACGAAGGCTGCGCCTCTTCCCACATCACGGGGGTGTCGCTCGGTGGAGAAAGGGCCGGGTTAGTCACCGGGGTCGTTGCTTCAAGCCGTATAAGGGAAGCCCTCGGATCGTGCGGGGAATTGCATCGGTCACCGCCTCACGCCGCGGAAACAGAAAATATTTGGCAGGTTGGCTGCTATCGACAATGCAGGAGGAATGAGTTACATCAGCAGTTACAAAACTTCTCTACAGGTTCCTTGTTGCCTTTAAAGATGGTTTCTTCTCCTCAAACAGTGGGTTTTTTTGCCCCATGTATTTTCTACCAATTCTGTCAGTTCATGTGAAATAGGAGCTGCTGCTTAAATCCAGCACCTTGTTCCATTGCAGGTCAATTCCTTTGCTCCAGTCACTTTTTCAGTGATAAACATCTCATTTTGCCACATTTGGGGAGGTTTGCGTGCATCAGCACAGCTAAACAGAGCTCAGCCACAAAGAGGGATGCTGCTCAGGTGTTTGCTCGACATCTACAGTAGTCCTCAGCCCATCAGCAGAGAGTTGGGGATGCAAAGGACGGACGGAGGCTGGTTGACTTTAGAATCATAAAATCACAGAATGGTTGGAGTTGGAAGGGACCTTAAAGATCATCGAGTTCCAACCCCCCTGCCCTGGGCAGGGACACCTCCCACCACACCAGGTTGCTCCAAGCCCCCTCCAACCTGCCCTTGAACCCCTCCAGGGATGGGGCAGCCCCAGCTTCTCTGGGCAACCTGGGCCAGGCTCTCACCACCCTCACAGCAAAGAATTTCTTTCTGGTATCTAATCTAAATCTCCCCTCTTCCAATTTAAAACTGTTACCCCTTGTCCTGTCACTGCACTTCCTGACAGAGTCCCTCCCCAGCTCTCCTGTAGCTCCCTTCAGATATTGGAAGGCTGCTCTAAGGTCTTCCCGGAGCCTTCTCTTCTCCAGGCTGAACAACCCCAGCTCTCTCAGCCTGTCCTCACAGCAGAGATGCTCCATCCCTCTCATCACCTTCGTGGCCCTGCGCTGGACCCATTCCAACAGGTCCATGTCCTTCCTATGTTGAGGACTCCAAAGCTGGACACCACAGTGCTCCAGGTGGGACCTCCTGAGCACTGAGCAGAAGGGTAGAATCACTTTTGACCTGCTGGCCACACTTCTTCTGATGCAGCCCAGGATGGGGTTGGCTTTCTGGGCTGCCAGTGCACACTGCTGGATCATGTTGAGCTTCTCATCCATGAGCACTCCCAGGTCCTTCTCCTCAGGGCTGCTCTCCAGCCATTCTCTGCCCAACCTGTATTTGTGCCTGGGATTGCCACGTCCCTGCACTTGGCTTGGTTGAACTTCATGCGATTTGCACTAACCCACCTCTCAAGCCCATCCACGTCCAGGTCTAGCACATCCCCATCTCCTCTCACCTGGGCTGGGGATGATCCTCTCTATGGAGATGGTGTAAATATTTTGGAAACAAAAGCTTCCGCACCAGGTGCGACCCAAAAAGGCGGGTGAACTCAGGAACCAGGGATGCAGCAAGAGATAAAGATGCTGAGAGCGGCTGCGGAGCATCCACTCGCTCGGAAAGGTTGAGACACGCCATACTATTTCCTTGGAGACTGTGGCAATACTCCTCGCTTCCTTAGTAACCAAATATTTGCATCTGTATTGAGTAGAGCAACAAATATGCATCGATAAGCCCGTGCAGGCTGCCGCGGGTGTGTTGCAGGACGCAGTGATTGCTTTGGCAGCTCCCGGAGAATAATCACAGGATGCCGCCTCGTTAATTTGTGCATGCCCAAGTGCGCAGCTTCAATCCCGGCGGCGCGGAGCTCTCCATCCTGCAGGCAGCAGGTAGACACTGGCCTGATTAACTGAAATGTGGAACAACTTTCAAAGAATTCCCATCTTTTGGGAAAATGCAGGATGTGATACGATTTCTCTTCTCGCTGTCCCCCCCTGCTTTGTGGCCCGCGCAGCCACAAACCCGCATCCCCAACTCTCTGCGGGTTGAGCAGCGTTCAAAGCTCAGAGCACAGAAGATGGTTATTGGGATATATTTTTAGCTCCCGATCTAAATCTCTCTTCCAGAAGCCATTAGCTGAGTGTTTTCATTTCTTGTACTATGGGGTTTTTAGCCTGATGTGTTTTACATGACATGGGATGAAGTATAAGCTTCCTGCTGGGAGCTGGTGATGGGAGCACTGGATGTAGATGCTTTGGGCACCCTGTTCCGCTCCGGGCTGGTTTTCTTCCGAGCATCCCGCATCCCTGCGATGCTCTTGTCACCTTCCCTCCTTCTCCACCAGCCTGGGACAACAGGGTCTGCCATACAGAGGGGATCCTGTTTCCTATCACATCCTGGACCACTCCAGCCCTCCGCCTCCCATCCCGAACCCGAAGGGATGCTCGTGGCCATAAGAAAAAGTTGGTGTCAGCGGAGTGAGTCGATGAGCCGAAGCTTTCGGAGCTTGAATTTCCCAATGTCCCGGGGTGTTTCTGAAGGAGAGGTCCTTGGGTGGAGCACCTTGACAGCCAGACGCCCAGTTTTCAGTGGTTCCCAGCCCATAATGCAGCCCGGTGGCCCACGGCTGGTAAATGCCTTTCCACTGCGCCAGCTGATGCAGTCACCCAGCTCGTTGTATCAAAACTGCTTACAGCAGGGAAAATACGGACCCAGGGAAGAGAAATATTAATGACCAGGCACTCAGGAGATGTGTCTTTAATGTCTGATCTCACCATTTGGGAATTAGTTTGTTGTCATCAAATATTAGGAATAATTAAAGGACGGCACTGGGTTTAGAACGCACTCGTATTTGTTCATTAAATAAGATTAAAAAAAGGGCCGGGGAGAAGCTGCAGGGATTAAAGACCCGAAGAACGGCTGGTGGGGTGTCCCAACACGCAGATGCTGAGCGGCCGGGATGGTGTGGCAAGTACCAACGCCAACGCAGCAGATAACCAGAGACACCAACGCAACACACCGCCACAAACACCCGTTTAGGGGCTGAAAAGGAGATTTTATCAGCCGGGCACACGTGCTGTCCTCGGGCGCTGGGTTGGGCTTTCACTGCCATCCAGGGCTGTCATTTGGGTTCAAGCCCCAGAGGAGACTTTGGCCTTTGCCGGAGCATCCCCAGGCCAGTGTCCCCAGCTCGGGGTGAGGACAGCACTCAGGGTTACTGAGGTCCTGTTGCCGCAACACTTGGGAAAGAACAAGCGCTAAGCGGGATCATTGTTAATAGCAGTAATTATTGGGGTTATCATCATTACGGTAAAGATCTCTACATCTAAGCGATTGGAGCTCATTAATTCGCAGGTTTCCCTGGCTGCCCTGCCCTCTGCCTCCCTTCCCAAATTAAAACATCTCCTTTATTCCTCTCCCGCCTTCTCCAGCCCTCACCGCTTCCCCGCGGCGGGGAAAGATGCAAAAGATGCCGGACCCAAGACCAGCCAAGACTAAACATGATGTTCTTGATATTTCTCTGTATTTTTTAAAGAAGTCCAGTCTCTCTTCCTCTACCAAAGCTGAACATAAACCATAAATGGCCTAATTTTTGCAATTTCAGCTTAATATACGCCATTCTCTCTATCATATGCCTTTCCCGGTGGAAAAAGGCTGTAGGGTGGGTGTTGAGTCTTGCTTCCCCAGTGGATCAGACTAACACAAAAAAGCAAATAATCAGTGTATTCCCCCTGCAGAGCAGGTCGGGGTTAATCACAGCGGCCCCAAAAAGCAAACCTGGGCTCTCTACATCGAAACCATTTCTCCTGCAGCCCCAGGGCCTCCCTGGGCATTTGCAGGTCACCGAGGGTTGCACCAGGTTTGGCTGGAGCTTGCCCACAGCTCGGTTATGATTCACCTAAAAGTGGTTTGTATTTTAGAAGGGAAGGGAGAGGGCTGAGTCAGGCAGAGGAGTGTCGGGGCGGTGGCACATTTCCAGAAGGCAGCCCCGGCTTTTTTGGAGTGGGAAATCCATCCTGAGGTGACGTAGAAAGGGGCAAGAGAGCTTTGCAGCACCGGGCCGCGTGAATTAGGCAACGGGGGAGGTGTCTGATTCCTCCCGAGTCTGTGGCAACGGGGGGACGAAGGGAGAAATCACTGCTGGGCAGGAGAGGAGTTTTGGGGAGAGATCGTAACTCCCGCTGCAAACGTGGGACCTGTAAGGACAGAGCCTGGATGCAGGGAATAGCACTGAGCTCGGGATTATCCTGCTCTAATAAAAGCTTAATAAGCACTGTGAAAATAAATAAAATCTTTCAAGAGGCAGCAGCTAAACCTCTCTATACTCCTCAGAGGGCTGAAAGCCACGTTCCCCATCCCGGTCTCTGGGGATGCTGCCTTCTGGGGGGGGTGATGCCCAGGGGCCCCTAAACTGCCTCAGGTCTCAGCATTAAAACACAGCGCGAGGGCTTCCCCTCAACATGTCATTTGTACCATTTTATTTTTAATTTTAACTAATAAACATCTCTTCCTACCAGCACGTTCCGCTTTGGGAGGGGAAGAGGGATCTCTGCTCTTCTCTGGGGTTTTGATAAAGGGGATGGAGCTGGTGGTTCCTCCCCAAGCTGAACTGTCCATGTGAACTAGTGGGATCAATCCTGACAAAAGAACTGCAAATGGGGGTTTAATTATTATTTTTTTTTCCCTTCTTGGAAACCAGCAAGGCAGTAACTGTTCCTGGAGGCTCAGGAGGTTGTGGCTGGCTTCTCCCAGCAACTTTGTGTTCCAGGGGGTACAAAGCAAGACAACCCCTGGTTTTGTACTTAACTTGCCCAAGCATCTTTTCCAGTGGTCCTTTGTGAACTACATGGCTTGTTTTTCTCCGTGCCTTTGATTCCGTACGTGTGAGTCAAGAATCATCCCTCCTTGGGGTGATAACACGGCCAGGCTGCACCCCAGCAATGTGCAGCAACCGCATCAAGGCCAATCTGATTTTCTTCTCCGGAGCTGGGCAGGGAGCAGGGACACGACCCAAAGAGGGGCTCCCAAACAAGCTCGCACGGACCATGGGAGGTCTCCTGGGAAAGCTGCGCCCTGGGCTGGCAGGGTGGTCACTCCCCAGAACAGCCAAAACCCTGCCTGGTTTCACTCGTGAATTTAAAACCAATTTGGGAGCCCGGACTTGCTGCTTTTTGTACTCATTTACGTCACTTCCCCGCTCGGAGGATGTCCAGTCCAGTCCTCGAGCTCCATGGGGCATAAATCACAAAGGAATAAGCTCCGAACTGAAAATAGGGCTGGCCCAAAAGGCAAGGCTGGGGCAGGGAGGGAATTTTGCAGAAGATTTGCTTTATTGTCACCGTCCGGTATGACGGTGCCCGCTGTTTGCATAGCGGGCGCCGCAAGGGTTGTGCTCACGGCGCGGTGAAAGCGGTTATTCCTGCGACGGAGACAGCACGGGCCGGGCTGACGGAGCTGGGTGTGATCTTCCTCGAGGAAAAGGTCCTTAACAGCCCAAAAAAAAAGCACGTGAGACTCAATCCAGGTCTGTGCAGGCGAGGGACGGAGACGGGGCAGTGTCCGTGGGGCAGCGTCCGTGGGGCAGCTGGTGATGCTGAGAGCAGAGAGGGAGAAGATGAGGTTTGCAGAGCCAGGAGCTGATGAGGGGAGGTTGATAAAATGCTGCTCCAGCAGCAGGGACAGTCCAGCCCTATGCCCTGCCCTTCAGATGGAGCAAACCGAGGGTCTTTCCCTTGGAATTAGCCACCCAACATGGAGAAAAGCCTCTGTGCTTCCCAGAGCTGGCCTTTCGGGCATCTCAGGAGGCATTCTTGGTAAAATAAAAACATCAAACCCCGTGCCAGCAAACATGACACAAACTTTTGTGCCGGTGTGAGCCCCAGCCCGGCCGTAGGAGCTGTTTCCATGTGGTTCAGCGGGGCTTGTCTGGTGTCTCGCTTCTTTGCTGTAGGCTCCTTGAGCAACATCTCCACATCATCTTGGCAGAAACTGGTAACGCTTTTGTATGAAAGGGTTTTTTCCTCTTTAACACGGAGGCAGCCTTCAGTATCCCACACATAGGAAGGCTCCCCAAAAGCTTTGGACAAAGGGAAAAGAGGCTTCTTGCTCTAAGTTTCTGCACTGGAGGCTGCAGCCCTGAGACTGAGGCTCCACCAAGGTCTTGCTGAACATACATCATCCCCGTGTCCTTCCCCTGCCTGAAAAACAAGCCGCGCGGACGCGTGTCCAGGGAGACAAATCACTTTTCCTGCAACGGAAAAAGTCCAGTGAATCTTTTATGGCATCGAAACGTCGCAGCTCACGGTGTGTTTATGCTCGAGCAGCTCTAATCCACCGCTTGTTTGAAAACACTTCCAGGCAATTGGAGGAAGAGACAAAACACAGGAGAGAGAGACTTGGATGGAAGGGTTGGTGGCAGGGCAGGGAGGAGTGGGAGGAAGGCTTCCCTTCCTGGTGGGACAGCTGTCGGAAGGAGCACCCAGCCACACAAAGCTTCCAGGAAAAGGGAAATACAAAGTGAGGAGGAGCAGGACAAAGGAAACCATCATGAAATACAACGGGGAAGGTCAAGAGCATATCGTCTTTGGGGAACAAGCCCCAGGAGCCAGGCAGTTTTGTTCAGGTACCACTCTTGTGGGATCACAGAGGCAGCAACAAATGAATTCAGGTTCATGGGGGCCGTTTTACCTGCAGCCGGGGCGAGAGCCCAGTGTGTCCTTGCCGAAGCCACTGCCCGGGGCAGGGCTGGCTGCTTTGTTCTCCCTGGGAAGTGTCATTCCCAAGATTAATTAATAAACAGTCACCGGAGTTTGACCCAGCGTGAACAGCCATTGCAAGGACATCACACCATCTTGGGGAATCTCTTGCCCATGAAGTCAGGTTCAAAGAAATTCACAGGTCACACTGCTCTCAGGAATTTTTTTTCCCCCAAAACATCCTTTGCAAATAAACCACTTTTTTTTTGGAGAGGGGGTTGACACTATATTGTTCAGCTAGTGGTTTGGTTCATCAGTTTTGAGTCATTTTACCCACTTTGAGGCACTTTCCCCTCAATCTTGCTCCTCTCTTACTTCTCATTTAAGTAACACGCTTCCCCCAAAAGTCTTTGCCGACTTCCCCAGCCCCGGCCGTGGGGGATTTTGCAGCCTGGAAGACATCGCTTTTGTGCAGAACTGTGAATGTCTGAGCCTCTGTGTGTGGCCTGCCTCAGCTGAAACTTTCCAAAACACTTTTCTTCTGTTCTTGTCCCTCTCTACGTCTTCTGGGGTTGTTATTGTTAGTTTTTAAGTCCCTCCCAAGCTATTGTGCTCCGCAGAAGCACTACCATGCTGTTCCCACCTTCTTTTCAAATCTGGCTTCCCCATAAATCACAGCCCTCTTGTGCTCTGAGCGGGGAGGCACTTGATACGCCACCTTTATTTTCCAAAATCCATCTCTGGGCCTTTGCAAAACCCTCTAGAACAGCTCCGAGTAGTTTACTGCAACTGTGCTTACACTGGAAAGGACACAGTTTGTGACCTCCTTTTAAGATCTTACTTCCTCGCAGTCGTAATAACATCAGTGAACAAATAGCGATCACGTTCTGCTCCTCCTCAGCTTAAGGACCCGCTGAACCAACTGCACGGGTAGAGAAAGAATTATTTTGCTGGTATAAACTTTACCAGTTCCTGCAACAGCACAGACTGTTTTTGCAAAATACCTGTGCCAGCATAAACGGAGCTATACCAGGATCTGCATCAGCAAAAACCCGAGCTACGCTGAAGTTACCTCGTTAGGAGCTAGGCTGAATGAAGTTCCCTCATTAGGTAAGCTGGAGAAAGGTACTGCACACTTTAACATCCTTCCTTGTGCCAGTGAGGTAACAGCTGTGAAGCAAAAGCTGGGGGACTGCCTGGCACGCTGAGGCTGGGGCTGAAGGAGAAAAGATGTATTTTTTGGTGAAAACACAGTAATTAGATAGCAAGACAGCCTCCTATTCCTCTCCTGTTTCCCAAATCCCACGAATAGCTCTTGTCTGCAGCTTAACCAGTCAATCTAACAGAAATGCCAAAGTTAAAATGCATTGGGGTTTGAACTCTTCATATTGCAAGAGGCTTTAGAACCACAGTCATAAAACCCAGGTTTCTTATTACCTGCTCACTGCTGCTTTCAGGAGTTACATTGATTTGAAAGGTCGTTTACTCAAAAAGGGTTTTTACTATTGCCCCAGCTACTGTGCACCAGTATCGGTGAGCAACGCTTGTGCACCCACCCATCGCCGTGCTCCAGCTGCTTGTTTGGAGAGAAGACTGCTAGGTTTGACTTTACAGTGCTTTTTAAACAAGGTGTGTTTTTCTCTTTTATGTGGTTAGAGGGCAGGTGAAGCATAATATCGCCGCACTAAAGAACAAACTCCACACGTTCTCCCCGCTCCTGTACCTTCAAAAGGCAAGACAGATTTACCCAAGCGACAAAGCAGCCCACGGACACGGCCTCGAGTCCCTCACACAGACACCAACCCAGACTTCTCGAGGTGACTTGCTGCTCAGTGCTCCTCCCCAGAACCAAACCCGACTGCCAGGAGTGACATAAGCACCCACGGAGGCGAGAAGAAAAACACTGCGCCTTCACCCATTTGCTAATTGCCAAATCATAATGCCTGCTCAACACTAACAAAAGGCATCAAATAAGTTGCCGAGTTATTCAGCCTCTAAACCAATTATTATTTATGGGATGGGACTGCGTTAGGATTGCGGAAATTCAAGTTCAAACAGAGACGAGGAAGACAGGGAAAGCTTTATTAGATTCCAGCTTCACCAGGTGTCAGCTGGGTTACAGGACAGCAGAACTGGTGGCAAAGGTAAGTTACCAGCATGCACGACTGGGTGAGAAAAGGCAAGGCTGTATTCAAAGCAGGTACTTGGCTTCAGGTCAGGGCATGCACACCAAAACGCAAGCGATCAAAAGGGGCAAGTGGCTGGTTCCAAATTGTGCAGGGTCTGTTTTCCATGCATTTTGCTGAAGCTGAGAATTTGACCAGAGAGAGAAAATGAATTCGATGTGAGTAGCATCGCTCTGAGAGGTAACGTTGCCATCAGTACTCCGCGACCGGAGGCAACAACATGCGCGCTTGCTTTGAATACAGCCTCGGTGGGAGTAAAGTCAGGAAAGAGCCCGTGATATGCCCCGTGCCTGGGAGAGGGGTAACGCTGTGGCTGGGCCAGCTGCCCTCACCCGGGTGAAGAAGGGGTGGAAGGAAACGGTGTCCTTGCAATCCGTAAGTCTCTAAGGCTCGTGTCCCACAGGGGGAAACCTGCTCTGCGTGTACAATCAGTAAAAACAGTGTCAGTCTCCTTTCCCTGCTCGCTACGGGCCTTTTGTTTCCCGTGTCTCCTGGTCCAGACTACGGGCTGGACAGAGCAGCGGCTCTGAGCCCCGAGAGAAGGAGCTCTGAAAGAAAAGATGAGAAAGAACCTGGCGTTTAGGCTAGTGCATGGTTAAAGTACTAGTCAAACCCATCTTACCCATTTGTTCGATTTATTTAACTTCAAAGAGGTGCACACTAAAGCATTAAGATTTACTGGTTTGGATTCCTCTCTGTACAAGTCCTTTCAACCGGCTTGAATACACAAGGCTTTACAGACAGAAGCGCTGAAATACAAGATAAAACAAATCTAAATCCCAAATCACTCCAAGAAGAAAAATTGTAGAAAATAAAAAAAAAAAAAACAGAAACAAAAAAAAAAACAAAACAAACAAAACCAACAACCAAAAAACTGCAGCACTCCTGAGGGAAGGGACAGACTGCACAAGGAGGAACACAAAGGGATGGAAGGCAAGCTAGTGTAGTCTCTCCCAACGCTTCTCTGTGCTGGCGGCTCAGGGGATGGAGTTCAAAAGATCCTTGAGGAAGCTGTCGGGATCGCTGATTTCTGATAACAGTCCTTTAAACAAAAGAAGACAATACGGAATAATTAGATTCACAAAGCGGTTTCTCCTGCCCACATTAGGGATTTGTGCTAGGGCTTGTGTAAGTTAATGACAGCTGCAATGTTATTTTAAGTATAAGATAAACCCTTGCTGGATGCATGTGCAGAAGGGACAGAAGTGTGTATGTTAAATCCATACGGCGCTTGCTCTTGTGCAACAAGGCTACTACAGGGACCCTGCTGGCTGGCAGCTCCGAGGCTCGGACAGTGGCCTGGGGCACAACTAAATTGTGACAGAAGTAAGAGTAGCTTGTCTGCACGTTCATTTTCAGCATCTCCTGACTCCTGGGGATACCAAAATCCCTACACCAGGAACTCTGGCTGCACGGAACTGCTGCCTCCAGTACATGGTCATAGAATCACAGAATGGTTTGGGTTGGAAGGGACCTTAAAGATCATCAAGTTCCAACCCCCCTGCCCTGGGCAGGGACACCTCCCACCACACCAGGTTGCTCCAAGCCCCCTCCAACCTGGCCTTGAACCCCTCCAGCGATGGGGCAGCCACAGCTTCTCTGGGCAACCTGGGCCAGGCTCTCACCACCCTCGCACCAAAGAATTTTCTCCTAATATCTAATGCAAATCTCCCCTCTTTCAGTGTCAATCCCTTCCCCCTCCTCCTAGGGCTCCCCTCCCTCATCCAAAGTCCCTCCCCATCTCTCCTGGAGCCCCTTGAGGGACTGGAAGGGGCTCTAAGGTCTCCCCGGAGCTTTCTCTTCTCCAGGCTGAACCCCCCCAACTCTCTCAGCCTGTCCTCAGGGTAGAGGGGCTCCAGCCCTCCCAGCATCTTTGCAGCCATCCTCTGGACTCATTCCAACAGGCCCATCTGTTTATGACCCTTCAAAGCACATATACCCAAACCCACCCTTAAGCCCCGATGTAAGCGTATGTTTAACAGCGCAGGGGAATGACCCGCAGGATGAGGTGAGAGAAATTTTCCCATCTGGGGATGCTCAAGAGTCTCCCAACTGTTTTTGAAATAGCTCAGGCAATAGCTGGAGTGCCCAGGTCTCCTCCTCTCGCTGCCTCGCACAAACAAGCTGGTGCCGCAGCGTCAGGAATGCTGCTGTCACGGGTTGCATAAGGCAGCCTATAAAAGGGAAAGCGCAGACTTACCAGCCACATCCAAAAACTCGGAAAATGTTTCAACTGGCATGAACTCCTCCTGGAAGGTTTTCAGGGCCTTGTCTGCAGCTTCGTGTATTGGCATGTCATTGTGTCGTATGAATTCAGCAAGAGAGTAGGACCAGCCTCCCTCTGTGTTACTGGTAGGCACCTTCTGCAAGAGGGCAAAATGGGACCAAATCAGTCCAAAAAATAGCTATTTAGAAGAATAACTGCAAACCCTGATGCCTTCTCCCCTTGCTCTCGGACTTGCAGCCTCTGCCTCTTGTAAACAAGCCACATCGAAAGAGTTACCAAATATGTGACATTATAATCTTTTTGTACAGAATGCAAAGAAGATCACGGGCATTTTCTCACCCTAATTATTTAACCCTCTCTGGAAGCTGCAAGTTTCTTGCTGTTGGATGCCCCTACCTTCCTTCCTTCCTTCCTTACCCAGCTGCTTCTCTGGTGCAGCTCTCCATGTCCTCGCTTCAGTGAACCACAAACAGAAGAAATAAGCAACTACACAATCCGGGAGGAGAGCAGCAAACTGGTAAAGTCAATGCTCCAGACACTACACCACAAGGCACACAATAAGCACAGGCAGCATCTTGTGGCCTTTGTGCTCATACAAAATGAAATTTTATGGTTACAAGCATCTTGGAAAAAGGGGTTTCAAGCTCTGCCTTCTCACAGAATGATACAGGGTTGGAAGGGACCTCTGGAGACCACCCAGTTCAACCCCCGGCCAGAGCAGGTCCACCCAGAGCAGGTCCCACAGGAACGTGTCTGGGGGGGGTTGAATGTCTCCAGAGAAGGAGATGCCACCACCTCTCTGGGCAGCCTCTGCCAGGGCTCTGCCACCCTCACAGCAAAGAAATTCCTCCTCATGTTTAGATGGAACTTCCCATGTTCAAGTTTGTGTCCATTCCCTCTTGTCCTGTCCCTGGGCACCACTGGAAAAAGCCTGGCCCCATCCTCCTGACACCCACCCTGGAAGGATTTATAGGTGTTGATCAGATCCCCCCTCAGCCTTCTCTTCTCCAGACTGAACAGACCCAAGTCCCTCAGCCTTTCCTCAGCACAGAGATGCCCCAGGCCCCTCATCATCTTTGTAGCCCTCTGCTGTACCCTCTCCAGCAGTTCCCTGTCCTTCTGGAACTGGGCAGCCCAGAACTGGTCCCAGTGCTCCAAATGGGGCCTCCCCAGGGCAGAGCAGAGGGGCAGGATGANCTCAGAGCTGCTCTCCAGCAGGTCACCCCCAACCTGTACTGGTGCAGGGGGTGTTACTCCTCCCCAGGTGCAGCACCCTGCACTTGCCCTTGTTGAATTTCATCAGGTTCTTCTCTGCCCAACCCTCCATTTCAAAAGCATGGAGTTGCTCAGGTTAGAGAACTTGTGTGTTTTTTCTTACCTTGAACATGTTGTAAATGAGATCTACTAGGGCCCAGAAGAGAAGGCCAGAGCGGTACGTTGCGTATTCCTTCACTGTCTTATCCGCCAGTCTAGGAAGATAATGAAATCAATCTTGGAGTTAATCACTTTACTACGCTTTGGTATCCCATATGATGAATAGTGCGAAAGCTGAAACGGCCCCAAAGCCCATCAATAACACGCACGGGGAATGGCTCTGGGTAAGCTTTCCTGTGTGCTCTTGGACATGAAACAAACACTGGGCATCCGCGGCTTCTGCGCATTGATTCCTACGGGAAATTCCTTTACCAGCTGTGCCCAGTGTAACACTTAGCCAAAAAAACCTTACTTCACAGGAAGAAAACAAGCTCAGAGGGAAGCGGATTGCTAAGACTATGTAGGAAGAAAACAGGAAGGTTGGAAAAAACAACGCACAGTCCCCATTTGTCTGGTCACTGCTTGGGGTACAGCCGGCTCCCGAAGAAATGACTAGATCTAGGTTTCAGCCACAGTCTGGATCAATGACAGAGAACACATTTTTGCTTCTAACTCACAAAAGTGTTTCCAAAAGACTCTGCGGAAAATATCTTGCCCTTGAAGAAATGGAGGAATTTCCATTTTCTCTCTTCTCGGTTATTCTATTGCCATGAAAGGGCTTCTTTTGGTAATTCAGCACCTGGCTGAAGAAATGCTATAAAAGGTGGAGAGCTGTCCTGGGATAACAGCTCCCAAAGTTTATGGGATTAATCACCGACAGGTTCTGGCAAGGTGGAACCTCCTGCCAGCAACTCTAATGGGTTTGGAATTTTCTTGCATGCGTTTCTCAGGTACATCTGCCTCCCTCGCATGCCGCTTCCTGCTCACCGCTTAAAAGCTTTGGAGAAAAAGAAAAACAAAACCCTTTTTTTATGCATCTAGAACTAGCTCAGCTGCCACTGAGGCAAGTCAGCAAGACAAAAGGGTATCGTCTGACCATGGCCCCAACTCCAACCTACCATAAGTTGAGTTTTTTTTGGGGAAAATGAACGTTTTGCTGCTCTTATTTTAAAAGGCTACATTTGTGTGTCTGCCCTTAAAACGGATGGCTTGGTAGGTGGCAGCCTGCTTGGGCTGCCAGGCTTAATTATTTAAAGGAAAACCAATTAGTAAAGGTGACTAAATTTCCACGGGAAGAACAAGCAACTTAGAGCGAGGCTAATTCTAGACTCCCAAATACTGCAAGCCAGAGTTTCTTTTTGTGTGAATGGTTTTGATCTAATTGGAGTCTGCTCCTTTAATTGAAAACTAAAAGGCCCTTGTGGGTTAAGTCTGGTAACCACCTTCTGGAACAGCTACTTCATCTAATAGCTGCCGCCTTTTCATTAACGTAAGCTGGTTCAGGCTCATCGGCTACGCGTGGATCGCCAGCGGAAAGTTAGACATGAACACTTCGGGAGCCTCGCTTCTCTCATGGATATTTTAGAAAGGTCACAGTCAGGAGCAAAGGGAAAAAAAAAAAAACCCCAACCAAAAATCAAAAGGATGTTTTCCTCCCAAACTCCAGATGAAAGCTGTACTGCAAAGCGTCAATAGGATTTTTTTCTAAGCAGAATTCTTGGTTTATGTAATGAGCAGGTAATCGGGCACTTGATTCAATCCTTTGGAATTTGTAAACTATATAAAAGAAGAAACCTGGAACACTCCTATCTATCCTGGTAATTTAATCTTTGGATTTAAATGCAAAGTGGTTCTAAAACCCAGAAGGTGCTGAGTATCCCACACTTTGGTCCTGCAGACAAACTGCGATAGCTGTAGCTCCTGGCAGAGCCAGAAGACATTTTGGGCTAAATTCTCCTCAAATCTGCCTTACGCTGACTAATCCAGCTGAGCGGCTGGATAAAACACCTAACCACGGGACAGGGCACAGGCAGCATTTGTTGCCTTCACTTAAGTACGAGGGAATGCAGAGTATTGCCTGTGTCTTCATTAATAAGATTTACAGACCCTTTTTAGGACCAGGAGCTGATCCTCAGCTGCTTTTAGATGCGCTGTTGGTTCCTACAGCGACTTCTCTCCATCTCCCCCAGGAAAGGGAGCAGTGAGTCCTGGTGTCTCTCTAACCTTCAGCCCACACCACCCCGGTGTGCTCTGAACGGTGGAGCTCCCAGATAACACCCTGGCACTGCATCACACGTGGAATGCTAATTTTAATCTTTTGTATGCAGACATATTACTCTGATGTTACAGACACTGGCTTCCTCTTTGCCTACAAATTCAAGATATTGGCACTTATCTGCAGAGCGTTTCACCATCCATCGCCCCCTTCCTGATTTTCCACAAGAATAAATAAGCACAGAGCTTGGAAATAAGAATTGCCATATTTCTATTTCTGAGAGGTATTATCAGCAGAAGGCTTTGTGCTCTCTTAGTTTGCAGGGATTAAAGAAAGCCCTTGAATAAACCTTGACATAATTCCCGAGAACTATTTCTGAGTGTCTTCCCCTGAAATTCCACAGATTGGATGGTTTAGCTCCAAGTTTCTTGCTATGTCCGTTTCAATATACTTTGATTACATACATGCTCAGAGATCCGTTGGGAAAGAAACAGAATTATTTACTGAGGGTTTTAAAAAACACCAAATATCCACAGCAAACCCACAGAGGGTCTTGGCTTTCCCGGTCTCTTTCACAGGTCACACGAAAAGCTGCACGTCCTCGTGTCCCATAGAACAGTCCTCCTGGATAATATCTCCTGTAACTGTTAAACCCCCCCTTTCCCAGAACTCGGGCAGGGCGGTGGAAACAGGAGACAGGATCACAGAGCAGGGCTGAGCTCGAAGAGCAGAAACCAGCACAGAAATCAATACAGGAGCCCCTTTAAGGGCTCTCTCACTTTTGATGCCTCTAATAGCATTGATGCATGCTGTGTTGTGTGTTCCGACAATGTAATGACTTTATCAAGCACATAATTAATGTCATCGGAATAAGAATGCCCTTTAAGGCGACTTAGAATAATAATGAATTTATTCCTAATTATGACAGCTATTTAAAATCATCTTTTCAGAAACTGGAATTCCCCTTTCTTCTCTGGAAATATGTGCTTTTGTCAGGCAGGCACAGCCACTTATTCTTGTATTTCAAGTGCTTGACAGCTGCTATTGATTTTTTTTTTCTTTTTTAAAAGCAATGGCACTTGATTTCTATTTCTGTTTTTCTATTTAAGGAAGCTGGTGCACTGATCAAAAGAGCACAGAAACAGCTTCTTTAGCGAGGCAAGAGAGCAGAGAGCATGCTAGCAGCTCTGAAACAGCACGCAACACAAACTACTACAGTGTTTCACTTGAGATGGGGGGGGAAATACGCATCTTGCAGTTTTCCTACTTTTAGCTACACTCCTAGGAAAAGCATCGTTTCTGCTCAGCAGCTAACTGATCCACTCCAAAAAACATCCAGAATTGAATGTTCCTGCTCGTACCTCTGCGATGCTGAGTACAAAGCTACTCAGAAAGGTTAATATGGGCTGTTCTAAAATACACACGTTCCCATCCTTAGCTCCCCATAAGCTGCCGTGGGGCTGTGACTCCTGTGAGGGTCACAGGAGCGAGCTGGCAGCGGCGGAGGAGCACAGCTCCTGGCTAACCTGCTGGCTCCCCCTGGTGACACCACTCGCGCGTGAGAGGTGATGAGGAGCCTCTTGAGGATCTCCACTCGCATGGCTTTCCACTTCTCCGGGGGCGAGATGTGCAGCGCCAGCACGGTGTAATAATGGGGCCCGTCCACCTCGTAGGCACTCTCCACCCACTTCTCCTTGGGGTGCTCCATGAAGCTCTGAAGGTTCTTCTCCTCCCTCGAAGTCGCTCGAGTTCTGAAACACAAGAAAAGCTTCAGCAGCTGTTCTGGCTCTTAAATGTGAATCTGCTATATCTCAGGAGCTTTGAGGTGCCACACTCAGGAAGTCCCATATAGGAAAAAGCAGTGCTAGCTTTGCATTACCAGTTTTTTCCCAAATTCATCCACTGGTTGACTATTTGCTCCCAGTGAAGCATATCAGCCTAGCAAATTCACTTCTGTGTATCATAGAATGGTTTGGGTTGGAAGGGACCTTAAAGCCCATCCAGTGCCACCCCCCCTGCCCTGGGCAGGGACACCTCCCACCACACCAGGGTGCTCCAAGCCCCCTCCAACCTGCCCTTGAACCCCTCCAGGGATGGGGCAGCCACAGCTTCTCTGGGCAACCTGGGCCAGGCTCTCACTGCCCTCACAGCAAAGAATTTCTTCCTAAGAAGGTATTTCTTCCTATGGTACTAGAGACATCTGCAAGGCAGCTGGCATTGCCCCAAGAGAGGACAATACTACTGTAAAGCTATTTTTCTTCTTTTTTTAGAGAAAAAAAAAAAATCGAGTCAGGCCAGCCAGTCCATGTGTTCAGGTTGTACCATCTCCCATCTGACACCAAGCATGTGACAGCAGCTCCTACAGCCAGACCTTGGAATCAATTTGTGTTATTCATCTACCGCAAAAGCAATCACTGAGAAGATACAGGCCAACTTCAAAATCAAAAAGATGGTATATTTACTGTAAGCTTATATATGTAATTTTTTTCCCTTTCCCGTAGCTCTAGTCTCTTCAGGAGTGCTGACACCCCGGAGCTGACTCTGTTACAGTAGAGCGCGCGAAGATGTATCCCACATTACCACAGTTTATTGCTCTACTTCATCAGGAAAGGGCTCCCAGCCAGGTAAGTCCCGCAATTTTTCAGTTAGATATACTCTCCCTAGCAGGAAGGTATAAAGCAACATCCCAGCAGATAAAGCTGCGTCTGGGTGTCAGCGTTGTGTGACCTTTTCATTTGCTACATGAAGCAGCCGGTAGCCAACTAGTAGCTCTTCATTTTCTCCATTTAATATCGAACATGTCTTTAGAAAAAAAAATAAATAATAATGTCTGGAAACTACATAATGCATTTTTATACAACAGCCGCACAGCGGGTTCTGGGCTCTCTGGTGCCAGTAAGCAGACTAACGAGATGAAAAGAACAGTTTCATTTATTTGTCTCCCAAGGGACTCAGAAAACAATAGCAGAGGGATCTGGAGATAGATATTAAAAACAATAGACAAATTGTATTAGAGCCAAAACGTTGATTAGTTCCAGGCGGGAAAGTGAGAGAGGTTTCATTCCGTTTGGAGTGACCTTGGTTGAAGAGGCCTATATTTTAACATTTATACCTTCTTCTAATTAATATTACTTTCTGGTATCTAACTACACAAATAAAAGGCATTTTCACAGGGGGTACTGTATTATCAATACTCAAAAGCATTTCAGTGGCTATAGATTTTTACACTGAGACACAGAGTCAAGCCAAAGCATGCCCGATACTTGTGCTTTGTATAAATATTAGTGAAACACTTCAGAAACGTTCCCACGTTGCTGTTTACTAGTAAAAAAGATAATAATAATGAAGAAATAATCTTAGGAATGTCACGGAAATCTGATGGACCTGAATGCTACAGGAGAACTCCATCATGTCAAAACTGGAACCCAAACTGGTTCTGTTGTTTTCATGTCAGATAAAACGATACCAGGGTTAAGTTTTCAACTAACAACAATTACTTCATCATAGTGTCTTCTGTCTGCTCCAGAGAAAATTAAGCTGGCAGTGTTTCTTTCATAACCCAGTTGCTCACCCCAGAGGTAATAATTACATCTAGAATGGAAAGAGAAGCTAATTCCCAATTGCTTTTACTCAATAGGTTCCCTGTTATCCTGCATGTTCAGGCAGCAACGCTTTACTCCAAACAATATAAACCTCTGCCAGTCTGCTGCAGATGCACAATTTGGTTCCTCCTAAAACTTCTGTGTGATTTCCCATCTTTCCTGCCACAAACATGTAACAAAGCCCAGATTGCAGCCCTTATAGACCTTTCTGAGACCAAGAGTGGAAGGCAGAGGTAAGAGAAAGGTACTGACGTGTTGAGGACGTAGAGCACCGTGTGGATTATGTAGGGAATGAGGTGTATGTTGCTCTCCCTTCCTCCTCCTCCAGTATCGACGCTGAATGATTGCTCCATCGCAAAACGGAGAAACAGCAGTTTAATGTCATGGACATTGAGCTGGTAGGTGGGTTCCCGCTGCCCTGTGCACTCCTGGAGGTATGTGTTGTGTCTGAAAAACAGCAGTAAGCGGTATTTAATTAAACACCTTTAAAAAACATTTAACACAGTTTCTTCTTCCACACACCAGAGCTCAGAATCTGAGTTGAGTATCTCGTAGAAAAAGCTTTAAGGAATGAACAGAATACAAAAATGCAAGCGCTGCCACCTTCGATTAACCTCCCCAAAGGGGAGCTTACTCTGGCAAATCCAATTCCATCTGCACACATACACATACACACTCATCGATACAATTTTCCCATGTCCGGGGCTCGAGATACAGCTCCCCGGATGAAATGTTACCACTCCTGATTTCTGAGGTGACACCAAACCCAGCCCAAGGTGGAGGAGAATAACAACAGCAGGATGAACCATCTCCATCTGCTCCAGGTATGTGCTCTGGCTGCTGGAACTCATTACCACCCAGCAGAGGTTTGGAAATCTACCCAAGGGAACCCAGTGGTGTCAGACAGGTTTCTTTTGTACAGCAGGGGGTCACTGGGCCGCAAATGAATGAACGTTGTTACTGCACACTGGATCTTCAACAGTGACTATGGGCAATGAATTTATTTATTTAGAATCATAGAACTTTCTAGGTTGGAAGGGACCTTTAAGATCACTTAGTCAAACCATCAGCCTAACCCTGATAAAAACCATCACTAAACCATGTCTCTAAGCACTATGGCAACCCGTCTCTTAAATCCCTCCAGGGATGGTGCCTCAACCCCTTCCCTGGGCAGCCCATTCCAAGGCTTCATAACCCTTTCCGTGGAAACATTTTTCCTAATCTCCAATCTGAACCTCCCCTGGTGCAACTTGAGGCCATTTCCTCTCCTCCCATCGCCTGTTCCTTGGGAGAAGAGACCGACCCCCCCTGGCTACACCCTCCTTTCAGGGAGTTGGAGAGAGCAAGAAGGTCTCCCCTCAGCCTCCTCTTCTCCAGGCTGAACACCCCCAGCTCCCTCAGCCTCTCCTCACAAGGCTTGTGCTCCAGACCCCTCACCAGCTCCGTTGCCCTTCTCTGGACCTGCTCCAGTACCTCAATGTCTTTTTTTGTGGGAAGGGGCCCAAAACTGGACACAGTCCTCAAGGTGGGGCCTCACCAATGCCCAATACAGGGGGACAATCACCTCCTACTCACCACACTGTTCCTGATACAGGACAGGATGCTGTATTTATATGAAGCCAAGAAATAAACAGACACCTGCACTTTTTAAGGAGGTGTACTCATAATGGCAGAATCTGAAATGGTTCAAGTTTACTTAGATTTAGTTGCCACCATCTCCGATTCCATGCTCTGAAACTATCATCCCTCTGTGGTAGCGTACTGACTCCTACCCAAACACAAAACAGCTCGAGAAGTAACTTCTCCTACTCACCGTGCTAAGCAAGTAGCAAAAGCAGACTCTGGCACATGAGGTCCCCAGACTGGCAGGAGCCCATTACACTTGGTGTTGGCATTTTGTAGGGCTGCACTCTCCCATTCTTCACGGCCGCGAGCGAGTCTGCATTGAGAAAACAAGCCACACCCAGGAAATTTAGAAGCATGCAAGTTTTTGTCTAAGAAACCATCAAAAAAATGACAACTCCAAGGTTTATTTAAATTGTGGACTTCACTTTTCAGTGCCCAAGACCTGGCACATTAAAGCAGACCACAACAGAGAAGGCCGTAGCTGTCTCCAGGCTGCAAAGTGATCAACTCTTAAGCAAACCCATCCCGAGTTCCGAAGTCATGCTCACAAACCACGGCGGAGAAGAACATCAACCACCATTATCCAGCCTCTGACTGGAACGTACCTTACGGCTGCAAGGTGACAGTCGTAGTGGACAATGTTGAAGTGAGAGACTGTGCTGTAGCCCTGCTGTTTTCGGGGCTTGTTCTCAAACTCCTCTAGTGCAACGCGTTTGGTGAAAGTATAAATACCGAGGACTTTCGTAGGCTGCAATGACACAAGAGCTCTGTTAAAGATCAGGCACACGTGGAACAGTTCACACTTTGTGCTGTTGTGACACTGCACTGAATTTCATCCCTCCCAGTCCTTACCTCAATCTTACCCCAATCAAATCTTTTTCCAGCTTTCACTGGAAACACACTTCCAATTCCCAACCACCCCTGGAATTGCTGACCCCAAGAGCCAAACCAGAGATTTCCTGATCTCCTGGAGCCAATGCATCAACCCTCACGCAGCTGGACACCGGTCCCTCAGCTGGTGAGAGAGGGCTTTGCAAATGTCTCTCCCTTTACCTGAAACTTGTATCCTTCCCGGCAGATGCAACAAGTCAGACCTGGTTCTTCTATAAGCTCCTCCATCTGTTTAAGCAGCGCAGTTTTGGTCACTACCTGACCCTTCTCGTTCGTCTGAAAGAGAGAACAGGTTAAAAAGCCAACGATGAACACCCCCATTGCAGCAGGAATGCCCACCCCATTTCCCAGCCTGCCATTAGCAACCGTATTTACTCTCCCAGTAGCACCAGGCAAACCGAGGGCTTGAGCTCTGCGATATTTGTCACTAAGTCATTTTACACAATTCCTTGTGTGGCAGTTTTAGCAAGAGAGAAATAAAAGATCACTAGTCTGCCGTCAGGGCAAACAGACGTTACCGTCATCCCCAGAGTGCCCAAGGCCTTCTGTCTCATTGCCATGGCCATCCGCTTCTTCTCCGCACGCGTCTCCTTCCGGGCAGCATCAATCTTCTTATTCACCTCTGGATGTTCCCTTAGCGCCTCCAGAAGATTCTCTGCTAACGTCCCGATCCCCTCATCGCTAGACACCTGCTCCAGTTTGTGCAGGTTGGTAATCGAGTCTGTACCTATTAGCACCTAAAGGGATCGAAACAGCATTTTCTTCAGAAAAAAGGTGCCCATGACAGTAACTGTTCCCTGCAGCCCCACCCAGGACAGCTGAGCAGAAGCACCGATCTGCAACAATTTTTTGCCAAGTGTTTTACTTTCTTCCTTGATGCTCCCACATTACGGACCCTGGATCCTAAAACTGGGTACGAGCCTGGGGCAATTTGCCTCCACACTGGCCATTACTAAGAGGTCAGTTGTGGATGTTGGATAAAGAGCGTTCTTAAAACAACAATCAGGCCCTGAGAAGCCTATAAATACCATAAAGTTCACAGTCCTAAATCACCTTATCTTCGCATTGGCGTGTACATGTCACACCACACAGAATGAGAGGATATTTAAGTCAAAAATCTCTGCTCTCCAGACTTTTCCAGACTCACAGACGATACCTGAAGCTGGTGCGCTTCTCCGAGCCCAATAAAACCAGCACAGAATTATCTGCTACAGAAATATCTGCTTTGCTACAGCCACAAAAAGCAGCGTAACAAGCGAGCCACGTCCTATTTGGCTCTCAGGACAGTGTCCTTACCTGCGTCGCAGGGTGCTGTGTGGCAAGTCCACGGAGCAGGCGCAGGATAAAAGGAAGTGCAGGTCGAGATAAAAATTTCTTCCATATGTCTGCGTCCAAACTGCACAGAAAAACAAGAGGTGGCAGCTGAAGGGCAGTCACCCGTTCCGAAAAGGCCCTTGGCGGTCAGCCAGCAGCACAGCTTGCAGAGCGCACAGGCTGAGGGCAAGACAAACACCCTCCCCCCCGTGTACCTCCTCGATTAATTAACGAAGTGACATTCACACTCCCCCTTCCATGTCGTGCACGCTAACGGTCCCAGTGTCAGCTCTGAGCCTTGGGATTTGCTTTGCATTCATGAGCTGGCCATCAACAGCAAAAGCTCTGCTACTGGGCAATAGGCAAGGAAGAGGCAGGAAACACAAGAATCCTGATATCCAAGAAATCAGCTTGGACCACAGAATGGTTTGGGTTGGAAGGGACCTTAAAGCCCATCCAGTGCCACCCCCTGCCCTGGGCAGGGACACCTCCCACCACACCAGGTTGCTCCAAGCCCCCTCCAACCTGGCCTTGAACCCCTCCAGGGATGGGGCAGCCACAGCTTCTCTGGGCAACCTGGGCCAGGCTCTCACCACACTCACACCAAAGAATTTCTTTCTGGTATCTCATCTAAATCTCCCCTCTTTCAGTGTCAAACCCTTCCTCCTCATCCTATGGCTCTCCTCCCTGATCCAGAGTCCCTCCCCAGCTTTCCTGGAGCCCCTTGAGGGACTGGAAGAGGCTTGAAGGTCTCCCTGGAGCCTTCTCTTCTCCAGGCTGAACCCCCCCAACTCTCTCAGCCTGTCCTCCCAGCAGAGGGGCTCCAGCCCTCCCAGCATCTCTGTGGCCTCTTCTGGCCCCACTCTAACAGGTCCATGTTCGTTTTGTGCTGAGGACTCCAGAGCTGGACACAGTGCTCCAGGTGGGGTCTCACCAGAGTGGAGCAGACAGGTACCAAATGGGAAGATTAGAGGCTTTTTAGCCCATCTCTATAACAGCACTGTCTCACCAGGCCCAGCATCACACCTGGACCACATCTAAATGCTTCTGAATGTGGACTTCTTAACAGCTTTCTTAGAAGATTGTTGTGCTGATGAAACAAAAGAAGGACGTTCAGGATTCTCAAATACATTAAATAGTGACTCTTACTTCTTTGCACTGGGAATGTGCTTTTTCATGTAGTCAAGGGCGTTCTGCGTAATTCCCTTCTGAAGGATGAGATCTTTCAGCTGATGGCCATTGCTGTTGTTCTTTATTCCCGCTGCGATTTTACAGAAGCAGTCCAGGAAAACTTTATCATCTCCACTGTGCTCCTCATCATACCTGAAGGAAGAGAAGAAATGGTAACTTGGAGGCTCTCCAAAAAATCTCTGCCTGTAATTCTCATCACGTTATCGCTGAATGCATGTACCTGCTCCAGCTCAGAGACTCAGAAAAGCTACTCAGACCCTTGTCACCTCAGAATATATTCTAAAGCCCTATTTCTTGAGCTACACGCTCACAGATTTCTTTTTAGAATGGCTTAGAAGTGAAATAGGAAATTAAGCTTATGCGCACCACAAACCTCTGAAGCTTTGGCATTACACTGAAGTAAGCATCAATGAAAAAAAAAAGGTATAGACTTGTCAGTACAAATGATTTCACATGCTTTTAGTTGAAATATGACAACATACTTATCAAAGTTACAGTAGGGCTTGAATCGATCAACCAGAATCTGCATTTTCTCCATTTCCCCGAAGGACAGGTAAGGGATGATGCGTAATAGGCCCTGCAAGACGCTGAGATTGGAGCGGACAAAAGTGCTGTTGATCTGATCGAGCAACATCACCAGCTGATCTTTGTCACCAGTGAGGAGGAGGTTGCCCTGCAAAGGAAGAAGACCATGGTTTATATTCAGGAATAAATCTAGCATGTTGAAAAAACCCCTCACTCCAGGAGCCGGTAGACTAGTCCAGTCTTGAAGGATTAGAGCTCTAGACCCTGATAAGATCGCGTGATGAAGAACAAAACCCTGCCTCGTTCCCCAAGGTCTCATGGAATGGCTGTAACAACTCCTCTAGCTGACAACTGACTGCTTCCACTTACTATCAAAGAATTTTCTAGTCATTCTAAAAAATTCTAAAATTCTAGGTCTAATAATTCTAGCCCAAAGGAAGTCATATTCCTACATACCAACAGTTTCAAAAAGTAACCAAGAAACTCTTCTCATTCTCAGTGTAGTTAAGATACTGTTTTTATCCTCAATTAGCTGGAAAATCAATCATGTTTTCAACATGTACCAAAACACTGACAAACACAAGGCAGAGCTGTGTCTTTTCTTGTTTCTCACTGGCCCATGGCCCAAAGCAGCACGGAAGGGATCCAAGCAGCGCCTAATAACCCCCACCCTGACTGCAAGAATCATCTTAAAGAAGTTTCACAGTGCTTTTGGTTCAGGGCACTCCTCTTGCCCTACCTCCATGGCCTGCTAAGACATGCCAGCAAGCGTCACAAGGGTTAGACTCCCATTTAGCACCTCTACAGCTCCTGAAGCTCAGCATCGCTCCAGTAATATGTTTGCAAGCCTTGAATCCCAGTCAACATTTCCATTCCTCCACCCAGCCCCAGGCACTCACCTTGTCCTCGCTCAGAGGTTCTGCATTGGATTCATCCAGGATGATCTCCATGATACTGAGCACTTGTTCTGCCACGGCCGCTCCTCCGCTGTCCTTACTCTCCTGCTCAGCCACCAGAGCCTGGAGAAGATGGGGACAGTTATTGTAACACCAGCAGTAACTGGTTTAACTGATCTACACTCTTCTACTCGCTAAGGAATGGCTAAGAGGTAATTTGCAGTGCCAGTCCAGCAATATTTGAAATCTCTTGTAGTTGTCATAAAGCAGCACGAGAGTCAGAGGGAGTTTAAATTCCTTGGAATCCATGGAAAACACTTCATGAAACTCTGGGTTATCCTTACCAAGTTCAGAGTTCCCAGCATGACATTCAAAGTGTTCATCTCCGGCTTGACCAACTGCTGACGATTTATTTTCACCTTCACACAGTAACTAAATAGTTTTAACAGCACCTACAAAACATAGAGAACACGTTCCCTTCGGTACCTTCAAAATGAGAGTAGAAGGATTTTGCTGAAACTAAAAGCACCTGATAATATTGCTAGTTTCCAGATTTCTGGGGTAAAGTACAAGCCAGATTGTTTTCTACTTTGACCTTACTTGAAAACCAAAGCTGGCCTAAGGTCTAACAATCACAGCAGCAAGATAGGATTTAGTCTCACATGCTCCTCAGGCTCTACACACTTCACAGTCTTTGTGAAGATTTGTTAGCCAAGAGGAATGGGAGAGGGAAAAAAGGAATTTCCCAGGTTTTCATTAATTAGTGAATTGAAACCCCTGCTCCAACGCAAATTGCAACACAAGACAGAACAACTAAACCTGACTAAAGCTTGTGGCATTTCCCATCACGTAACTCCTGACCCCAAAGGACAGAAGCTGAGACTCACGGTTAAGAGGTGCCGGCCCTGTTTGAAGTCCTTGATTCCAGTCAGTCTGTTGAGCATGCACTCCAGGCCTCCGCACTGCGCCATGACACCTGCCATCTTGTAAACTTCTTCCTCGTCCTCCTCCTCATCTGCAGGACAGACACAGATCGTGAGGAGAAAAAGCAGCCAGAATATGGCAAGCTCGTGCTGCAGCCCACGGGACCAAACAGTGAAGTAAAAATGGAAGATACAGTAGGACAAGTTTACCAGCAGTTCAAATCACTTCAACTGTATCAAATTTGAAAAGAATTATAAGTAGAAATACGAAGAAGGGTCAGACAGAATGGTCCATGTGCCGTGCAAGTGTTCATATTTAAAGTACAGACTTAAAGGGTTGTTAAAATCCTCCTCTACTCTAGGTGAAGCAGGTAAATGTAGCAAAAGCAACGTCAATCAACTTTAAGCTCACTGCTGTAAGGATAATAGTGTCATTGCTCTGCAGCAAACCTCAGATTTCACATCTAATCCCGGCTTTCAGGAGACAAGTGCATTACCAGTAGTGGAGTCGAGAGACTCGATGAATTCCTCAGTTGCATCTCCTAGTAACCCTCGCATGCGGTAAATGATCCTCATCGGCTCCCCCTGCAAGAGAGGAGAGCTTTATATTAACTATACCTCTGTGCACGCTTGTACACAAGTCCAGTTCTCATTACAGTGTGTAACAGACTCTCCAGCCTCAGTTCTCCTTCGAGCTGTTCTGACAGCGGATGGTAACACAGAGAAACCTTTCACTCCCTCGTTCTCCCCTGACTGAGATGAGTTAAAAACAACAGTAAAGCCAACACCTGCAAAAACATCAATAACTCATGTATTTGTCTGTCCACCTTTTCCTAGCGTTGCCAATTAGATGGGCAGGCTGATAATAAATGTTCTCTTCCTCCTTAGATCTTCTTCAACAGTTTCCTTTAGCATCAGGGAAAGATCCAGCCAAGCAAAATGTGTTTATCTACAGAGAGACGCCTGCTTTCCACGGCACCTTTTCCTCCAAGGGTATGGCACAGCATACCTGGGAAACACCGGCATCAGGCACGGCCCAGCAAACGAAGCGGGAAAGGCTAATTGGATGAGTGCTTTCAAACAGATAAAATCTGCAGTGATGGAAAATGGAAGAGGAGGAGTAAAAGACAATTTAACGAGCTTTCAGTAAGACAGTGTAATATGGAAATGATACAGCCAAACCCACTGAAGCACAAGCTGTGCTTTTACCCTGGGAAAGGGCTAGTTTTCCAGAAGCATTTCCAGCTGGAAATACTGACAGCATATCACTAAACTTTCCATTTTAATCCATAGGTCTGAATAAAAAGCAGAAAAGAAAAATCCCAGATTTGGGAGCAGGAGACCTTGTGAGAGAAAACCTGTCAGAGAGCGCGCTAAGCCTAATGTGGAATAAGCAGTGCTTAATGTCACAGCAAATACATAAGCACAGGGAAAGCCCCGGGGGGAAGATCTGCTCAAAGGCCACGCTAGAGACCAGCAATTAACACCACAGGGGCCCTGGTAAAATGGCAGATGAACAAAAAAAGCCAGTGAGAGACAAGGGAAACAAAAAGGGGCCTGAGGTTGCGTTCTTGTGCGCCTGTCTATTTCCTAGGGAACGTGAGCTGCAGCTCCAGAGGCGCTTTGGGGAGGCGCACACAAAGGACGGGGGATGAAGGCTGTTCTCTGACAGTAACGCTGAGCAAACGCTGCCTTTCCCCACCAGCGCTGCATCCCGGGAGAGCCGCGTCTCGGCATCTCAGACAGGCTGAGAGAGTTGGGGGGTTCAGCCTGGAGAAGAGAAGGCTCCGAGGAGACCTTCCAGCCCCTTCCAGTCCCTCAAGGGGCTCCAGGAAAGCTGGGGAGGGACTCTGGATCAGGGAGGGGAGCCATAGGAGGAGGGGGAAGGGTTTGACACTGAAAGAGGAGAGATTTGCATTAGATATTAGGAGAAAATTCTTTGGTGTGAGGGTGGTGAGAGCCTGGCCCAGGTTGCCCAGAGAAGCTGTGGCTGCCCCATCCCTGGAGGGGTTCAAGGGCAGGTTGGAGGGGGCTTGGAGCACCCTGGTGTGGTGGGAGGTGTCCCTGCCCGGGGCAGGGGGTGGCACTGGATGGTCTTTAAGGTCCCTTCCCACTCAAACCATTCATGATTCTATGATCTCATGGGAAGAGCATGTCACTGGTCCGAGCGGGCAGGGCCAGCACCTGCCATGATTTCCCTCGGTAACTCCCTCAGAGTTCAAATTAGAATTCCCAGATTAGGACCAGCACCTCACTTCCCTATCCAAGATGGTACCTTACTAAACCATTACCAGTTACCTAGTCTTCGACTTGATTTTGCAGTACAAAAGGCATTTTTACTTAAACAAGGCTTGATGAGAACCATTCGGCCTATCATAATTCACTGAAAACAGGCGTTCAGTGTGAATTCTGTCCCACCAGCACAGCAAACAAATGGTTTCAGGAAACTGAGGTGTCAGTCAAAGGTGACTCCAAACCAAGAGTACATGAGAAATGAACAAGAAATGTTGGGCAAATCAGTCTTCTTTTATGATCTCAAGTGCTACTAGCGGTGCCCTCTAAAGAACATATTTGTAATGGGCAAGATTTAGTCTGATGGATTCCTTCTCAGTGGGATTTTATTTTAGTGGCTACAGGAAAAGGAAGGGAAGAGCTCGTCCTGGACCACATCCACCTTAGGAAAAAGCTTACTGTGACACGGTGGACCAGTCCCTCAAGACTGTTGGCTGCATTTACTCATCTGAAAAACAAGGCAATACAGAACAAGAGCAAACTGGGAGGATAGAATTTGTCAAGGTCTTGAGATTCCTAGATGAAAAGCACGACAGCAGAAGTGCAAATTTGGAGGAATGTTGGATGCTCTCTGCATAAGTAACTTGTGTTGGTCTCTGAAGCCCAGGATGATGGAGCAATCTGGTGTCCCTGTCTGTGCACACGCATTAAACCGTCACATGCAGATGGAGTGTGAAACGTGCTTTGACAGTGACACAAAGTTCAGCTGTTTCCCCAAAGGAATGTAAGAAAGTTTATTACTCCAGAAGACAGTTCACATATCTGACACGCCACACGGGTGAGTTCAATACACTCACCTGGGTCAGCATTATGTGCTTTTAAATCACTGTGTCACAGAATTGAGTAACAGTCTGTCCTGAGAGAGCACAAAAAGGTGCTGACTGATTATATCCGAGAAATTCTATGCCAGAAAATAAATGCTGACTCCTGTGATTTTTGTTCCTCCCCCCATTTTTTGTTAATATCAAGGACAGGTGCTTTGTGCTGTTAATATATATCTGGCGGTAACACCCACCTCATTAGTGGGACACCACACCTTCTTGTAGACCTCAGCCACAGGCAGATCCAAACTGATGATCTTATTGTTCACCAAAAGCTGAAAGAGAGAAAACAGGAAGTCAAGAACCAGCTCACACTGCATCACCACTCTAGCCATCATCAGCTGCCTCACACAGCTGAAAGAAATCCACACTTGGGCATTCTTACCTCCATTCCACTGTCATCCTCCAGCAGAGCCACCAGGTCACAGTCTTGACAGATTTTGTTCTTGATGTCCCGCATGAGCGGCCCGATGCCAGGCTCGTTGCTGCTGTAGGGATTTCCTGGCATTCTGCCCTGTAAGAAGTCTTCCTGTTGGGGATCTTTCTCCAGAGTTACAAAGAACTCAGTCACTTCATTCTCTTCCTAAAGAACAGCAGCAGAGACAGAGTGAGTAAGTTTTTCCTTGACCATGCTCTCATTCCTGCATTTTTACGGCAGCGAGCGACAGGATGGCCCTAAACCTGCCGTCCTTTTGTCACTGGTGCATCCTGTGTCACACATGTGGCATTTAACGGACGTCTGGTATCATTTAGCAAGCAAACTCCTCAGCATGAAACACCACTCCTGGTTCTGCTTGTTTGCACAGAGTGTGCCATAGCAGGGAACCTGAACACAAAACCCCAAAATGGGATACTACTGCAGTCTCCTGCACCAGCTAATATGAAATCATTATTGTAGACACTATTGTTTTTTTGCCAAAATGCAAGCAATTGTATCTGTTTAGGAAATGTAACGTTATAAGTGATGCTACAGCCATCTCTGTACTTACAGGGTAGATAATACTGCAGAGTCTCTCAAAGATGAAGACTGGAGTCCTGTAGTCATCGAGGCTGTAACGTTTCGCAGTCTCTATACACACTGCCATAAAGGCTTTGGTTTCAGATTCTGTGCCTGCCAAGAAACACAAGTATTAAAAAGACACAGGAGTCAATTTTACAGCTTCCACTTTAAATCAGCACACACAATAAACCTGTCTCAAATAAGCACCACACTTTGGTGCCCTCTTCCTCTGCATATCCGCTGCTTAAAAGATGAGCGGTTATTTACTGGCATGTTTATTAGGAAAACCCTTTGCACGCTTGGGCTGCAGTAAAGCAATCCCATAAAAAAGAGGAAGTTTAAATTCCTTGAAAGTAAGAGATGACTCCAGGAACGTTATTTACCTTTTCTGTGCCAAAAGGAAATACTGGAAGGTCCAAGCGACAAAAAAAGCCCTTCACTACAGTAGTCTTTTAGACAGAAGTTCTTTGTGTGGCTGTAACTACCTGTTTTTTCATACTGGTTGAGCCACACTCTGGATTTACAGAACCAAGGTGGTTTTACCTGTTGTCATATCTTCCAGCATCTCCAGCAGCATGTCCTGGGTTTCATCAATCAGCTTTGTTCTCTGTACCACCAGCTTCCTCAAACACAGGTAACCATTCAGGACCGTACCCACCAGGCGGCTCTTGAAGTGTCTTTTGATGGACTCCACCTCCACGAAGGAAGAGAGAAGACCTATAAAGCAATGAGATGTTCAGGAAGAGGGAGAGAGAGTTTGATTTGTTGGCTCTAAATTTCACGTGGCCGGCAAATAGGGCACAATATCATAAAAGCAGCACAATGAAATGGCTTGTTACAACTCCCGTTGCCGGAGACCATGGTGAGGGAACGAGGAAAGGGTATAAAGGAGCTTTCTAAGTGCTTGATATGAAATTCCGCACTTTTTTGACATTTTTCTGTCGCTTTCATTCCAAAAGCAGTTGACTGCTCCCCTTCCAATATTCAGGCTAGCTCTGAGGATGCGAGAGCAAGCGTGGTATGTGACTTATCAGTTACATCACCAAACTGGTCATTCCTATAATAAAGAATCAGCAAACGCTTGGATTCTTTCCCGTCACATACCAACATGCTTTTTTCTTGCAAGAAGCCAGGCTTTATGAATTAGCCCATGGAAGAGGATACAAAAAAGAATGTTCTAGCTAATGATGTTTTCTCATTTTCAACAAGTTTTTGAAAAAAGTATACCCTAGAGGATTTAAAAAAAGAAAAGCCACCATAAAACAAGTAGGTAGGAAATAACAGATAGGAATAAATCAGCAAATTGCTGCAGGAATTATACTGCACAATGAATGTATTTAAGAAATGGATGAGAAAAGTTATGTGACCAAGTTTGTTTATAATACATCATCACAGTTCAAGTAATTAAAAACTCGAACTGACCACAAAAACTATGGAAAAAAATCCATTTAACTATTAAGTGTTAAACTGATGGCAAAAATCCAATGCTGACAATTGCAATACACTGAATCACATCTCTTTGAAATTCTGCTACATGCTATTACGGAACAACCATCACCCTGTCTCTAATCCTACTACAAGACTTGTGTTGATGTCACCAAATACCTGTGAGACTCTTCAAGGCATATCCCTGCTGCAAATCAGTGCTGAGTGTTGCTTCTTCCAAGGCAAGTAAACGAGCTATTTCCTGAAAATAATTAACAAGCCCATTAGGATAAGAAACTGCGATGCCAATAAGGAGTAGCTGGCGAGTGTCTAACACGGGGTACAAGGGAACACAGCAAAGAAAAAGAGCCAGTCACAGAAAAACTATAAGTGCAACGGAGCAGCTGGGAGGGAAGGGGGAGAGGAGAGGAAAAAAAAAAACCCAAATACCTTCCCCTTTTTCTCCCTATTAGCACTGCTTTGCCCCAGTGCCCCTCCATGATGGACTCAAGGCCACGACTAATACAGTGTCATCTGCCTCTTTGGAGCACACAAGGGATCACCACAGCAAACTCCTAAGACCTAACACTCTGAAAACTACAACTTAAACGTGGTGCTTCTCCAACAGGCTGTAATTCACACTCAGGGAACAGTAGCACACCTAATCCCCCCTTGTCATTACAGGCTTTCGGAGCCCAGTCTGGCAGCTAAGCCAGCTTCCAACTGGGACCTGGTGCCAAGTCAGTGCACCAATATTTATACCCCGTAGCACGGCTGCCCCCAGAGCAGTTAATTAATGTGTACCAGCCAGTTCGGGCTGAGGAAGGCTACAGCTGGGGCTAAAACCACTGCAGCTCTTTCTTTTCAGAGATGACAGCGCAGAAGTGTGAACTTCATAAACCTGCCAAGGGTCAGCAACGGGGCACCGAACGAAGAGGTGAAGATTTCAAAGGAGAAAAAGCCAAACGGAGAGGTCAAGCTTTCTGTTGGTACCTAAGTCCTCCACAAAAGTCCGTACCTTAGTGATGAGGCTGCCGATATAGGGCAAAACCCCCCTGGCTGCCAGGTAGATCTTCCAGTGGGCTGGTTTGATGAGTTTCTGGTACAGGGCCAGGTACTCGGCGGCACACTCGCCAGCAATGCTCAGCTCGTCCAGGTAACTAGTGAAGAGAAACACAAGTTGGCAACCACTTCACAGTAACAAGAGGTATTCACAGCTTAAGGACACCGTGGAAAGAAAGAAAAAGCCTCCAGAAATCCTCCTCTGTCATCCTCCCAGCTAACAGCATAACTGATAGTCAGTACTCAATGGATATAAAGTAGTATTTTGTCCCAAAAAGGAGCTCCTACCAGCATCAATTGGGGTAAGTTACATCACAGGAGCTGGAATAGGGTTCATCCTATTACTTTGCTGTTTAAGAGGCAGGGGGAGTGCTGTCCACACAGCTCAACACCATTTGCTGGTGAGAAAAGGAAGTTGAAAAAGCCAAAATTCTCTGGAAAAAGCACACAACTGCAAGAGCTTACTGCCAGGCAGCAAAAAAAAAAAAAAAAGCCTCCCTAAATCTATACCATCCCAGCTAATTAAGTTTTAGAATCCAGCCAAAAAAGACCTGTGAAACAGAGGTACACAATGGAGAGGTGTGAGAAAAGTTGGAAGAAGGGAGAGGTTCTCATGGGAATTAAAGAAAAAAATAATCCCGGAAGCTGTCAAAGTGTAGCAACACAGCAATACCTTGTCAGGAGATCAAGGACCTGCTGTTTGCGGCTGGGGATGGTGGCCAGAGCTTCCACAATAGTGCAGGCAGCCTGTCGGGCAGCTTGAGTGGCGGGAGTGAACAGCACCTGAGGGGAGAGCGTTGACAGACGGGATCATTGGACGTGCACAGAAAAACTGGGGGTATCTTACCAAAAGGCACAGCAGCCGTCAGGACAGTTTGGTGACCCGGTGGCAGTGCCCTCTCATCCTTCCAAGCACTTGATTCTGGGAGAATGCCTACTTGGCTCACCATCAAAGTGTTTAAACAAGGCACTGTGTAGGCGATGGACTAATCCACATATACAAGATGAAAAAGTTGCCCAGAACTTATGAAAATTGAGTAGTCAAAATGCAGCTAAGTAGAGAGGCAGGAGCACCATGGCTATTAAGGTCCAGAGTTTACGAACATGCAGGCTACTGGATAAATGCTTAGATGTGGTATTTTTAAGGAAACAAAGCTGCAAACCTGACTTGGAATTAGATGCAGTCAGTTACAGTCTCCCACCAAATATCACCACTCATACCATTAGCAAAGGGCATAAACCGCAGCAAACTACCAGCAATCTCTGCCCATTACCTCGGCCCAGTGCATCCCACTGGAGTTTTCACCCATGCTTACCTGTCGCAGCCAATTGTTGTGTCCCAGCTTGAGATCCAGAGGGCAAGTTCTCTTCCCACGGCGACTCATGAACTGTTTCCATTTCCAGACGTATTTTTCTGACAAGTAGAGCTGGTGAAGCTCAGCTTTGCTGGGAGGTTTCCCATTGGCATCTATACCTGCAATATTGAACACAGCTCAAGAGAACCGTCAGCAGTTATTAACTGTAAACTGCTATTCCAGTTTTCTTCTTCATACTGGAATTCCCAAACTCCAGCTGAGAAGCTGAACAGGTTCTGTTTTCTTTCTGCTGCTATATTCCCTTCTGCACGGAGCTATGTTTACTTCCAAGCCAGATGCAAATCCACAGTCTCTCAAGGAATTAAATCAGCTTTTCAGCTAGCTGGTATAATTTTAAAAGAGCAACAAGTTTCATTTTTTACATTCCCCTGATTATCTTCAGGCACAGTGCATTCTCTGCTCAGGGTTTGTGCAACACACCCTAGGAGAGCCACTGCTACGATCTCCAGGGACAACTCAGCAAAGTGGAAAGATGGCATCAGATGGCACGGGACAGAAGCAAACACAACTCTACAGAAGCATATTCCTTATTAAACCTGGAGGGACATACATGTTCCTTCACAAAACTGCACAAAGTTAAAAGCACAGGACTACCTCTGGCAGGGAGGCACTTTTTCCAAGCTTCATATGATGCTTTGGGGTCCCTCTTAAGCCACAGCTGAGCTTGTGCATGGATTTCGTTGCTGTAAGGCTTCACAGTGGTGAG
The DNA here is from genome assembly GCA_003697955.1 of Calidris pygmaea. Taxonomy (NCBI): domain Eukaryota; kingdom Metazoa; phylum Chordata; class Aves; order Charadriiformes; family Scolopacidae; genus Calidris; species Calidris pygmaea. Next base: position 218,932 of record QJSC01011878.1, read on the forward strand.
AGCATCCACAGGCACATCCTAATAAACAAAAAAGTTCTATGATTCTTCAGAAAGCCACAGCCTGTTCCCCTAAGAATAACTCCTGCAGGTGAATCACTGGTTGTGTCTGCTCCATGAATAAGCAAATGCAGTTTTTGGACAACAGCAGGGTAATACAGTTTCTCATAGTGATAAACTAAGAGAGATGCTTCGTTCCAGTTACTACTGAAATACAAGTAAACCCATCTTTATCGCCCCTCTGTGATTACCAGATAGCTAGACCAAAGCAGAAACATATCTGCTCCCTTGCAAGTGTTATCCTAAATGACAATCAAGGAGTAGCCAATCAATACCATTTTTATCAGAACTGTAGCTTTGAATTTCAAAATTTGAGTCAAAGGTACTTGATTCTACAAAGCTGCTGAAAGCACCGAAAGTCTACCCAAAATAACCAAGCCTAGCTTTGAAGTAGCTCTTTTCCCATGCCCCAAATCTGAGTGGAAAAACGCAAAGTTGGGGTTTGAATAGTAGTGGGTCAAAGCCACCAAAGAACTACAAAAAAAAGAAAGCAATGGCCTGTAATTTGCAGTTTGCAAAGAAAAGAGTGACAGGACTTGTGCTTTCCTAGTAACCATGACCAGCAGAAGCAAGCCCCAGCTTCCTCACAAGGTTATTAATCACTGAGATCGGTGTGCCAGACTTTAATCAGCAAATTTTCAGATGCTTTGCTCAACATCTAAGGCAGTACCTTGTTTTTCTTGCTGGTTGGAGCAGGTGGCTTGATCAGCTTTTGAAGAATGCGCAGGCACATGAGGGTGATGTTTTCAACAACCACTGGAGTCTTAATGTTCACTGCCATCAGGAAGAGGCTGAGAGCTGAAAGACAGATGCAAATTTTCATTCCACTGTAAGATCTGTAGACAGGACGCCTTCACAGCTCTACACAGCACACTAAAAGTGTTTAGAGTTAGGCAAGACCTCATCTCCTCAAGCAGAACTATCACATTCTCATGCAGCCATGGATGGAAAACAATTATTTTTTATTATGGCAAGAGAGTGTTGCCATCCTTCCCTTCCCACCTCCATCTTTCCATCTTTCAGTGCTCCTGTCTCAAGAAAACACAATACCCCAAAGCAAAGCTCTCTGGTGCTAACTCCATTTTTAACCCTAATCATAACTGAGTCAGAATCAGTTCCCTTCCTTAAAAAAGAAATAAATCGTATTACAGTGCACAGACCTGGGCCGAGCATGTTAAAATAAAGCTTTCACACTCTCGTTTGAACTCACCACAACGCAGTCGGAGCTCCCAGCAACTGTCTTCCTTCGAGATGGAATCTGTGAGCAGCAACATTTCATACTGGAGGCTGCTAGCCTGTAACACAGACACATGTTCAAAGGCTTCAGAAGCCTAGGTGATGCAGCCAGCAGTCCTTTTTGCCTTCTGATATTTAAAAAACACAGGTTCAAAACATATCGATCTAAGTAAATTTAATCCCATGCCCGTTTGGGACGACTGATTGGAGAGCTGCAAGCAACAGCCAAGACAGGCAGAACCGCCTGAGGAAACCTCATCACATCATTTTATGCTTTACTCTAACGTTTATCTTAACTCCTATCAAGACACAGACACCTTCTGTACTACAAATAGACCATGATAATAGAGAAGACTCAGTGGTTAGAATACACCAGCAGTCACAGAAGGGGAGAAAAAAGAAATAGGGAAAGAGTGGAGTCTCTCACCAAGTCTGGATTTGCCCAGTGTCCCTTCAGAGCTGCAGAAACCTTCCCAATGATTAAGTCATTCATTTGCTGTGTGGCCTCTGGATTGTCCCTAATTCCAGAAGGAAAAAAATAGAACACTGTTATGCTGTGCTCCTACTAAATACCAAGAACTCCTGGGATTTCAGTTTAGTTGGTAACAAATTACAAGCAGTTACATCTACAGTTTGCTGATGTAAGACATCTCCCCTATAAAGCAACTCCCTCCTGGTTATGAATTTACACACAGGTGGATTTCCAGAGCTCACTGGAAGTCAGAGGGCGGCAAAAGCCGCATCAGATCTCACCTGGTGAGAAGGCACATGAGCTGCCGGACCTCCTCCCGCATGGTGGCTGCGCCCCGGCGCAAGTTGTAGTCAAAAAGCTCTCGGATAAGGCCCTGGGACACAAGGATGTGCCTGATGGCAGAGTTGGTCGCCAAAGCCCGGAGCAACGTTATGCAGTGTTCGGTGACGGCGGAGGCACAGCCATAGCATTTAGTCGATGACGTGTGGCCACAGCCTAAGACGGACAAGGCACGATACTGGCTGGCAGTGAAGGTGGGCTGGACAGTGGTTCGTGAGCTCTTCGTTGCTGCCTCTCTCTGTTGGAGGTCATATTCCAGGAGTTCCTTTCGAGAGGCAAACACTTTCTGGAAACATGGAAAAGGAGAAATGAAAGTTGTGGAATTGTGAGGCAGCACATGATTGTTCATCCCCCTCAGGTTATTTTCACTCTATATTTTGTGGAGAAACCAAGTATCTCAGAACTTGATATCTTTCATGACAATGGGAAATCCATTAGAAACACCAGCCTAAGTCCCTGTGGGGGACTTAGTCCCTCTGCCCTGTTTAAGGGCTCGTTGCCTACATTACATGCAACGTAACACTGGAAATGTGACAAATCCACAGCACTAACAGCAACCATAGCTTTTAGAAATGATTAATTTGTTATTTCCATGAAAATATGCAGCTGATACCTATTGTTAACGATATAATTGAACTCTGAATAGTAACATCTTACTTTCTAGTTCTGATACGCTGTGTATCCAGTGATAGAAGAAAACACAAGACCCAAATTCAAATCAAAGCACGTCATACCTGGATGATTTTGGAGAGTTCATCGAAAGAGTTCTTGCAGTCACCGCAATACTCCTGAGCTAACTGGAGTATATATCTATTCACACTGGCTGAGGTAGAACTTATCCCTCCACTACTCCCAGATTCATCCTGGAACAGAGGGGAAAACAAAAAGGAATCACATATGGAGGCTACACACAAAATTAATTACTACTGCAGAACGGCATGGGAGGCAAGGAGCTTTCGTTGTTCTTGGCAGTACAAAGGCCAGTGTCCCACCAGCCTGGAGTTCTGGGTAAGATCCCTCTGTCCCTTCTTACCTGGGGCTTTTCAGGAGCCGCCTCATTCACTTTACACAGCAGGTTTTCCAGCTGCGGTCGGTGGCCCATCAGCTGGTGATACACCCTGTCAGCCTTGTCCAGGAGAGTGTTGATATTTGTTACCGCCTGAGAGTAAAAAAGGAAAAGAAAACTCTTATTTTATGTTCAGACGTGATTTTTTAATTCTACAAACTACCAACCTCCAAGTCTTTCACCTCTTTTGCCTTTTTCTGGAAAAAAACAAAGGGTCATCCCACATCCTGCTTCTGTTAATCCCAAGACGGATGGACCTCTGATGTCCCTACACTGCTGACCTGGCCAAGAGATGCAGCATCTCATGGATGAACCTGCTATTAGTCTCACCTTCTTCCGATCCTCTTCATTTTCTATGGGATCCACCGCGCAGCAAGGCTTGGCGTACAACATGAAGTCAAAGCGAGCGTATTTACAGAACCCACAGGCGTTGCAAAGGAAGGGATCTTTCTCGTCATAATTAATGGATCTGAAAGGCAAGTCGGAAAGGGCAAAGAACGCAGCTGAGCTTTATCAAGGTAACGGAGGCAATGAAGGGAGCTGGGAATGGACTCAGTAGGTAAAAAGAGAAGAACGGCCCTTAAAAGGTCTGAGCCTCCAAACCGCCCTGAGGGAGCCACAAGTGAAACACAAGAGAATCAAAACCTACAAATCAGGCAACAAAAAAGCCCTTACACAAGTGGTGCCACATTCTGGCCGACAAAAGCAGAAACAGATGTGAATGTGTTCCTAACAATTCTACTTGAACGACAGTAATTCCCAGCAGAACATCAGAGTAGGGCACTGTGCCCTTAGCGAGAACACAGATAAAAGGAAACAATTTTGTTTTGCGAGGTCTAAGCTTTCAATAGCTTTCAGTCTTCACCCGGTGGCAGTGGGACGAGCTACAGCATACTTATTACCCTGCCACGGAGCAGAGTAGCACGACACGAAGCGATTTATAGCTCCCATAATTCAAGAAGATACGTGGAAACCTTTCAATATTCCAGTAATCACCTGTTCTGTGTAAAGTATTTGCCCAACACCTTGAATTCGCTGAGGATTACAGGGGAATACGGGACAACAATAAGGGGAGAAGAGATGTCAGATCAGGAGACAAAACTCACAAAAGAGAAGGATTTATAATACTGTAGTGAAAGCTTCAATAGCGCACAGTAAATTCTGCCCTGAGCCCTGCTCTGAATGAGGAGAGCACAACAAAAGCTCCAAAGAGACAAGCGAGCACTGTCCATCCAGCACGTTAAGTCAGGGATCCTGCGGGGACACCCCCTGCCATCCTATAATCAAACTCCAGCCTCACGCCCTTGAACAGGCCAAAAATAACCTCCTCCGGGGAACTGTCTTTTTTAAACTTCTGAGGGCTTGATCTGAAACTTCTGCCTTCTTTCAGTACCGCCGTCTCAGGTTTCCTTTGTTAGCCTGCATTAACGTTAAATCCCTGTAAGCCTGTTTTATACTTCCCCGCTAATTTGATTGTGCGGTTGTATTAACCAGAATCGCGTATTTAAATCGCAGGGTATTTTGTTGAACATCCAACTCGGGCAACAGCACGAGGGGCTGCCTAAACCTCCGCCGGGGCTGGCTCTGCGGGGAGGAAGGAGGACGACGTACCTGCACTTGTGACACTGGTACACGTTTTCGCCGCAGTTGCCACACACCCCCGGGTTGGCCGGGACGGAGGCGCTGCACCGGGGACACTGCAGGGTCTCGGTGGAAGCTTGGTAATTCTCATAGAAATCGGCAAATTCAATCATCAGGTTGGAAGCCACAATGGGCAGCGGCAAATCAATCTTCACCTCCGTCTGGCCTGGGGTCAGCTGGACTTTTTTAGCTTTGTGCCAACGAGCCGGCCTGGGAAAAGGAAAGGAAGCGACACGGGTTTTTTTCCAGTGGGGAAGTACCTTCTTCCCTGCCCACAAAGAGAAGCCAAACGCAACCGTCTCAGCTCCAAATCTACTTTAAATGGGATGAATGGAGAGCAGTTCTAGGATTCGTTTCCTTAGCTTCTGTATTGACATGATATGTAGCCAGAAATACATTTTAAGCCTTTATCCTCTTCATAGAGAGAGACTGTTTAGGATTAAAGAGCTGTTGATGCCTCATGGAAAAACTTTAATTCTACAGACATTTTCTAGGGATTTTCACCTCCATTTTTTTATTAGTAAGGACATTTGCATGAAAACAGGATATTTATTTCTAAAGATCTCATCTGCTCCCACTGCTTATTCTCAACCTGAAGTCAGAATCCTCTCTTTGTGACATCATAATCCTCTCCACAGCAGCCACTTGTGATGTCACAGAGGATTAAGACTTCAAATAAGCAATAAGCGGCAGGCACAGATTAATCCCTAAGCCAGAGAGATCTGATTCTGGTGAGAACATCTCAAGAAGTAAGAAGGGAAAGCATATAAGCAGAACTGGCTCCAGACTGAGCAATGTATTGAAAAGGAGCCATTTTTTGGTGGGGAAAGCAGCAGCCGAGTGTTAGGCCATCCAGCTTCTAAATTTTAATTCTACTATTGGCTTCATATGGCTTCAAACAAATCATGCTGACACTTTCCGCGTTTGTGGACGTGCTGCAAACATCCACATCCCTTCCCGAGTCAAATTCTCCATGAGGTGCTCTTGGTATAAATACTAGCTTTCATACAATTAAGTCATGTGCTTAAAACGGAGCCTGTACAAAGTCTGCACGCACAAATTTGACAGGAGTATTTTAAGCTCGAGCTGAAATCTGCATCTTTTCTTCTACAATTTATTGTAGGAGTTTTAGAACAATCCCATCAAATGTGGGCCGACAGTGTTAAGTAAGAGTCTGAGAACGAACATTAGTTAAAACAAGAAGCCAGGCACCTCAACAGAAATCAGAATGTCAAATTCAGAGACTTGCCCACAAAAGCCATGGACAAACGTACTTGTTTTTCAGCTCCACTATGGCTTGCACTGTCCTGTTGTTGTAATAGAGGTTGATGGTTCGGACCATTTTGGTTCGTTTCAGGTCTCCTATCTTCACTGTCACTTTGCTGATGGTGTGGCTGCCGATGAGTTTCACCACTTGTTGGGTGGTAGTGTACCGCGTGTCCACTTTGATGGAGGAAAGCTTGATGTACTGAGGAGACAAAACCAAGGACACGCTGCCTGTACATCCCCAAAACCTCAGAAACACAGCAAATCATGCTGCTGGAAATAGCTGGGATCCCTAAAATAGGGAAGGGATTAAGAACAGTGGGTACTTACACAGAAGGGCACCTCTGGATTGTTGCAGACAAGGCAAGGATCGCTCTCCAGGTAATAGCCATCAAATTCCACCAGCCCAGACAGTGTGCTGGAATGAGGGCAAGAACATCAACACGTGTCATTTGCCATTCACTGTACTTCAAACACAAGCCACTAAAATCAGAACACTTTTATTTACCTGTAGTGCCATCCCATATATAGTAACAGAAGCCTTACAATGTAAAGCACATTTCACTAGGCAGCATTTTAATATAATTATTAACTGCCAAGGTATGAAAACACAACAATTATGCAAGTCTGTATTTTCCAATCATTCCTAGCATTTTGTAACATTTACCTAAAACAAAAGCAAAAAAGCTAGAGCCAAAAAAATTACTGCTGATAGTGGATGGAATGTCCCGTGTTTGAGATGGCAGGGAGGAATCTGCTGTTCTCCCAAGACGAGCTGCAGCAAGCTCCCAATCTCAGCAGGGATCCTTCCTCCACCACCACTTCCTTAGAAGAACTGTGTATTCCCCTGGGGATCCCAGCTCCTCTGCTAAAAACCTCCTTTAGTGAAATGGATCAGTCAGAAGTAACTCACTTGTAAATGTTGGAGTTGGGGTGGTTGGTAAGAATGTGGTTTTGAGTGCGGAGGATCTCCACAGCCTTTTGGGAGTATTCCTTCAGCTGAAATGCAAACAGGAAAATAATTGTCATCTCAACATTTTTTCTTATTGCTACAAAGACGTAAACATATCTCATCTTGTGCCATTCCAGATCCCCCAGAAGATGCACATGCTGTACCCACAGGAATTTATGTGGTTAAATCATCACCTGGGAATGCAATAGATCCTAAAATTAGACCTTTACCACAATAACAATGCTATTCACCAGCCAATCACTGCAAATGCCTGCCAAGATCCGTATGGCATTCCCAGCTCTTTAAACATACACGTGTAAGTATCAGTGCATCTAAATTACTTGTTCTCAAGCCCACTGGTCCCCTAAGAAATCCTATCACTTCCCTTGTTCAAAAGTCATGGTTACAAGAGATTTCTAGGAGCTGAAATATCAAAAATCTAAAAATTAGAGCTAGCAGATAAATGTTTTTCTCCACAAAGCCTTCCTGTAGGAAAGAAGATTTCTTAAAAATAATAAAAAAAACCACAACAAAAACCCCAAAACAATAAAAGTAAAATACACACTTCCCAGTTTTTAAGGATCGTGCAATTCAAATTTTGGGAACAAAAAGAATTTCCACCAAGAGCTCTTTCGACAGAAAAATCTGTTCCAGCTCTATCATAAACGAGCACTAACACACTTCACAGGAAGCAGCAGGACCTGGGATGCTGCACCCCCTCTTCACCCTACCTTTTTCTCAGTCTGCTGTGTTTTCAGAGAGAAATATCCCAGGAGATCTACGAACTGGGCAGCCTTTCTTCCATAGGCGGGAAGTTCCGGCCAGATGGACCACATGAGATCCAACAGTAATTCCTGCTGAGACTTGTTGGAGTTCCTGTTGAATGGATTATGTATCAATTAGGCTTGTAAAGATACCTGTACAGACTGCATCGCACACAATCTTATGGTGTTATGGTTCATCAAACTTGGGAACTATTATCTTGTTATACATCAGAGTTCACAGAGTTAAATCTCATCTCCTCCTGCCCCCAGCAGTTTTCCCACCCCTTCTGAAATGAAGGCAGCTGCCTTGCAACAACTGAACAGAGTCCTGAAGGAGTCCAGCTCTCTGAAATGTGCCTTTCCCTATGTGGCTCCCATCTTTTCAACCGTATGAACCTGCACCTGCCTCCCAAATTCACTCTCCCACAAGTACCTACTCCCACAGGTGTCAGGAGCCAGATTCTGCAGACAGAAATAAAATGCTTCTTGCAGACGATAATTCAAGCTGATCAGTAACAAATAAGTCAATACTTAACTCTAACTCCTACCTCCAGCCCCAATAACTGCAAAACCGTACGAGCAACTCAATGGGGTCATAGAATGGTTTGGGTTGGAAGGGACCTTAAAGCCCACCCAGTGCCACCTCCTGCCTTGGGCAGGGACACCTCCCGCCACACCAGGTCCCTCCAAGCCCCCTCCAACCTGCCCTTGAACCCCTCCAGGGATGGGGCAGCCACAGCTTCTCTGGGCAACCTGGGCCAGGCTCTCACCACCCTCACACCAAACAAGTTCTTTCTGGTATCTAATCTAAACCTCCCCTCTTTCAGCGTCAAACCCTTCCCCCTCCTCCTAGGGCTCCCCTCCCTGATCCAGAGTCCCTCCCCAGCTTTCCTGGAGCCCCTTGAGGGACTGGAAGGGGCTGGAAGGTCTCCCCGGAGCCTTCTCTTCTCCAGGCTGAAGCCCCCAACTCTCTCAGCCTGTCCTCCCAGCAGAGGGGCTCCAGCCCTCCCAGCATCTCCGTGGCCTCCTCTGGCCCCACTCCAACAGCTCCATGTCCTTCCTGTACTGAGGACTCCAGAGCTGGACTCCAGGTAGGGTCTCACCAGAGCAGAGCAGAGGGACCGAATCACCTCCCTCACCCTGCTGAAGCCTCAGCATCCTTCAGGATGGAGGCTCAAGCATTAACTCTTCCACAAGGATGGAGCTCTCCGAAACTGAGCTCAGACTGGCTAAGGAGAGCCAGGTCACCTCCCTGCTCACCTGTAGATGTGGAGTGCGAGGCAGTGGGCCTGCCACCGCACGGAGGACGAGTTGGACTCCAGCAAGAAGCAACGCAGGAACTGAATGAGGGTCTCCTTGTCAGCAAACTTGTTCAGTTGGTTCACCAGAGCTGTGCACAGCTGATCCTCCTGACTGCCTGAACCCTCGCCTAGGGGACACGGGGTGGCAAAAGAAAGACAGACTTTAAAAACCAGATGGCAGGCCAGTTTCCTGTTTTATAGATCATAGAGCAAAGACAATCTGGACAAATTACTGTGTTTCAGGCAACAAGCAAATTTAATGTTCCTTTCTTTTTCCAAAAAATATAACCTGACTAACACAGAAGAAAACTGCTGGAAAAGTTGCCAGCAAGGACTTGAGAAACGTGCTTCACATCCTGATAAAAAGAAAAGGATCAACTATGGGGCGGAGAAAATATTCACAGAGAATCGTGTGATAGAGAAAGCCAAAATGGTTCCTTGAGGAAAAGCCAAGAGAGAATTTATGCCCATGACTTTTATAGGAAAGCTTAATTACTTTCCCAGGATTTTGGGTACCCATTAAACAGCAGCCCTGGCTCCAACAGAAGCTTAACAAGTCGGAGAGAGGAAACAAGTCTGAACACAATTGTTGAGCAGAGCAAACTGGGTGTGCATCTCCAGTACGTGCTTTAATCTCTGTGAGCATTTCAACCTCCTACAGCCCAGAACAGCCAAATTAGGCAGAAGCTACTTGGTCACTGGAACAGGCCATTTACATTAGGTAACTTAAAGCCCACTCAAGTTAATAAATACTCATAGTGTGTTTGGGATACACTCAGCACTGAACTTCAGCCCCAACTCTTAGGGCACACAGCTTTGTCTTTGCTCCTCTCCAATTGACATACGGGAAAACTACTCTTTTCTCTTAATTATTGCTGAAGCCTGCAAGTGCCCTTGCCACAATCCATGACCCTTTCACAACAGTGGTATTTATCACAACAAGAAGCAAGCAGAAATAAGAAAGGGTGAGAGGAGCAGTCCATCCCTTAAAAAACACCACAGAACAGGGCACAGCTGCAGCTCACCCTCTCGCTCCTTTTCCTTTTCTTCTTTCTTGCTCTTTTTAGTGGAGGATTTGCTCTGTGTCGCTGGCTGCCCGGAGCCTGAAGCTGCAGGAGCGGAGGCAGAAGAGGTGCTGGATGATCCAGAGGACGATGCCACAGACAGCACTTTACTGCCACACAGAGCACAAGAGAGCAGCTGCAGGAGAACTGGCGACACTCCTTCATCTACCAGGAAGCTGACTTGAAGGAGGAAATAGAGAACCGCTGCAGAGAGAAGAAGAAAATCTTTGAAGTTTGAATTAAAAAAAGCAATTAAAAAAACCCCAGCCCAAAACAAAAACCCCTTTGAACCCAACAAGGACCATCCACAGCCTTGCAGAACCTTCCTGTCCCTACACTACAGCACAACACCTGAGTACACAAAGGTAAAATGTTTCATCCCAAATTATACCCTGGAACAACAGCAGTGCAAGCAAGAGAACATAGATCTCCTACTCCTCTTCTTGTAAGTTATCCATTACACCATATTGTGCAAGGAACAGATGCAATTAGAGCAGAGTGATAATTAGTACTGGAAACGGTTCAGTCCTACTCAAAACTCTCAGCTGTCCCCCTTTCTCTGCTGAGCTTCCCCATCTGAGGAGTCCTGATTCAAACCAGGACACGTAAAGCATCCCCTCTGCTCCCTCAAATACTCTCAGAGAAAGAACTCACAGTCGTCTTTAATGCAGAATTTCTGCCAGTTCACTGTTCGCTGCGTGGCGATTTCCGCACAGGCCTTTAGATGTTCCATCTGAAAGGCACAGGATTAAACACCATGTGAGTATTTGTATCACTGACATATAAGTGCAACACACACTTTTTCCCTTGTACAGCAGCACACTTTTCCTTACCAAGCTGATCAACGTATCATACTGCAGGGCAGAGCCCGAGCTCGCCGTGACCACGCTGGCACGAAGGAAAATGCCTTGCTCTTCCAGGAGCTTTTTGATTCCACGAACGTGAGAGTCCAAGGTGTGCAGGTCTCTGAGCTGCCGGTATTTATCCTTTGATCCACAGATAAAGAGCAAAAGCTTGCGGACTTGGCGGCGCACGAACGGAGTCTGCTGGATCATCAGGTACTAGACAAAGAAAAGCCTACAACATCAGCACTGTGAACTCACCAGCAGGCAACCTGCGCCAACAAAAATACTGTGTGTTTTCTTACAAAAAGAAAAGAGACGGGAGATGCATTCATGAATCTGTCACATTTAAGGTGCTGTAAAGTCACCCGTAAAAGTAAATCAGATGCAGAAGAAACACTGCACAGCAACACTGCAGCATCCTGAACTGTGCAATTGTGAAACAGCTTCTGAAAACCATTTTTTGTCATCTATGACCTCAAATAAAAAGCTAGTCAAGTCTAATTAAGAAATCCTACCCCGCACTTGTGCAAATGTAAGATAACTTGTTATCTCAAGTAGGAAGTTCTACACCAAAGGAACTGAAAACATATACTCCAATTACCTTACTGATCTCCTTTTTAAGGACTAAGTGCCAGCAGCCCAGCACAATGTTACACTGGGCCATCTCAGAGAAGGTTTTCTATTCAAGTTTTCTAGCGGCAAACATTGAGTTACAGGAAATAAAAGCAATCTTATTTTTCACGTATGCTTTCCTACAGATTCCTGTTCAACAGGAATAAAACAAAGCCAAGAGTTCACCTTCTCTCAAGGGGGATTAAAAATCAGAGATGGATCTGAGATCAGTTCTGCAAAAGCTCATCTCTCCCATAAACAGTAAAATTAGTGGAATTTTTTTTGTTAAAATCTGTAGGTGTATCATGTTCTCACTTACCTCAGACAAAAAGTAGAACCAGGAGTGATCGAAGATGGGAGGTGGGATGCGGGAGTTTGTGTCTGCGATCTTCTTGATCTGATAGGGCAGCCGCAGAACCATCTCTGTCAGGAGCTGTGTGTAGGCCTCAAAAACATCTGCAGCATGACCCTGGAAGCAAGAGCAATCCATCAGGCTCTGGGACTGAACACTCCAGCGTGATGTCATGGCAAGCTACAGGCTGCATTTATTGATCTTCTAAAAACAAAGCTGTTCTGCTGCTTTGCAGCCAGAAGAAACACTCTCAGTTGATAAATCAAAAGCAGCCCACAAATCTGCATGAGAACTTTAACTCGATGGCAACTAATAGGATGCAATAAGCTAATGTGAAATAATAAGGTATTTTAATATAAGTTTTCAACTTAGAAAACATACTTACATTTAACTAGGCTTTTTTGACCGCATCTGTACACATATCAAAGCCCCCCTGACTCCAGCAGAATTTTAGCATAAAAACACGGTGGTGGTTGAACCAAGCCTAGGATTTAACCTGGGAATCCCCACTGAGTGCTAGGATTCCTCACCACGATAAGCAGCCATGGTTCAGAAACTCTGCCTGCCAAGGGGAAGGTGTCACGGGACGGAGTAGCTTCCCTTCAGGGAGACTAACAACCAGAAAGAGTGAGAGCAGCCCCACAAACTGCTTGGTTTAGGAGTGCATTGATGGACACCACAAACTGGGCTGCTCTCTCGGAGAACTCAGAGCCACCCTAGTAACGATGTACCGAAGGAATAAATTTTAATTGCACTACTAAAGGAAAACCAGTTTTGCGAAGAACTTCTCCTTGCTCCCGTGCAGCAGCCTTTTCAGGCAGGTCGTGTAGTGCTCACAGCGTAGGGCAGGACTCACCTTCACGTACTGGCGGAGGAAAAAAGGGCTCATGTCAGGCGGAGAAGAAGTAGTGTGAGGTTTGAGGAGCTGGCTGGTGGCTACAGGCTCCTCGTCGTTCTGCTGGCTCTTCCAGTACTCCAGCAACGACTTCAGCACATGCAGACAGTAGTCAACAGCACCAGAGCTCAACAGCGCAGCAGCGGTGGCACTGGAGATGAGGGAGGAAGACTGAAACAAAGAGAAAATGGATTATTACAGCACCTGAGATCACCCTGTGGAAGAGCAGGGGAAGCTGTGAGAATCAGAGAGCAGTTGCTGACAGTACGGATAAGAGAGGGGTTTTTTACAAAACTTTACAGGCAGCTTTCAAGTTTGGGGTTTGTCTGAGGTTGGGGTTTTTGGGTTTTTTTGTGCTTATGAAAAGCAACTCACATATTTACAGAGACTCTTTTGAACAAGCGCTTAGTAAAGGAAAACAAATAAAATCTCCTCTTAAGTCTAATCTCCCCTCGACACATGTGCCAGAGGCCACTCTGCTATGGATTAGACGACTAGGGCTTTTTCTTTTTTTCCTCCTTTTTTTTTTCCCCCTCTTTTTTTTTTTTTTTTTTTTTAAAGTTGGGATTTCTATTTGTTTATCTGGGATTTGGCCAGTTGGGGGTGAATTCTGGTAGAGAAAGAGTCCCTGTTGCAGACGCCGCTCAGAGGCTCTGCTCCACCCAGGTATTGGTCCACCTGCATTCTGCAAGATGATGAGCTTTGATTTCTGTGGGAAGCTCAAGCGAATAACAAAGGCTGGAGAAAAAGCTACTGTAAATAAAACTATTAAAGCAGCCCTGTAAATCCAAACAAACCCCACAGCTCATAAGCTCATTAAAATTTGATGCAGTTCAGACTAAATTTTTTAACCTCTATGCTTTTTTATTAATCTCCTTCCCACCACACATACTGCTTTTTATGCCTTATTACTGTACCTTTTAGCAACAAATATCTAAGGAATCCTCTTAGCGACTTTTACGTTGACACAGCAGCATATTGCTTTCCAATAATCACATTACAAATCCTTTTTAACCCCTTCAGCACCAGTAAGATGCAAGGAAAAAAATCTGCTAGACCATTTTAAATAACATCATTAATGTGCTGCCCTTAGCTCAGTCAGAAACCGCGCATGAAACAAGGGGATCCAGTTGCCTTTGCACGTCCGTTCCCTCCATTCTGAGTTTTCAGCAAAGCTCTTTTTTTTTTTTCCTCAAGAGTCAAGTAACATTACAGGTTCCTCAGGATTTTTTTCCAAAGCACTTTTAACTGTTTTTCAGGTTTAGACCAGCTATTTCAGTTCACAGGATGAACAAAAGCCCCCCCGAGTCACATCATCCCCCTAGACAAAGCAATTTGAAGAACGTACCTCACAAATGGAAGATTTGGATCCTGACTTAGTTCTGGACATGAACACACTGAGCAGCCTCATCACCACCAGGTGCACTTCGTTCACAGGAGAGCGTTCGTTTTTCTTAGACACATCCTGCAAGGAGAGAGCTTCCTTGGTTATTTCCAGAGCTGAGCACATCGTCCCAAGCATCTAAATTTCAGTGCCCCGATCCTCATGAAGCATTTCTAATTTAAGCTCAAGCAGTGATACTGAAAAGGGAGCACACATTCCTCAATATAAGGGTAGAGAGTGGCCCGGATGCCAGAGAGCAGCATTACACAAATGAAAAGGTATACATGTCAATTATACATCACTGATCATGCCTGGTTTAAAAGTTTAATTCAAGTGAAACCAATTTCCATGCTCATTTGTGGATGTCGGAACCAGGAAACAGTGAGAGTTACACTCCTGTCATTTTCTACCTTCTGTGAAGTGAGCCAAGAGAAATGAACTCCCTGCACGCATCCATCCAGCAATGGGTTTCTCTGACTCCTACACATTTAATTCCTCCCTGGGAAGAAGCCCTGCCTAGAAGGAGCAAACCGAGTGTGCTCATGTGTGCTCATGCCACAGCTCACCTTTTTGTCCATGCACAGCTCTGCGATCAGTTGGGACAGGAGGTTATCTAAAGCTCCCTTGTCTTTCTCATCATCTCCATCTAGGTCTGTTGTGAGCATCAGAATAACCTGGGAATAGAAGTCAGAAAATTAAGAGAAGGCCAGTTCCATGTTTTTAAGATAAATACAGATTATCTTGCACAAAACCCCTGCAGATTTTACCTTGATTAATCTACCTTCTTTGCCAAATTCTGCCTGCACCATCACACCCTGATAGGAAAATTCAATATAAACCCCTAAACCCCTCCAAAATACAAGGATTTTAGCCCTAAGTCTCATCAGCCAACTAATGCCACACTGAGAAAGGGTACATATTGAGCAAAAACGTTGTGCAAAGGATCAAACACTTCAGAGCTGGACTCACACACTGTGACTGGGCAGGAAAGAAAAAGGGAAAAGTATGTGCAAATAGAAACCTGGCAGCAGCAGGAGTGATTAACTGTTTTGTTAAGGCTTAACTCCTGAGCCCTGCTCAGTTACCTGCATATAAGGAATGGCCCGGACTCCTCCAACGTTCCTCAGCTGAGGTAAGTTTTGCAGCAGCCTCTCCAGCAACATCAGCCGGACCATGTGCAGCCTGGGAAGACAGAAGCCAGGAATCAAAGGACTTCAGAGAAGAAATGTCAGACCCAGCAGGATTATCAACAGAGCACTGCAATTCACCACATAAATGCAGAGCAGGAAGAAATCCTAAGGTCATCAAATCAGCACAGACAGGAATGGACTCCCTCAAAATTTATAGTGAAACCATGTCAAAGATGCAGAGCAACTCTGACAACGGACATAGTTCTTCACTTCAGAACCACGCTGCCTGCCATGACTGCTTGCAGAATTCAGCTGTCTAGAAACAGATCCTATAAATCTGTTCCAAACCACATCGTAAAGATGACTGAGCATCTGTTCCTGTAGAATGAAAAGCTGCCAATCTTTCCCAAAGTGCTTAGCGCTCCTGCACATGCTTTTTTCCTGACACCGAATTTCACAAGCTCTCAAGCTGTAGATTTTAGTGATTCCTCTGTTTAATAGACTCGTGCGGGATTTTTTCATCACTTTGTACGGGCAGCAGTTTTGTGGGTCACACATCAGGTATGTGTAACATCTCACATGGTGAATGCACAGAGGGAGGCATTTCCCAGTGCCGTAGTTTGCTCTATTCTGACTTTCACTTTTTACGATCCAAGAGAGTCACAAACCATGCTCTGTGAATTCCAGCACCCATGGCCCACTGCTCTATAAACACTGACACTGCAGACCAGACGTGCTATTCTGGAAGAGGAAAGGAGAGCCCCTTGCCTGTTGCTGGTGTGGACATCTCCCTCTGCCTCCCCTTCCCCTTCCGAACCATCTCCCTCCTGCTGGCCCGTGGTGGTGCTGATGGCGCCGGTGCTGGAGCTGACACTGCCCGGTCCAGCAGGGTGGCCCTCAGCTGTCGTGTCCCCATAAGCACTACTACGGCCAGACACTGGAAAAGGAAAAAGGGAAAGACAAGGTCAGCACAATTGAACATGCCTCTTGCCTGCTTCACAGCAACCGATGCAGCTGAACTATCCTTTGGAATTCTGGTTCTAAGGAGTGGGTGTCTTTGGTTACCTTCATAAAGCTCTAGGAGTCATCTACAGATGCCACTTAACACCCCCAGCATTCTTCTGTTTGCCAGCCTCATCTTTGTGGCCCAAATTGAATTGGTTCCACAGCAGTAATTAAAATAAGAGTCAGAAGATGCATGTTGTATACAGGATTGACAGCACAGACAATTTTTTTTAGTAAAAGTCTGTGATCAGTTTTACCTGTGTATCAGTCCCAAGCTAAAAAGAGAGAAATTAATTCTACCTCATCCAAACCTATCCAGCAGTACAGTGAATTCTTTCAGTCCTGCTCTAGGCTACTGCATTCTGTTATTACAGGCCAGTAAAAACTGCTGCATATTCCACAGTTCTAGAAAACTACAAGAAGTGAGCAAACATTAAGTCCGTACGGCACTTTGACAGCAACCATACAATAATGCATGGCATCATCTGTTTGGAACCCCCTTCTAACTCTGCTAAAGTGCTACTACAGTAGAAAACAGATGTTCAGCCACTGGGGCAACAAGAGATACTCACCACTGTGCTCACCAGCCACGGAGTCCACCGCGCTGCCGCCGCTCTCGGAGCCCACGCTCCCGCCATGGTCTGCAGGTGACGTCCGGAGAGTCGAGCCGTCTGTTGCAGCCGTGCTGCCTTCATCATCGGACGCTGGAGCTAAGAGAATAAAGAGAGCTGTTACAAGTAAAAACACTGCCTTGATAGAACTTCAAAAGACGCGCATGCTACGAAAGAAAAGCCACGAATATTTGTCTTTGGTTTTTACATCAATTTTCAACTATAAATCAAAAGGGAACTTAGAAGTGTCCATGAGCAGATTTAAAGCTGCACAAAGCAGTGGAGGGGAGATACCCTGAGAAGGAAACCTTCTCATCAAATAGACAATCATGCAAGTTACTTGAAGAACAACGTTTGGTTGTTTATACATGCAAAGGAAAGCCAGTATATGGTTTATTTTGTCTGCTTATTTTAAGGAGAGGAAATGCCTTCCTCAGAAACATACAATGAAAGTCGATCAAAGCAGGAAAAGGCCATAAATACGTTATGAAAAATACACGAAGCCAATAATTATAATTAGTTCTTCAAAAAACGTATTTACAATCAAATTTAAACTCATTATTTAGGTCAGAAGCAAAAAAGCTTGATTCCTCGCAGTGAACAGTTACCTGATGCTGTTGTATCTGAGAGCGTTCCGGCATCAAGAGAAGAAGAGCTGGGTGCTTGGCCAGACAGTCCCAAGCTCTGAAGTCCAAGTGCGCTACTGCTGCTCCCTGCAAGAAGAAAACAAATTATGAGTATCTTTCTGTGACAGAATGATGTTAACTCTGGCCTTCTCTGTACGTTTCATAGCTCTATTATCTTTGCTTTCTTGGTGGTGACACCAACAGCTTCTGCTTTGTTTCTTTCCCAGTTCCCTCATATTCTATTTACCTTTTTGACTGCCAATAATGCCCACAACTTACCTTGCTGATCTTGTTGCAGGCTCAGGGCAATAGCCAATTCCACCATTGTTTCATCATCCGCATCTGGAGGAATATCCAGCATAGGAGGGAATCCCTCTGCTCCAGCCAGAAGAGCCTCCAGGGGAGAAGGGTTCCCATTATTCACATTTTCGGAAGTCTCCAGAACCATAGATTCAGACTACGGAGAGGAAACACAGTGAGAGTTTTCACCAAACCACCCCCA
Source organism: Calidris pygmaea (assembly GCA_003697955.1). Classification (NCBI taxonomy): domain Eukaryota; kingdom Metazoa; phylum Chordata; class Aves; order Charadriiformes; family Scolopacidae; genus Calidris; species Calidris pygmaea. Next base: position 237,052 of record QJSC01011878.1, read on the forward strand.
GCTAATGGAGCCCTACGAACTGACTCATCCTAACTAAATTAACCTCAAGTATGTAGCACACTTGAAAGGCTCCGAAGAGAAGCACTCTGGACTTACCACCATCTCAAAGTCCCCGTGGTCAACTTCGCTTTGCTCCTGGCTTTCTTGTCGGATATGCTCCCCGTTCGCTATCCCAGAGCTCTGCAACTTGTCTTCTGCATCGTCATCGTCATCATCATCTTTATCCCCTGAGTTACAAAGGATTAATTCACAAATTTGCTACTTCCTCACATCATGGTTGGACTAGATGATCTTAAAGGTCCCTACCAACCTAGACAATTCTATGGTTAGCATGAATAAGGTAATTAATGCCAGAGGAAAAACTAAGCTGTCCTCAAGTTTACCCCCAGTCGCTAATAGATTCCATGACAACTACAATTCATGTCAATGCTACAAAAGTATTTCTTGGATGGAGATCAGATACCCTAGTTCGGTTAGCACAAATCTTTACAATTGATTTATAAGGACTTGAAAATATGCACAGAAATACTAGGGCAGTCTGGATTGTTACCCCCTGAGATAAAATAATCAGATTTTCTTAATACTGAAATGGGAATATCTCAGAGATATCTCCTATGTGAATCCAAGAACATCAAAGAAGAGGGAAATGTTTGGAAAGAAAAACAATAAATAAGGTTTTTAGGGGGAAAGAGAGAGAAAAGAAAGGAAGACGACTGGGGTTTGTCCCATTTAAAAGACTACTTTATTTTCTTGTCTTTTTTGACAAATAAAGTAGGTCATGCTCACTGAAAGGCACAGATGAATGGATCTGCATACCCATAGGAGTATTGCTCCGAGGGGAGGATGGCAAGGTGACGTGTCTCCGCTTGTTCCTCGGTCTCAGCACTCTGATCAAAGCTTGTTTGCAAGAAAAGCTCACTGCAGGATCCTAGAGGGTTAACAGTTAATCATTAAACTTCTTCAGCTTTAAGTGCTTATTCACAGTATTTGGAGAGATAGCTAAAAATACACTCTCTGTTGGTCATGATTCACATAAAACATATGTCGCTGCTCAGCTTCCAAACTCCCTGCTTCCCCCAGCAATAAAGCAATATTTATCATTCCACATGCAGTGCATCACAGAATACTGAAATACAAGGAGAGAAATTTCTCCTTCATTTCCTTCTGGCTCTGTGTTTTTGGCTGCATGCCTCTAATTTGTATCCGTACTATGTATTATCATTCTCCCTGTATTTAATTCTGCTCGTATTACCAGTGTTATAAGGCTGAGGCAGAGCAGAGCGAGATCACATACCGGGCAAAGTAACATCTGCATGTAGATCTTGGATGCTGTATGGATACAGTCCAGTTCACACGTGCAGTATCCATGGATAATATCCACCAAAGCGTTCACTGTGGCTTCAACATGAGTGAGACCTAAAGCGAAATAAAAGCAGGACTATAAGCAATTATCTTTCCATTTCAGCACATCGAGTAAGACACTGCAGGAAGCATCTTTTGTTTGGAGACTTCAAGGCACGATGTTCGCACCACAAATATATTGTGGTTTCAATCCAAAATGAGCTTACACACCAGTCCTGTGTGCCTAATGGAATACTGCGCAGGCCATACGCCAGCACCGCTGAGCACCCTCTCACACCACCCATGAAGTCAAACGTGAATAAATCAATCATCAGTCCCTTTTTACCAGCACAATCCACAGACTTCTGAACCAAAGCACTACAGCAGATACACCTTTAAAAGCATTCATTGCATCATTAACACCTTAAGCCTAGTTTGGAACAAGTCATTTTCTGTTTACAAGCTTAAAAAAGGCTCCTTCAAAATACCCAAACTTTACAATAGCAAAAGAGGAGCTAGCACACCTGGCAGGCAGGCAGGGGCCAGGAAGGCATTTTTGGGTTTTGATGCGTGTAGCTTCCAGAAGTGGTTGACCAGCTGGGTAATAAAAGTGCAGCCTTCTCCTTCAGCGTGTTTCTGGGCCTCCTGCCCTTCTTCATTCTCTGTACAGATTAAAAAACACGTGTCAGATACGTGCAGGGGAAAACATCAAAAGCCGGGTAACACCATATTTACTTGAAATAGCTTTTGTTAGAGGCTCTGGTGTCTTCATTACAAGAACTATCACATGCCTAACAATGTGTCAAATAAAGTTTCTGTCATGTTCGGTTATCACAAGAGAAATTTGAAGAAAAATCCAGACTTCTCTACCTGTTTCCAACTGTGGCAGCTTTGATTCCGTATAATGGACCAGATTGTTGGGTCTCATAATAGCAATGGACCGAGCAGTGATGACCAGCCTCTGAAACACCTCGGGATCAAGGTCCTTTCCTTCTTTGGTTGAGGAGCTCAAATACTGAATGGCTTTACTTAACAATGCTTGATCCTGTAAAGTGAAAGGTAACGTAGGCAAAGAACAACAACAGACAGCAGCACAACAAGGCAACTGAAATAACAACCACAGGACAGATCCTGGGGAAATCTGGCACTCACTGCTTTAACTCTTGGCCAGTATCATCTAGGAAAGGAAAACTAATATTAAAAAGTCATCCTGTTACAGAAAAAATCTGGCTTGAGAATGGATTTTCACATTTTCTTCTCCTCAGGCTTAAATGTGGATGGAAAGACCAGTGTCTTCGAGTGGTTAGCAAAGACTATCTGCAGGAATCTGTGCATTAGCACACAGCCTAACCACGACTTACCCTGGCATTTTCCTATTACCCTAAGCCAGATGCCTGTGGAAACGGAAACCAGAGCTACGCAGTTTGCAAACAAACTTCATGTGTAGAGAAATCAGAGATGCTGATTTCTCTACATTAACTGACATTATTTCCCATCAAAATCTTCAAAAAGCATTTGAAGTAGTGAAGTTCTGCTGAAACACAAAAGCCAGCAAGGCAGGCAGCAGGAGCTAAAGGGAAATTAGGCAGCAGGCTTACGCTGCACGGAGAAAGGCCTTTCTAGGGGCATGCTGCACCTCAATCATAAACTGGGAAGTGACAGGAGACATGGAAATCCTTGCACCGGGTTACCTTGTGGTTATGGTACGCCGAGCGGCTGGTGTGCAAGCTGGCCAAGAGGCTCTTGGTTTGCTGCTGGACGCTGGAAGGAGCTGGCATGGACAGCAGCATAGTAGCCAGTTCCTGAGCTGCCACCTTATTCTTCTCCTGCTCCCAGGAACAGAAAAAAGAACACTCTTCAGTACGTTTACTACTAAGGTGATGCATGAGTCTGATTTCTCAGCGCACCTGCAGCTCCCTCCCCTCTTTCCACTGTGCGTGCAAGTTTCTGCCTTCCTTCCATACAGTTTTGACAGCCTCCTCCATTTCTTATTTGACACTTAAGGAACATTTTGCATGTCTACACAAGAAAAGTCCTTTTGAGATTTATGGGCTTCTACCCTGCTGTTTTTGTAAATGAGGTCAGTCTCCAGCACAAAAATCCCACCAGCGATAAATGCAAATGCTGATTGTCATTCTAAACTAGTTTCAAATGCTTTTCGCTAAGTCAACTTTCAGATCAGTGCTCTGAGCAAAACGGATGCGGCTCTCTGCCGTATCAGGCCCCCAGGGCTGCAGGAGGTGCTGCTGATCTTGCCCCTCCCTCCCCCATCTCTGAAAGCTCAAGAATGTATTCAGAAAGTTACTTGCCTTCTCGTTGACTGGTCCTACAGCAAAGCAGCTTTCCAGCGCTTCTAAAGAACTCACTACTAGCCTGAAGGGAGAAAGGAAAGCAGGCTTGAGTACAGCAACCCTCCTCTCTCCTTAGCACTTTGCTTTATGCGGGCTACAGTCATGAGTAGCTCAGAGACAGCTAACGAATGCCAAGTACAAAATCAAAGCATGATAAAACCTGCCACAGGCACCATGCATATCATTTCATTGTGTTACAGACCAGAGTTAAACCTGGCTCACGCTCACAGACAAACTTAGGACTGCTTTAATAATCCACAGCTGAAAGACAGGGGCTTTTCTCTACCAAAGAGGATAAAACATTTCCTTACGCAGCCTGCAGCAGGGATAACTTAGATTGTCTTGACAGTACCAATTCACCATGGCCCACAGACGTACATATGACTGCAGATCAAGGCTTGGTATGACACATGGGAAAAAGCGTAACCGACTTTTCTAAGGGAGCAAGATTCTACTCGCTTGCTATTTTCACACAGGTTGCTCTTTCCAATTTGGAGTTTCAGCGCAAAATAGTCCAGGGGAAAAACGAACTTGGAGCAACTGGGTAGGACCCAAGTGAGAGACGCTGAGGTCCAAACTTTTGACAGCGGTAAGGCAGGCCAGTAAAATACTTGCCCCAAGGGAAAACCTTATTTACAACTTGCAGCAAAGTGCTGAATCTCCCTTCCAGCACCACTTCATGCCTTGCGGGAGAACTACCTGAAATGCCATCTGACACGCCAGAAGGAGCAGTGCAAGAATACAGGAAAAAGGAGGGAAGAGATAGCATTAAGGGGAGAAATAACAGCGTGGGATTGGATACGAGGCAGAAGAAACAACAATTGTCTGGTGGTGATAACACGCCATTCCCCTACCCGCAGCCACCCTCCATAAAGCCAGGGAGGGAATATAAGTGGGATAAAAAGACGCAAGGAGGGAACAAAGCGAGGAGTCTGTCAAACAAGCAACGTTTACGCCGTATACAGCAAAAATCTGCAAACCACCTCATCTTTACATTTCGCTAAACCATCTGCCATGCAATGACCAGAATGTAAAGAAGCAAATGGCACTTGGAAAACAAAACAAAAATAAAAACAGTCAACAAAAGCCACATCATGTGTTCTGTCTCTCTGACACACACTCATTCGTGCAGAGAAAAGGATGGCATACTAACCGGTCCAGGGTGGTTAGGGACTCAGTTTCAGAACTTTGGGGGAGCAAAGAAAAAGGAAAAAAAAATAAAAATGTGTAAAGCTCACAGAAAATCTCCCTAGAACACATTCTAAGCAAAAGGCAAATTAAACGGGGAAATCAGGAAGCCGGGAGAGCACTACATACAGTAAATCTAAGCAGGGTTCTGTCTATTTGGGCAGCAGACACTTGCCTAATAGCAACACAAATAAGGGAGACCCAGGCCACCTAGCACACAGAAGCCAAGCACGTTGCTTAAAGCACCACTGAAGGTGAAATTTGAAGAACAGACACCAAACTTCTGCTAAGAAAGCTGCCCCCTCCCTGCCATTAGTTGTTCCTACTCAAGAGGCCCTTTATAAGGTAACCACGCTGCATTCTGTAACACGCACGTAAAAATGAGTATTTTTTTGGATTCTGAGTTTTTAGAATATAATCTGCTTTGGAAAACCAGAAAGCTTGTCTGTGCGGAGAGGGACATCTTGTGGAGATGTCACAGCAGAGGAGGGAAGAAAAGAGAAATTAAGCACAGGAAAAAATCCCATGAACTATTAGACAAAATATTAAAGGATGGCCAAACAGGTCTTTCTACTGGACATAAAGGCCACTTCAAGCCTTGAGCCTTTACCTGAGAATTTCAGAGGACAAAATTAACCACCATTTGCTCACAGTCAAGCAGCGCATCCCTTAAAACACTCATTTTTCAGCAGTGGTAGTTCCTCTCTGACCTGCTTCCCTCCTATCCCTGCCAATTTGCCAGGTTTCCTACAACCCTTACGGCACAGACTGTGTGAGCTCAGAGAAAGACCACGGGTGGATATACTAAAAAAAAAGTTCTATTTCTTCTGCTAAACACATGCCCAGCTCATCCTTGTGGTTTGACTTGATACTGGGGTTGGGAAACATCGGGAGACCTAACACCTTCTCCACCACAGTAGTTCAACCTGAGACATATGGGCTACAAGATGGTGGGAACCACTCGCCTAAAGCCAGGTCACAAAGTCCTCCTCCAAACCAAACTGAACATCAGAGTGAGCTCTAAAGAATGAAAAAGGGCCAGCTTGAAATGAGAAAATGTACCAAGGCAGCAGAAATCTCTTTTAGCTCTTCAAGACTGCTGTAACAAACGAATTTAGCAACATGAAGCGTGCACACAGATCTATCCATCTACTCCACCAGATAAAGCAAGAGCGGGCACAAAGCCCTGCTTAGAAGATAAACACTGACTTTTCAGTTGCTGTTTTGTACGGCAGCGAGAACAACTTAAGTTCTCCTGGTTAAGAAAGGCACACAAGGGTACCTAGAGGTCCCCTCTAGAGCAACTACTCATTTTAAACAAGAAATAAAAGAAAGACTGCAGAGATACCTCTCCAGGACAGTCCCACTGGCAGCAGCAGGGGCAGCCGACTCCGTGTCTCCAGTGCCGTTCCCTTGATTCAGGTTTGGGGGACAAACGTTGCTCACTGACGCAGAGGGGAAATCCTCGGGGGGCTCATCGGGCCATCCAAACTGTTCTTTGGTTTTGCCATAAATTTTTATGGAATCCATCATTGTGACTCCAGCAGGATCCACAGAAGCCCCAACTGCAGCAATGAGAAAAATCTGTTAATAATCACAGAATCACAGAATGATATGGGGTTGGAAAAGACTTCTGGAGATCATCTAGTTCATCCTCCTGCCAGAGCAGGTCCACCCAGAGCAGACTGCGCAGGAACGTGTCCAGGTGGGGTTTCAATGTCTCCAGAGACGGAGACTCCACCACCTCTCTGGGCAGCCTCTGCCAGAGCTCTGCCACCCTCAAAGGAAAGAAGTTCCTCCTCATGTTTAGATGGAACTTTCTACGTTCAAGTTTGTGCCCATTAACAGTTTCTTTTGAATACAAACAAGCACAGTCTCATAAGGTCAGGATAGCAATTATAGTGTGTCGTTAATACACACCCACTCTGACAGCTACATCTCCTTTTCAAGGCCACTTCTCTAGTGCCTCAGCACAAAATTCTTGAGCTGCTGCACATTCATCCACTGAAGCAAGAAATTGAGCCATAAAGAAAAAGTTATTAAATGTGCAGGATCTGTGCCTCGAATCATTTCTGTGGTGACTTCAAATGAACAGCTTGCGGAAACCCTCCCCACTTGAGGTGAAGCACAGTAGCTTCAACCCACCCAAGCAAAACCAACCAGTAATCAAAGCAAATAATTAACAAAGACTTACTGAAGATGGTTAGTTTCTTGTCGGCCTGCAAGGCTTCCTCGCGAGTGAAAGGGAAGTCAAACCAACGAGCTCGGGTCATGTTCAGCTGCATGGTGCGGCCAAAGATCTCCAAGTAGGAGGGCGCCCGCTCTATGGCTTGTGTGCCAATCTGGATGCGCATGCCCGTCATCACCATGGTGCTGTTGTTGTTCGTGACTTCAATGGTGAAACCCCCAGGCTGCAGAAAACACATCGCAGCTCAGAAAGGTGAAGTCAGAAATTCACTGCTGAGCTAAGAATCTGATGTCTGCACGCAGGTGCCTCCACTGTTTATCTAACAGCATCACGGGTTTGGACAGGGTCATTTGAACAATGCAGACTTCTAAGAAAAGATATGCTATGAATCTGGACATTAAAGTCACCTAGAAGCCCAAGAGAATCCCCAAATTGCCCCATTTACCTTTGTGTTGGCCACATACATGCCAGTGGAATTGAGTCGGTGCTTTATCTGCTGAGCGTTGTAAACCTGCAGCAGGTCGTTGCCTCCAAACTCCACATCTGTGAGCTGCTGGTTGTGTTCAAAGAAATCGATGGGGAAGTTCACTTGGCTGGAGGTGCGAGTTGCTAAAAGGGAAGAGAGATGGTTAAAACAGATTCTAAACAGGCAAAGGTATGATAAAGAAGCTGCAGAATGAGCTTGCCTCCTTTGGAAATGCCCATGCAAGACAGATAGCTCTATATTTTTCTATACATCTATGGAAACTTTTTACCCAGACTTAACGCCAAGGTTAAGTGGTAATTGGCAGACGTGAACATCTTAAGGATCTATATGACACTGATCAACCTTTGTGTCTACATTTGCCACATACGATGAGAAATCCCTTACTAATGGCAGCTGCCTTGCGCTTGCGAACTGGCTTCATGATGCTGATGACGCTGCTGGGCTGGAGAGAGGGCTGGAGCCAGTAAGAGGTGTTCTCTACGTTGGCCATGTAGATCCTCAGGCTGCCGTCTTCGCACAGGAGGATCATGGTGGTCCTCTGCTGCTCGTTGCAGGCTGTGTGACGGATGGCCACCATGTCCTGAATCTGCAAAGGCAAGTAATGCATGTCAAGGAAAGGACCTGGCAACTGCTGCTTGCAGAAACAAACTCTTCGCATTAAAAAAGCTGCAAAGACTCAATATCTTGTCGATGGAACAAGAAATCATGTTTTAAGGGCCAAAAATACAGGGAACTATGACTAACCTTTGCTTTGGCTGGTAAGGTTTTAATCTCCTGGATGAGAAAGGTGTCCGGCTTCACCATCACCACCAGTGGGACACCCGTGGTTTGTTGAACACAACACACCAAGCCAGGGTGGTTCATCACCTCAGACCACTGACACAGCGCCGGTGAAGTCTTACTCCCACCATTTGAACTGCAAGAGATGAAAGGCAGATTGACATTAATTTAAGGAGCAAAACAAGTGAAAACTCACAAAATTCATCACCGTTCCAATCAGCTAAAGCTTCGTCCTCAGTAGGAATTCAAAGAACTACAGGAATATCGGTGCCCAGTTTATAAGCAAGAAACCAGACAGTCACCTGAGTGGGCAGAAGGCACAAGCATCCCCATTCACAGCCCTGATCTCTGCCCTGAAAACTTGAGGAAAGACACTTAGTAACATTTTATGCCCAAAGCCAAGGGAGTCATTTTTAAATGGCTTTCAGGTATCTTTTTATCTGAACAATTCCATGTTTCAAGACAGCCAGCAGCGCTAAGCAAAGGCCAATGCTGGAGAATCTGTGTGACTGCTAACTTAAAAAAAACAACAACAACAAACCAACAAAGCTGCAAAAAGACTAAGCCAAACTCAACTAGGGTGAGGGACCTCTTGGAACCTGACCCTTTGACAGAGCCTACCCAGGACAGTGGCTTTGTGTCAGGTCACTGAAGAGACTGTGGCCTAAACGCCCGGTTCCACTTGCCAGAACAGATGACAGAACAGTTGGGGTTTTTTTTGCCATATTCATAGCATAAGAGATTGGTTTCCCTCAAGGGAGCCTGAAAATAAGCCTTAATATGCACAATACACAAGGTCCACTGCAGTACTGGTGCCGAAAGGAAACAAAGGCTTCCTGCTCTGCAGCCTCCACGAGGGTGGGTAATCCCATCGGTTCCAGCTGCTGCACCAGTAGCAGCTCCGCACCGTGCAGCAAGGCTGCTCCGAAGCCACCTTTCTGCTATGAAATCCTAGTGGGAAGAAAAAAAATGCATATACACGCCCCTCTGCTGAAACAGCCAGCTTTGGTTTCAAATCACCCTGCAATTAGGGCAGAAGCAACAGAAAAAGTAGCAAGAAACCTTCAGTCAAAAAGGAGATCTTCACCACAAGCTTTGGCCAGTCAGAGCTGGGATGTTAAGAATAATTAGTAATATATATAATAAAAAGAATATGATAAACAGCAATTAAAACTTCAGCAGAGCCTTCCACACGAGCCTCACCTCTTTATGTTAATTGGGAACAGCCGCTGCACTTCCAGATTGGCCCGACTGATGGTGGCTGCAAAGGATTTGCCTTGACAGTAGCTGAAGAACAACATCTGTAGCACATGGGAATAATACACGGAGACCCCACCTCCTGCTACCTGGCCATTGCTGTCCTGTGGGATCAGAGACAAACAACGACATCGCAGATAAACACACATCCTCCAAAACACCATCAGGCTTTTAAAATTCCTCGTGATGGAATTATTCCAAAAGCCTCTCCCGTGCCCCCTCCCCACCAGGGAGAGAATGCAGCCTTAAATGACAATTTTCTAAACCTAACTCCTTGGTGAACTCATCCATCAGATACTTCAAAGGCTTTCGGAGGGGATACTGAGATTGCATTCCTGTAGGCTGTAGGTATCGCCCTCAGCTACCGCATCTGTGTGCTTGAACAATCTCACATGGAGCACTCCCCATGTTCCCAGCTCATAAAAGAGCTTTCCCGAGGGCCTTCTTCTCATCTATTCCCCTGGTTTGGAGCAGGCTGAGGGGGGAAACATTGAGTGAAATGGGGGCAGAATTTAAGAGTCACCCCAAAGACTACAGAGCTGCCACTAAGCAGAAACAAAGGCTCGCTCCACCTCTGCAGCCCCAGTAATGGCCAGTAACTTTTATGCATTCTGGTTACTGCACCTTTGGAGCGCCTTGCTGGGAGAACAGCGCTGCTCTGAAGCCATCTCCCTGCTGAGAAATCCTGCCGGGCATGACTTCCCAGCCAGCCATGGAAAACATGCTCCATTTTCTAGATGAAAGGATCAAGGGGTTTAATTTTCACCCCCACCCCCTTTCACCGCAAGGATATTTCTCTCTCTTTAGAGGAACAGCAAGCGCCTTGATCTAGATCAGGGGGGCTTAAGAGGAGGGAAAAAAAAATAAAAATGAAAAAAGAAAACTTCTGCCTTCAAATGTAAGACACAAACAAGAGAGAAAAAGCCACTGCAGCCCATGCTACAAGAAAGGGAAGTCACCGGTACCTTTAGGTCCTCATGATTGACTTCAAGGACGTTGGTGACATAGAACGGCCCGTGCTGGGCACTGCTCGCCTCTTCCATGAGCTGCGTATAGATGTAGCCAGCGGAGGACATGATCACTATGATGTTCTTCCCCTCCTCGTTGAAAAGGAACGTGACATCCCTGATTTTGGAACTCGGTAGAAGGAAGTAAAAAGTTGGACTCAAGGCATCTACAGAGAGATCGTAAATCTGTGGGAAGAATCAAGAAAATAGTTAACTACGACAATACAAACCAGTGCACATGGACAAAAGCTGAGACAAGGGAATGCTTATTAGATATTACAGTTCAGGTTTTTTTGCTCTGAGTTCTTTGGTTTTGCTTTTTCTTATGACAACAGTAGCCAAACACCACAAATTTCTATTTCCAATTTATTTCTAAGAATATTACCACATTCTTCCACATGCAACTCCGCAAAGATCCGGACTCTAATGCCTGAAAGAAGACACATCAACAATAGCTCATGACCAAACATACCTTGACAAAGTCTGCAGTCACAATAGCAAGCTCTGTCTGAGATCCTGGCAGCCACACAGCTTTAATGATGAAATTTCCAGTGGCTAGTTGGGGATGAAGTACCAAATGATCAGAGACCGATCCAGAGCTGCTGAACGTTAACACGTGGCAGTCCTGGAGTAATGAAAACAAAATGGTCAAATATTAGAACAAAATGTTTAGAAACATTTCAAGCCAAGAAGGGAGCTAAAAGCCAGCATTCCTCTTGGTGCCAATAACAATTCATAGAGTAAGGAGCTAAAATTCCTGCATTTAAGATGAATGACATGAAAGTTTGTAAAGAAAAACCAAACAAAATCCAAACCAAAACCACACAGAGTCCAACTGTTTCTTAGCTAAATAATAGGTTTGAGGATGCTGCACTGTGAAAGCCAAATCTAAATTTGGGAGAACACAAAAAAAAGGAGCCCTTGCTACAAAACACTAGTTGTTCTAACACATTGAGTTTGACATGACTAAACATTGAGTCCTGTCTTAAAGTAAAATTGGCCTAAATACAATAAGAAGTACTATTTTGAGGTGCTGTCTCATTTATTATATTATTCATATAGGTCTTGCTTCTTTTACTTCATATATCTAGTAGGCAAGTGATTCATGAGCTAAAATTAGTGACAGACTTTTGGAGCCAGCTCTGCGCTAGCTCCTCAGAGGAAAGAAATACAGCTGGTTTAGGGTTGATGTTTCCAACTGCCTGGAAGAGGGTTCGTCAGGCGCTTACTTTCAGTCCGCACACGGCCAGGTAGTCCTCCTTGCAGGGATTGCCAGTCAGGCTCAGCACAGTAAACGGCACGGGCGCAGACGCAAGGCGAGTTAGGGTCAGTTTTCTTTTGCTGGAGTCTGCTTGTTTCAGCAATGCCGAGAGCTGGAGGACTGTAATCTGCAGAACAAAATGAACTCCGTCACCCAACTTTACAACCAAGGGGAAAAAGGCATTTCAATTTCAGCTCTACGACTATGTCCTCACAGTTTTCACTATTTCTGCTGCAAGAACTCTTTTCTCTGAAGAATGAGAGGTTTTCTTAAGCTGTGCAGTACTTCACAGAAGACCCAGATCTGGGGACAGGCAGCCCAAATCATATTCTGCTTGTCGTTCAGTGCTCTAAGGCTGTTTCATCTTCTTTTACAGCCCAACAGTCTCTACAGAGCCAGAGAACTCACCTTGCCCTTTTCGTGACTCACAGCCAGGTGCTGCCGACGTCCGTGCGGGGACGAGAGCACGCACATGGCCACCCGCCTCAGGACGTGAGCACTGATCAGCTGCCGGATGGTCTGGCCCTGGTCACCGCTGTAGTTCATGCGGACGTTCTCAAAAGCACCTTCTTGAGAGCCAAGAGTTGGGACCTGAGTCATTAGTAGAAGCATAAAAAAAATATATATATCACTGATTTTTGTTCTGTTTAAAAGTGATCCCACCGATCCATAATCTCATCACTCCTTTAGTATCATACCATCAACTGATCTGTCATTTCTACTGACTTGTCCAAAGTATGTAGCTCGTTGAGAGCTTGCTGGGCGCGACTGCTGCTCCCCATGGCTGAAGCCTGCTGGAAGTTTATCTGAATGGCATCCATCAGGAAATTCAGCATGTCCAGCACCAAAGGTGCAAAGGAGAAGTTGGCCTACAAGAACCAGATACAGCAAGTGAGGCACAAGGTGTTTCTGCTGGGAATCTTCACTAGAGCTACATGTCAACCTGTTCTTAAAGCTTGATACTGCTTTTATGATCCCTCTTATCATAAAGAAGAGCATAAAAATCAAACAACTTGGCTGATATCCAACACAGTCTGCCCAAGATCCTCATCACCAACCACCTTCTTTTAAACAGCCAGCTACTAATTATACCTGGGACTGCAATTCCTCTCGACAGCCCTCGACGTTTCTACACAGGCTGCTCTTCTTGGGTTTTTCTTCGTCAGGGCCCTTCCCCTCGCTGATGGTGACCTTGGCTTTCTCTGCAGGAGAGGTGCTCGCATGGCGAATGACGCTCTCGGGCACTCTGGGCTCGCTCTGGAAGGCGGATTCTTTCATGGTCGAGCTCATACCGCTGCTGGGAGTTCTCTTCACCAAAGCCTGGGAACAACACAGCAGCATGAAATCCCAAACCAGGGTCAATTTAAGCACTGAGGAAACAAATAGAGGTCGTAACAGCACCAAGATTAATGTAGTTTTAAAGAAATAGAGTGTAATTCTTTTAGACTGCAATTTGAAAGCAATAACACAAGAGTATCCTGCACGACACTCTCCACCCAACTATTAGAAAAACTTTCATATTTAAGATAAAGTTACATTGTTTGCTTCTAGTGCAAAACATGGGAAAAGGTGGTATCTGACTATTGAGTAGCTTAAGCCAACTTGCAAATTCTGTAAAGGTAAGTGGAATCCCAGTAGTCACAAAGACAGAGATCTGCCAATGCACTTATTTGGTGCAAAAAAATAAATGGCCAGGCAAGCTGTAAATTAAGAGGATTTGCGATAAAGCTAAAGCACTGAAGTCTTAGGACTCTTATGCACTCATATCACAACGTAACTTACTGCAGAACCCGCAAAAGGCCTTAAAAACTCAAGAAATCCCAGCTTAGATGTTGACAGGAAGACACTTTACCAGGCAACTGCCATCTTCCTTGGCTCCACAGTCACAGAAGAATGATCCGTATTTGGCATAAGAAATCTCATGATCCTTGTGACAAACTTTAGCACAAACTGTGCAAACACCGACACCATCAACCATCTTGCAAGTGTGACAATGATACCTGCACAAAATAAGCCATAAGAGTTATAAAACACCACACTTTATGATGAGGTAGGCCTCAGGAAGGCTCCACAGGCTGCAGTTCACAGGCTGTTTCCTTCTCAATGGCCAGAAATATCAATCCGAAATTCTGAACGTAAATTTGAAATTCTTACCAATGTTGATTCATGAATTCTTTCTGTGTGATGGTGAAGGTACAGAGTTTATTACAAAGAGAATCTTCATCCTGTCGAGCAGAAAGTTGGGTTCAGAAATGTGTTATAACTGCAACTATAGTAAAGACACATGGTACAGAATATGTTCCTCAGACACTAAAGGAGCATTTTAAGCAGAGCAAGTTCAGCACCACCCAGCTAAAAGGCAGCAGCTGGTATCCAACCACATGGGGAGAGGAGACGGTGACATTTTATAGCAACTCAGAAGAGCGAATCAAGAAAACAGTAACAAAAATAATATATTGGGATGACAAATTTTAAAGACTACATTAATAACAGTTTTTTTCCCCCACTTAAAAGCCTAATGTAAGTTGCTTGTTGATATAAAAGCTCGTAACTGACAAACCAACCAGTAGGAACAGACCCACCTTACTCCATTTCTTCCTTTTTTTCTCTAAAAACCCCCTCACTTTTAACTTTTGTTGACATGATAAAGTCAACACATCTATGCGCAAATGACAGATATTCTCTTCCAGATCGGGCAACTCAGGTTCTTCCCTGTCTCCCATTAGGAATAAACACTAACAACAACAAAATCTTAACTTATAACCTGAGTAATTCTGATCTGGAAGCGGCAAAATAAATCTTCATCTCATTTACAGCATTAACTGTGACTATCACCTACCGAATCTTCAGCCTGAGAGTCCTCCTCCTCCACTGCCAGCTCTTCCACCCAGTCGGAATCCACCTCAATGGCCCGTTCCTCTCCATCAACGGAGAGGTGACTTGGTCCTTGGCCACTGCTCTGGCTCAGGGCGTTAGTGACATCGGCCAGGTAAGAGACAATATGGCACGTGCACTCCAGGATAGTCACATGCTGTGAAGCAGAGATGAATGAAAATGAGTGGCAATACTCACATCTCAGAATAGTTGCTATAAGGCAAGAAAACACAGCAGTGCCCCTGACCAAACTGCTTCAAAACCCCCGCTATGCAACCAAAACCGGGAGAGCTAATGTTGCCCCAGCTGACACAGCTCATGCCTGAGATCTATTCCTCCAAAATAAGCAATAGCCACCTCTTACCTTCCCTTGCATGACGTTTGCATTCATTTTTTCTACCACATTCTTTTGAGACAGGTATTTCTTGCTGTAACACAAAACAGTGGAGAAGATCGTTACAACCGACAGTCTTCGGGAAGTACGAACTCAGTTCTCACCAACAGCTTCAAGCCTCCAGATTGCTTTAGATTAGCAACAGGAAATTTATGAATGCAGAAATTAAACCATCAAGAATGGGAAAGACAAAGAAAATGCATGGTTGTTCTTAAACTGGGGACACAGATCAGCCTCTCTCAGACAATTTGTATTCCAAATAACAAACAATAAACTAAAAAAATAAGCATGTATCAGTGAAAATGAACTGCTGTCCCCACGTTCTCAGGAAAAAAATTAAAAAATAGAATATTTAAGTGATGCAAATGAACAAACAGGAATATACAGCGCGCTCTTACCATCTGCCCAGCCAGTCAACAGCAGCACCGTGAAGCTGGAGGTGTCCCGCACCTTGTCCTGCACTGGCCAAAGTTGCCATCACGACCATCAGCTCAGGAAAGCCCGTGCCATCCCCATTGGCCAGCATTTCTGTTGCCATTGGTATGAGAGTACTCAGCAGAACAGTGCACACGCCTTCTCCAACTTGGCTAATAAAAAAGAAGAAAGTTTCAGAGAGGGTACATCACCCAGTGAAATAAAGCTGAGCCCCACGTCCCATGAGCAGTGACACAGCAACGCCTTCGGGCAAACAGCCAAAAAAGTCCCCATCACTTGGTTTTTAAGATGACAACAAGAAGCCATCAGCAAATCACCTCATTTGTGCATCTAGAGAACAAAAGAAACAGCACACAAAAGAAATGACAAAGGCTGTACTTCACCTGTTTTCCCGAACAATGTAAGTTGTCAAAAGTTGCAGCAGTTGCCTGTTCTCTTGCACAACGTCCAGCTGATCGGAATCTTTGGGTGGGGACATGGTCATCCTGGTCAGCCAGGCCTGGAGCCGGACAGGCTCCACACACGCCAGCTGAGCCAAGGAGCCACAAAGTCGCAAGAGGCTGGGGACAGGACTCTTCTCGGCTGGGGGAGAAAATCACTGGTGAATGACAGATGCTACAATGAATGTGTCTGAAGGTGGATTTCCATTAAAAGTGTGAAGCTGTCACTCTGCTTCCTTTCACAGCTTTTCTTTCAAGCAGTTTCATACCACAGCCTAATACAAGAACGGTGTAAGGTGGACAAAGGCAGGATGGATGAGATTCAACACTTACTTAGCTGGAAGAGCTTGGTGAAGAACTTCAGCACCCTGTTACAGAACTTGGCCGAGAGGTTTTCATTGGCGGTTGCCATCATGATCTGGACCAGTTCTCCACTACATGGAAGGGGAAAATTAAGTCAGCTTGGTAAAAGACAACCCATCCTTTTTTTTTTTTTTTTATTTGCACTTAAATATCTCTGCCCTCACATTTAAGACTGGCACCAGTTTGTGTAACATTGCCCAGCGCAGCAGCTGAGCCACAGAAATTGCTTTCAGACAAGAAGAAAAATCTTAGCTCATGCAAAAACCTGTGAATCTCACAAGCTCCTGAGCAGCAGATCAGTATTCTCTGCCTACCAAGTCACAAAAGGGGCCTATTTTTGCCTTCCACATTACTAAAGTACAACAGCCAGCCACCAGACTGATAAACAAGTAGAGAGCAAAACCAGATAACGGTCAGCTTCTGAATAAAGAAAAGCTTTCCTCCAGTTCACCGTCGTACCTCTTCACAACACTGTTGTTGTGCTCTGCTGTCTCCATCACAATTTGTCTTCATAATTCTAAACTGGGCCAACACCCCACCTTAAAATTACCAACCCAGTGCCTTGAGGAAGCACTGAGAGAACTTGGGATTTTCTAACTGCCTTATAGACCAGCATCTCTCAAAAAACTCCTTATAATGCTTTTGACAAAACGATCCTCTTGCAAGATTCCCCACTGAAGATCACTATTAGGACTTGCTGAATATTTTATTTGGAGCAACAAATAAAAGTCCTCTCCCACATGACAAGTCTTTTCACACTCTCCTGCGCTGCTTCAAGGGCATCCTCTCCTTACATGGCTCTGTCTTTTCCTGCACAATGGCACTAACATCACTTAGGTGTTGAGAGTGACAAGCTAAGAGCGAAAGGAAGAGAAAGAATGTCCTTGGCCTACAATTTTGATGATGACTTCACCTTTTGGAAAAGAATTCCTCCATGGCTTTTCGTGCCTGGCTGCTCTCCAGCTGTTTCTCCAGATGCTGCAAACATTCCTCCAAGATGGACTCATCCAGGCCACTGAGGATCAAAAGTTGCATATTAAATTAGAACATATAAGAGTGATTTCAACAATTCTGAGAGTCAAGAAGTAATCATTTTTGCTGACAAGGTTCTGATAAACTTTGCACTAGCTGAAAGCATCTCAGGTGAAAAACAATTGATGAATAAACATATATAAACACATGTAAACACAAACAAATCCACCAAATGATCAGAAAAAAAAGCAGCACATGATGCTGTAGGCAAGTTACACAGAAGCCTAGAATAATCTAGACCTTTCAGACACTTCACATTACAAATTCCTCTAAATGGCTGCTTTTTTTACATTTTAAGTCTCTTTTAGTGTTCCTCCTCCCCATTCTCTCCTGTGCTCATCCCCACTCCACAACGCACCCTGCAAGTAAAATCCAATTACATTCACATTCTCTACCAGAAGGCGCAGTAGATCTCTCTCTGAATACCTTCCATCCAGAGAGGATCAGTGTTAAAAAGATACAACATCATCCTGCCTAATGGTTTTATGTTTCGGATGGGTAGAATCAACATTTGTGCATCAAGCTTATTCCCTCTATACACACAGCAAGTAAGGGGTGGGAAGCACAAATCTTGCTACGATAAAGCAGGGATTAGCCATCCTTATAAACAGCAAGAACAGAGACAAAGGAATATAAAGCAAGTTAGGTCAACGACTTCAGCTTTGATTTTGTGCTTGTATTTACATAATTTTCTATTTGCTTAAATAAAAAAACCCTATCCTACTATAGAGTTGCTCTATCCAGAGTTACAAGAGATGATTAAAATCCACACTGCCTGAACAGCAGTGCTGAAAATTGTTTTAATGTGGATAAAATATCTGGGTATTCTTAGTCTACAACTACAGGAGTCTTCAACAGATAAAAATAAGCTGATTTTTCACCTTTCTGTTGTCTCTTCAAGAACAGACACCGATGTTTAAACACACTGTCGTAATTCTTTGTATATAGCTTTGTTGGAGAACTACGAGCCACAGAGCCCCTTACCTGTTTGGATCGGAGTGATGGGCCAGTATGTTGTAGCATCCAGTGATCAGCTTCTCATAAACACGTGCCAGGAATTCATCCGATTCTGCAGGGCCCAAGATCCGTTCCAGGGAATTGCTGCTTATCTCTGCCACACTCTCCGTGCTGGTCTCCAAAAGGAGAGGCAACAGGGAATGAATCACCTGTGGCGGGTTCAAATCATCCGACCAGCTGGAAAAGAAAAGGAAACAAGTTAAGTCTCCATAGGATGTATCAAAGAACACCTTTATTGGATGAATCAGAAGTCAGACAAGTAAGGCACGAGTTTGGATGGAATTCTGTGATAAAAACTCTTTAGAAAGCCAGGACAAAGACATTGACCCAGCCATTTTTCCCCTCAGAAGAATGGTCCTCATTTGGAAAACTCTACACTTATTACTTTTGTACGTATACAGCTACAACAACTTTCCTAGACAGTCAGGCTGTCACACAGAACGGCTTCTGAACTTGTCTGCAGCATCAACAACTATTTTCTTTATGATAGTTCTTTCATTTCACTTTTTCCTTATGCTTAGAAAACATCACACAAGTGAGTGATAGCAAAACACAAATGAGTCAGTTAGATTCATGTTGTCTCAGCTTATATCCCAGTTTCTTCAAGTGCCTGGTCAACAAAAAGGACTAAAGGTTTCTCTTGGGGAGTCTGACTTTTAGAGGTATCAGATCAAGAGAGAAGGGCCAGTTCTCATTAATTTAGAATTTAGATCTGTAAACTGAAAATAACTCCACTAAAGACTCAGTTAAAAATACAGCTCCGGTTCCCTAAGTGTTCCCCCCAACACAGTCTGATAAAGACATTCTGAAGAGCAGACAGATCTATACAGCAAGAATGTAATACAGAAACCAGCACTTACACAATAAGGTCCCCAGTGAGTCTGACCAGGGAGAGAAGGGTGTGTTTGAGGGAAGCTGCAAGAGGTAGACTTTGGCTGCAGAGAGTACCCAGGTGGGCAGCCTGAACTGCGCTGATGTAGCTTTCTGCAGGGATCGTGTCGTTGGCAAAGGCGTTGCGCTGGGGATTGAGACACACACACAAAAATCAGAACCATTTCTCTGTAACTGCCCGCAGCTCCCAGCAATTTATGGGGTTAAGATCACAGCAGATCAAGCCATGAGGCTGGACTCACCCACGAGCCAATGTTTGGGAACTCATTTGTATGAATGTTGTTCCATGATTCACATAATGTCTGCACGGCTGACGGCAAGTTCTGAACAAGCGTTGGACCTGCAATTAATACAGAATCCTAAGTCACTGAGTAATTTCCTGGGTCCTACTGAAAACCAGAATGTGTTTCTACAACACTGTTTAAAACTAGATCATTTGATTAGGACACAATTATCTAAGTTGAGCTGTAATTCACTGAGGGCCAGTTTCATGCTTTTCTACAGGGCAAAATTACCCCTAAAGTTCGCAAGAGCTTCCCAACTTCTTCCTCTTTATTAAAACAAGAAACATGGCAAAAATACTATATTTTCAGCAGTCTTCAACGTATCAACATTCCACAGCTCCCTGTATTATGCCATGCCACTAGGGCACCAACATGGTTATAAAAGCATTTCAATAAGCCACATAAGCCCATCAGATAGTTCCTCTTTCAAGGCCTTCCCCTCTTTCAATTGCTACAATTCTACAAAGTAAAGACTTCTCAGTTGGCTGCTGTCAGGATAATACACTCATTTGAACAGAGTGGTGGAGAAAAAGAAGACGTTAGCCAGCGTATGGCTTTGAAGCTGGATGTGGGCAGCGTTGTAGAAAGCTTCACCTGGAGAAAGAAGGAAATCTGAACTCTGCAGCAGCCTCACCTAGAGTGTTAGACTTGCAGCGGCTGGATCCGATGGCCAGGACAGCAGCATAGCCTCGGAGCTTCTCCTCAGAGGGTTTGTTCTCAGCAGAGCCCTCTTCAGAGAGGCTCCGTAGCAAGTAAGATCTGTATTTATGATGGAAAGGATTTATTTCAGTCAACAGCTCTGCATTTCAGAACAAAGTATGTCAATACGGTGACAGATAAGAAAGCAAACTTCTGAAGTTCTGCCCCATACTTTGTGCTATACCACTGAGGGAGTTCCAGGCTTTTATCTCCCCTAAGCTACTTACCAGGAAAAGCACCCGCTCAAAAGAGAAAGCTGATTTATGTTTGCTTTCTTCTACATAGGTTCTAACGAGAGTTTAGAAGACTTCAGACTCTTAATGTAAGAATTAAACCCCCTCTGTTTCTTGATGCTCTGACAGTCTCAGTATTATCTCCGTGAAATAACCGTCAGTAGCACTATCCTAGAGAGTGGCAAGAGCAGGTTTCATCTTTGGAGGCAAAGCTGGTTTTGCAAGCTTGTAAGAAAGTCTTGAAACATCAGACGAGGAGGCTACTTAGAAACAAGAACTTCCCACAAATGGCTTGAGAAGCTACTTTCTACTCTTCTTTTAAAAGAATGGACACTCTAGAGGACATAAGTTAATTATACTGGACTATAGTACAAAAGCACCTACCTATAAGAAAACAACATACAAAATGCAAAGAAGGCCCTATGCACAGAAGAAAATTGTACTCATAGAATCATAGAATTGTCCAGGTTGGAAGGGACCTTTAAGATCACCTAGTCAAACCATCAACCTAACCCTAATAAAAACCATCACTAAACCATGTCTCTAAGCACTACGTCAACCCATCTCTTAAATCCTTCCAGGGATGGTGCCTCAACAACTTCCCTGGGCAGCCCATTCCAAGGCTTAAGAACCCTTTCCATGGAAACAGTTTTCCCAATATCCAGCCTGAACCTCCCCTGGGGCAACTTGAGGCCATTTCCTCTCCTCCCATCGCCTGTTCCTTGGGAGAAGAGACCGACCCCCCCTGGCTACACCCTCCTTTCAGGGAGTTGGAGAGAGCGAGAAGGTCTCCCCTCAGCCTCCTTTTCTCCAGGCTCAACACCCCCAGCTCCCTCAGCCTCTCCTCACAAGACTTGTGCTCCAGCCCCCTCACCAGCTCCGTTGCCCTTCTCTGGACCCGCTCCAGCCCTTCAATGTCTTTTTTGTGTTAAGGGGCCCAAAACTGGACACAGCCGTCGAGGTGGTGCCTCCCCAGTGCCGAGTACAGGGGGACAATCACCTCCCGATTCTGTTGACTTTACCTGGTAAACGTAGCGTAAGTGTCAATAAGCTGGAGCGTAGCAGGCAGGAGGTTCTTGGTTATCTCTGAAGACTTGTGTGGATCAGTCTCTGCAGCCAGCTTGGAAAAGTGCTCATCTAGAGAAACCTGAATCTTGGAAATTGCAGCATCAAGTGTGTAAATGGACTGTAAACTGGGAACTTCGTGCAGTTGGAGAATAGTTGTGCAATCAACACCGCAGAAAGAAGAGATCTTCAAATACAAAGGGATGGAACAGTAAGTTCAAATCATTCCACAGAAACAGAAGCTCCGTGTGCACAATTGCACTGATACCACCTTACCTGTCGAGCGAAGTACTCCTCTGCTATCTCCACATCATACTTCACTGAGCTGCACTTGCTGGAGGCCAGTTCAATGAGAGAAGCAGCATGGTCAGCTTTCATGCCCTGCTTGGTAAGGTGATCCTACAGGCACCAAAGAAAGACTTGTCACACTTTAGAAGTGCTCTATAATTAACCACTCAGCCAATTACCGGACTAGAACACTTTAGAAAACACAGACCCAACTTCCTATTTCTCACCACCATGCCCACAGAACAAATCCCACAAGCAGCCAGCATGGAAGAAGAGACTGGTATTTTTACTATCAAACAACATCACAAAACACCCCTATAGAGATGGGGCTGTACCTTGATCCAGGTGACGTAAGACGTGATTCGCAGACGGGAGGACCAGCGCAATGTATGTAAAATATCACATTCACTCATCTCTGGCGTGTTCATAGCCAGCTGATTCATGTAGTTTTTGGATGGAGGTAAAATCCCTAGTATCCGCCACAGTATCAAGAAGTAGTACTGAAGTGCACAGGCTTCCTAAACAGGAGTACAGTTGGACAAATTAAGAAAGAAAACCTGTAGTTTCAGTCATTACAGCTACTGAAATTGTCTCATCGGAGACTCTAGACTCCTGCAGATGTGCCAAATCACATGAACGCCTACTGGACTGAGTTTCTGTCACATTCTACAAGAAATTATGCAACAGAGAGGAGCGAGGGGAAAAAAATAAAGGAAAGATTATACAATTTTTTTCTGCCTTATCGTATTCTAGCCAGACCTCCTGGAATTACCAGGGACATACAGCAAGTCTAAAATACGTTACGAATTAAAAACTCATATGAGATGTACCACGACCATAAACACTATGGGTGTTTTAAGTTCCCCATTACTCCAACCACTGTTGAGAATATTTCGGTTAAATACTTTGCTTGAAAATACTACATTTGAAAACCTGTTATTCAGCAACACAGACAACATTACAGCAACATCGCCTTACCAGTGCAGTGACACTTTTGTTCTCTTTCCTCCTAAGTGTATCAAACTGTGACCCGGCTGCAAGTAGCGAAGTTAGGGCTGTGTAAAGCTCGTCATACTTCATAGTCCTAGAGAAAAGGACCTCACAAACCTGCAAGAGATGACAAGTCAGGATCACTGCTTTGCAAATTGCACAGCTCTGCATTTATATACAGTCAAGCTCTTCTCTTAAGTATTCAGAATACACACAGACCAAAACTACGCAAAATAAAACTTCAAGAAACTAGTTCTGTTGGGTACCACTACTCTTTTCTCCACTTGGTGAAATATTTCTGCTCTAGCTGCTTCATTGAGACTTTTCATCTTGTCTATTTTCACTGGAACTTGTCAAATCAACATGGTCCTTAAGGCTTACAGAAAGGTTTTTAAAACAGAAATCCCAATACCGTGCTATCCAGACGGTTCAGATCATCTTCAGAAGCTTCTAGAGATAGGATGCAGTAGAACCTGGGCTGCGGAACTGCATCTGGAACAGGAAGACAGAAAATAATGGTCAAAATAACAGTTTCAATGGCACAGTATTGAGTTATCCTCTCTCCTCCCTCCCCACAACCCTTCACATTTAAGACTAATACCAGATTCTACAAGCCAGCTCCAAGATAGATTATACATGCTTTTAACCATGGTATACACAGCCAAGGTTTTCCAACTCATACAATCATAAGATATACACACTTATTTTGAATTACTTGTGGCATACTCCTACAATAATTTTGTTTAATAAAACACTTCTCGCACTACATGCATTTTTATCTGTCCGTTGTAATTATGCCCATTAAAAGCAGGAAGAGCTACCCACCCCAGAGCACAGGAACAGCTCTCATTTATTTGTAAAAGCAAGTCTTGGAATAAAAAATTCCTTATGTTTTCTTTCGTACCTGATGAACAGTGTTTGGTCCAGTTTTCTTCCACTTCTTTAAACCCATGATAAATTGGGACAGAGGTTCTTCTGCTACTGTCCTGGGATCCACTCACCCAGCCAATGGGTGGAGTCAGCAAATTATATTGTACCTGTTTGAAAAAAAAAAACCCAAACCACCCATGTCATCCTTGTCAGTAAGGGGTAGCAGGGAAAAATACCACCACCAACAGAAAAGAACCATAAAATACAAACAAGCCAATTGCTAAAACACAAGCATTCCCAGTTTATGAGGGAAGCCCTGGCCCCTACCTGATGATTCCTATTCTGGAGTGAGCAACTTAAATCAATGGTCAAGCTTCTAACAACCGAAAAAGCCACACACAAAACACAAGCATCCCACTCATGAGAACAGTGCCAAAAACCTCCACAGTGAGAAGCTAAAGCAAGGACAGGGCCTACAAGGTATTTGTGAAATGGTGCCTAAATACCTAAATACTTTAGATTTTGAAAGATAAGGTAAGGCATTCACCCTGTCCTAAATTGACCCAGGGTTTATTAGGACAGTAGTTACATGAGGAATTTACACTCAAACTGAACCCGCTGCTAGGAATCAGCAACCGTAGTTAAGCACACGTTATAACTCCAAAGGCTGCTAACAACACCAAAACCCATTTACTTGCAAAGGTCATGAAGACACCAGAACACAGCAAATAATTGTTACAGATTTCTGCCGGGTGATCAATTAAATATCTGGAACACGATCTCCAAATCTTACCTGTTCAAATAGGTACATGGGGGCCTTGGAATACTGATGGAGCAAGTAGTCAAACACCAAGAGCAGACGTGCCACGATCAGTGGCACAGAACACTGCTGGGTATCCATGTTCACCGTCAGCTCCACAATTGTCTGGATACAGAGCATCATGATGGATCTGCGGCCCCTCTCAGAGAAATTGTGAAAAATAAGCAGCAGCAGCTGGAGATGTTCAACATTCAGATCTTCTGTGTCGCTGGGAAGAGTCCCCTGCAAGGCATTTTGCTTCAGTGTGCCCACAAACCTGGCAATAGGAGAGGAAGTTTGTAAACTTAGAGCCATCTTTAAAAGCTCTTTGACCAGAGATAAGAGAAACAACTTAATTATATTTTTCTGCTTATTCTTCTAATAGTGGCAATTTCATAAATTATTAACTACATTATGTACTGGAATGAGACTATGCAAACAGTAAAACCTACAGAAATTCAATTACTGGCAAATACATTTGATGGAAAATATGAACAATCATTCAAAGGGAGAAAGGGGGATGCAAACTTTTGTTCCCCCAGGAAAAGCCTGAAGTCATCTAAACCCTGTCAGAGACTTTCACATTCAGGTAATGGCACAGAGAGGAAAAATCTTGGCACCATCATAACAGAACCTACCAGAAACCTACTGAAATCAGACATTCGCCTTCCCTTTTTAAAACCAGCACTGCTGCAAGTAATTCAGCCTCCACCCACTTAAATTCTGATTCGAGGTTTCATTTCCTATGCTCTAGTGAAGGAATCCAGCAACTGACCCTCTGCTCCTCCGAGCATTGCATACCATCACTGCTCAGGGAACACCCACATACTTGTCACACTGGTCCCAGAGAATTTTCACTGATAGAAAACATGAGAGGTAAGAGATGACTGCCTTTCAGCTTAAGATAAAATTATCTCACCTTTCCCAAACTTTAAGGCATTCTGGAACGTCAGGATCTCCCTGGGCAGTGGCTTTATGCTGCCAAATCAGGAGAAGTCGCGAGAGCACCGACAAACTTTGAGGATGGATGTAGAGCGGCCACGGACCTTCAGAAAAAGGGGCAACTCCCAGCTGCTGAAGAAGTGTATTCTGGAACAAAACAGAGACTTCTTGAGAAGAGGCAAGTCTTGATGCTTTAATTAATAGTGTGATTTAAACATACAGATGAAAATAAACAGTAGGGTTCATACAGCAGTATTTCTCCTATCCCTAACGAATGACACAGCTACTGAGGGATACTTCTGTTCTCCCATTGCCACCTAAAACACAACAAACTTTCAACTTAAACACCAATGCAGAAAAAAAGGCTTTTCTGAGCTCTACTCATTTATTGCAAGATCCCAAAAGAAGAGATTATGCTACTATCTTCAGTATCCAAGAATTTGGGAGACGACCCCTTTGATTACAGTAATGCCCGTTTCTTTTCAAATATAGAAAAAAGACCCATTTCTGAAAAGCTCAACTGATTTAAAAACACCAAAACACCACAATATTTTAAATATAGTAGAAAACAGTTAATGAAAAGCATAGGGACTGAATTCACTGATTGGTAAGCAGATTTATAACCTCTACTTACAGTGTTAAGTCGAGTCAGCCCATGACCTAGCAAAGAAGCCTAGAGGCTACAAAGTCAGCACATTAAAGCAAAAGGATTAATTTGATTCTCTCCTCAGAGAATTCCAAGGCCTTTTGGCATCAGTCCTGACAGCAAAGCAAATCTGCAGGAATGCCCCTTGATAAAGGCATGGATAGAGGCAACTCTCCAAAACAAAATACACAAACTCATTTCCTTCTCAGCTTTCATCACCTTCGAAGTTCAGTGGATTAATTTGAACTCTAAACATTAAGTTTACACTCTACAGGATTTTTTGTACTGGATAACTGCAAAGATCATCCAGCTCATCGGATCCAAAATATTCCAAGCTCTGTTTGCAAAAGAATATACTCTAGTGCCAAATGGAACCATCAACACACTACTCTAGGTGTGGTGAGTCCGTGTAGACACATTAGCAGACACCAACACTTCTTCATTTATTTATATATTCAACCATGGATTTACCTGCAAGGCAGGGGACTGAAGATCTGAGGTCACCAAGGAATGGTTGAAGTGATACAGTGCAGCAGCAAACTCCTCATCCGACGTGCCTGTAAGATGGGGATCAAGCCATTTACTGCCATCGCTCTCCTACGTTTCAAATTTCCACATGAAACTAAGAAAACATACATCTATAAATTCCACAGTCTGTGTTCTCCAACAGACAAGCTCTGCTCACTCACCCTTAAGCCCGTCTTTGTCCACCTCTTTGATGATGCTGGCCAGTGTAGCCATGTGCTGCTCCGAGAGAGACACACTCAGGTAGTTGCGAATGAAGTTATTCCTGGAGTTCAGCATAGAAGAAGTGATAAAGTTCAAAATGTTTGAAGCTAGGCTCAAAAACTGAAAAGAAAAGAGAAACGCACTATAGAAACAACAAAAGCAGAGGGACTGTAAGACAACATCAAACAAAAACTAAACCACCAGCAAAATAAATCAAGCCCCCCAACTCCAGCCCCAGCAGCAGAGCACAGGCTCACTCATCGCCACCCAGCTCCCTGCACTCTGTGCTCTGTACCAGGACAATTCTCTGAAAAGGTTACAAGTCTCTAACTTCTCGACTGCGTTATTTATTTTTGTCTTTACCCAATGGGGCTGTAGCTAAAAGCACTCTATCAGCTTATAGTTCTGCCCTCATTTTTCCTCTCCCTCTGTAAGCCAAACGGATACTATCTTCAGTCTTTGTTACCTGGTGGTAACAAATACAGTGACATTTCACCTGAGGGAAGAGTAGAGACAACTTCTTTATTCAAAACCAGGACAGTCACTGATTCTCCATCAGCAACGTGCTGAAATACCTGACATTTATCATGTCATCTGTCAATGTAGTGAGCCACTGACACGTAAACAATGCTACAGCTCGCCAGTTACTTCATTTTAAGCCTGAAGAACATCCCATACCAATTCTGGATCTTTGCGGCTGGCCAGGATGTTCCCGTTCTCCCCAGCAGTCTGTTTATTAGGGCTTTTCACTCTGGGCGAGCTCTCCAAAGGTGGGGGTGGAGGGGGTGGGGGGGGCGCCACTTTCTCTTTGCTTGGAGAGATTGTCTCTTCAAACCATTGCCCAAGGATTGGTTCGCTATCGTCGTCTAACACAGGAGGCAGGAAAAACAAAAGCATAATGTTACAAGCAATTAACTATGCTGACTACTCGGCTTAGAAAAAGCCTGAAAAAGAGCTTCAGTGAGCACAGCTGTCTGCTATCTTCATTATTCTTTTCCAAAGCACATCACTTCTACAGCAGTCCAGCAGGAATTCACATGAAGAAATTATTTCCACTCTCCTCTTAAGGAAATACTGCCAAATCCCAGCTGCTCTGGCTTTAGTTTACATAAAAGAATACAGTCAGCATTACTTCTGCCAAACAGATCTTACAAACTGTTTCATATTTTCAGCATTATATGACGTTCCAGTCCAAAAAGGCAAAAGCCCAGTAGCCGGGTTTCCACTAAATCTGAAAGACAACATAAAATCCCGACTTAAGTTGCTTCCTTCAAACTCTCTTACCTTGGCTGCTGTCCTCCTCGGTGCTGCTAAAATCATCCTCGTAGTAAGTATTGGAATCAGTGGAGGCACTTGCATCGCTGCTCATGGAGCCCTTTCTCTGACGCTGCAAGACACAGGCCTTAGGAAAACAGCAGAATGAGTTAAATTTTAGGATTACGAAAGGTAAGAATCTGAAAACTATAGAGTATCTCACACTTTCTAATTTTCAACTAGCAAATTTGACTCAATTAATTTATTAACAGTTTTCCAAGGCTTCTCACCCTTAAATTGTATTAAAAATTACGCAGGGTGATTGAAAATAAATAATCTATGCCAAGCATTTAGGCAACACTTCAAGTAACAGCTCTAACATAAAAGCATTTGGTTTGAATATGATCTTTGCATCTTCTTACTAAACTCACAAATAACTACGAACTTACAAAAAATTTTTCTTAGAACAAGTTTGTCAAATTTACATCTCTGAAGAGAGGAAAGAGAGAGGCCCCAGTTGACAGCTTCTGAAAGAAGAATTCTAAATTCTTCTTCGCGTAGTCACAGTTTGTGAAGTGAGAATTTTCTATGTGGAGTAGGGGGAGTGGGGCAGCTACAAAAGCTCTCCAGCTCTATGGCAGACCCTACCTTTCTGTAAGAAGTAGACAGCAAAGTCAGCAGCAAATTAGTGAGCGGTACAGAATCTATCAGCCGCTGAATCCTCTGGATGGATGTGCTCTGAGCCATGATATCCAGCACCGCTGGCGGCCCGTCACTCTCCCAGCCCTGGAGGGCGGCATTGAAAAGAGAATTTAAAGTTTGTTTCAGTGGAGAAGGCAAAGTGTTTCACAACAACATGCGTGCTCCCTATATACCTTGTGCAATGCCTCCACTTGCAGATCTTGAAAGAGCGATGACAGCAATTTGATAGCGTGATTTGCCAGCACCACTGAGAGAACACCGAACCCCTGATGCCTACAGAAACATAAAGGATACAATGTAATTTCAGGGGAAAAATAATATAGATATATATTCAGTTGAATGAAGGGACTGCTTTGCTAAACTGAAAAAGACGACTTGTCTTCTTTGCAAGAATCAAGACTTGAATTACAAATGGAGATAAAATTTCAAGAGACCAAACAAGACCCCGCAGCAGTTGCTTGCTGGGCTTGGTCAGACACACCAGCAGGACAGTGATTCCTTCAGTGGGGTAATTACATACCCTTTCCCAGGTCCTAGTTTGGGAGACCCAACGCCCTCCTTAGTACGAGCGATGATGTCTCTGACGCGAAGAGCAGCCAAAGGATCTTTCTCCTTTCCCTTATCAGCCAGGGCGGTGGGGCTGAGGTTCAAGATGAGGAAGAGGCTGTTTAGCAAACACCAAGCCCCGAGCAGCTGGAAGTTCTGATAATGCTATCATCCCAAAAGCGAAGTGGGGGGGGGGAAAAAAAGCACCAAAAAGACAAAATAGTGTCAATCCAAACGTCGAAATACACCAGCACAAATATAGTGAAAAAGCTTCCCGAGACGCAAATCTTACCTCACCCCCTGCACGACGCGAATTGCTGATGGCTTGTCCAATCATTTCATAGATTTCAAGCTGCAAATAAATCCAAAACCATGGTAAGGTTTAAGGACTCTGCTGGGCAATAATAAAAACGAAAACTCCAAATACAGTTGTGTTTTGCCCTCTACAATTAGCCACCCCATTACTTCTTTCGTCAGCAAGTCTAATGGCTATAAATAATAGATATATATACCAATCTGAGTAAGTACAAATTCTAAGCACTTCACTTGCCAAGAATGAAAACAACAAACAAGCTCTCTCCTCTACTTACACATTTCTGTACAATAGTAGCAGCATCGTTTTCATAATCTTCTTCTTTGGAACTTGTTGACCCAGTTCGTACCTGCTGAGTGCTACCCACATGGAGGATGGCCATGCAAGTTGCCACGCTCACACCTGATGGAAAACAAGGGGAGGAACTTAGGACTCAATGTTCCTTCTTAGCACATTAAAACAAACGGTATCGAACATGCCCATAAACTTGATGGAGCTGGGAATACTCAATATTACAGCTGACACATTAAAAAAGCCTTTCTGAAGTACCCTCAAAAGAGTCAGGTTTTGTTCTTCAGAAACGCGTGAGAACAATTAAAGGAGGAAATGTTTTACCATGTAATTCAATATCATTTTTAAGACAATATTCACACTGACTGCCATCTCTTTAAAATCTTACCCATACCAATTAAACACTCAGGATTCTGGTGTACTAAAACCACTCCTGGGAAACCAGGTTGATTTGGGGGTATAACCAATTAAGCTGAAGCCATAAGCATTGCAAAAATGTATTCTCTGAACATAAAAAAGAGCAGAAATTACAGGCTATTAAGAAGATGTTGAGTCACTCGGTCTTTCTCTCAGATACTGACAAGAACATCTGCAGAATACATCGGTATTTCAGTGTCACTAGAACAATTTTCATATTAAGCCAGTCACCATTCTGTACAGCACGCTGCACGGCTTATGAATTCATGAGGCCGAGCCTCAAACGTGCAGGTAACAAGGCCCAGCAAAAGTGAGAGTGACTTAAAGCTCAAAGAAATAATAGGAAATCCATTCACCTGCATAGAGACAGCTGAGAGCAAGAACAGTCACATCTTGGAGTCGTGTGGGTGTCAGGGGCTCCAATACAGGCAGAGACAGAGTGTCCAGTGCCATGGTCACATCTATCACCAGCGAATGAAACCTACAGGAACAACACATGTTCAGCAATGCGATGCACACACCAGACAGAATCCCAGAATGCTATGGGGTCGGAAGGGACCTCTGGAGATCACCCAGTCCAACCCCCAGCCAGAGCAGGGCCACCCAGAGCAAGTCCCACAGGAACATGTCCAGGGGGGGTTGGAATGTCTCCAGAGAAGGAGACTCCACCACCTCCCTGGGCAGCCTCTGCCAGGGCTCTGCCACCCTCACAGGAAAGAAACTCCTCCTCATGTTTAGATGGAACTTCCCATGTTCAAATTTGTGCCCATTTCCTCTTGTCCTGTCACTGGGCACCACTGAAAAAAAGCTTGGCCCCATCCTCCTGACACCCCCCCTTGAAGGATTTAGAGGTGTTGATCAGATCCCCCCTCAGTCTTCTCTTCTCCAGACTGAACACACCCAAGTCCCTCAGCCTCTCCTTGTCAAGAGAGATGCTCCAGGTCCCTCAGCATCTCTGTACCCTCTGCTGGACCCTCTCCAGCAGGTCCCTGTCCTTCTGGAACTGGGCAGCCCAGAACTGGTCTCAGTGCTCCACATGGGGCCTCCCCAGGGCAGAGCAGAGGGGCAGGATGACCTCCCTCCACCTGCTGCTCACACTCTTCCTCATGCCCCCCAGGATGCCATTGGCCTTCTTGGCCACCAGGGCCCATTGCTGGCTCATGGGCATCCTGTTGGCCACCAGGACTCCCAGGTCTTTCTCCTCAGAGCTGCTCTCCAGCAGGTCCCCACCAACCTGTCCTGGTGCAGGGGGTTATTCCTCCCCAGGTGCAGCACCCTGCACTTGCCCTTGTTGAATTTCATCAAGTTCCTCTCTGCCCAACTCTCCAGCCTGTCCAGGTCTCACTGGATGGCAGCACAGTGCTCCAGTGTGTCAGCCACCCCTCCCAGTTTTGCTTCATCATCAAACGTGCTGAGGGTACATTCCATCCCTTCACCCAGGTCATTGATGAATATATTGAAGAGAACAGCTCACAGGAGCAGGACAATAACTGATACTGCACGGTTATTTTCTCTCATCTACCCAGCATTTACCAAAGAAGAGCGACGACAGACTCTTACCCATTGCGAACAGCGGTGGCATCTGCCACTGTGGCTGGCATAATAAAAAACGAGTTGGCCGACACCGCATCCTGGAATCGATTTATGTATCGCAAAAAGTACGGGAGGTTCAGGCACACTCTCAGCAGTTTTTCAGAGCCACCTACCAAACAAAACCAGCAGCGTTAGCTTTACTGTTCCATGGCACAGCTTCTAAGCAGAACAGATCTAACGGTCATCAGTAATTGGTTTAATTGTTCTTTGTGGTGAGAAAATATCATCACAGATGAGGTAATAGGATAAAGACTAGTTTACAACACACAAAGCAGCCGGTGAAGTTTACAGCCAGTACTCGTAACGGGTGTCACAAAGCTCTGTGTGCACGTTACGTGGCACAGCAGGTCTAGTTCACACTTGCCCAGTAATCCATCCCACAGGCTATTTTACATCATCCTACCTTTTTTCCCCCCCCTAAAACAAACCTACTGCACACAAATACACCGAGCTCATCTCCTCTGCAATGAAGAAAACTACATTACAGCCACAACCTCCCTTGGTAACATCAGCAACTGAGTCAGCCCTAAAGAACAAATGCTTTAGGTCAGAAAGTTTCTTCCCATTCAGAGCTGTAAGGTGTAACCCTGGAAAGTCATTTGCTCTAGTATTTTTTTCCCCTGATGCTAAAAAGCTGATTCTCACCAAGTTCTTGTAGGCTGGCTACGTTCTGAGCAATGAATATGCTTTTCGTCTTTGCCGCAGAGGTTTGATCTGTGGAACCTTGATCCTCGCTCTCTCCTTCCACCTAAAAGCAAGCACATAGTAAATAGATCATGGAAGCATTAAAAATCCACAGTATCACAATAAGTCTCTACCCAGGAGCAAGGCACAGAACTCAGAAGAGCTATGAATATCACTGAACATTAGCTTCCACGAGGCAGCAAAACTACTGTTGCCAATACAATGCCGTTCATCAACATGCAAGCAGGATTTAAATACTTTAGAATGGTTTTCCTTACACATGTGTATTAAAAAACTACCACTTACTGCCCTCTGCCCTTGCCTGCACCAAAGTCATTAATGCTAAAATTCGGACTGCTTCGATTCTAGGGCTGTTTGTTTACCTGTGCCTCTGGCATTATAGATGGTGACGACGAGGCTCTAGGGTTAAAGACTGATGTCAACTGATTGAGGAAGTTCATCTGCACTTCTTTCTGTCTTAGTTCTGGGCTCACCGGGGAGGCCAGCTCCTTCTGGTCCTCTACTGCAGGGGAAACCACAGAACATCATTTCATATATCAAACCCATAGTATTTTCTGTGCTTAACTCCAGTGCCGCAGTGGCATAACCATAAATTAAAACACCTACCATCAGAGAGGGTTTTGACAGTCTGAGGCAGCTTGGCCGATTTCATCATTGCTGTGAAGGTAATAATTTCAGTTCGATCTAAGCGGCTACAGCCCGTGCACAGCCCCTTTATCAGTAGAATGAGGTGTTTCTACAAAGACAAAGACACCAAGTACAATTTAAAGTCTCTTGATTCCAATTATTCCTCAATATCATTTATTCTAAGCAGCTGCATTAAGAATACTGCAACTTCAGCTAGTAAGACTACCGCAACGTCTTGAATCCACTCTGATCTCATACATAAGATTGTGATGGCTTATTAACTGCAGATAATTTAGGTCGCTAACACTGTCCCATGTGCTTTTTATGGAAAAGCATCTGGAAAAGCTCTTCCTCCTATGACACACTGAGGCTTAAAGCCAGCTCTCTCAACAGCTACACTACGTGAACACTTTTCACATGTCCTTCCTCTTTGAAGGAAGTCATTTAGCCTTCGTAGAAGACTAAAATACAACTGGGGAAGAATTCGTCTTAAAAAACTCAACAAACGGGTCACAGAACAGTTTTGATCCAGGTTGTTGCACAAAACCAATTCAGACTATAGGAAACCACAACAGATATAACTGAGATCTGCTTAAGCAAGGCTTCAGGCCACCTTCACTTTGGCTTGTTCACAAGCTGGAATTCCAAGAACACAGAAGATCCGGCAGGTATCTGTCTCTACCAAAGCGCTAGATCTTAAGTATATTTAAGAACTTCAGTAATTTTGTTTTAGGTAACATAAGAGCAAATATTTCAGAATTAGAGGCCAAAGTCCATTTTTGCACTCCAGGCTTGCACTCCACACGGCCAAAACTCGCGCTCACCTGTGAAACAGCACACGCTTCATCTGGGTTCTCAAGACGCAGCAGTGAGAATTCAATCAGGACTTTACAAGCAGCTGCCACTGATTGCAATTGGTTTCTTGGTACTGCAAAAAGCAGATGCTTTCATCACTCAGTATTTAAATAATTCAGTGTAAGATGTTCTTAAGGCTTTCAATAAAACAGAATGCTACACAACACGCACATACACACAATCTATCACGTCTAACACACAGATGCAATATAAATTCAGTCTCATTAAAATGTAACCCAAGAAATGTCACTAAAGTAAGGATAATACCTTCTACCCAGACAAGGTAATTTAGATAGATACAATGGCTTCCCCAGCAACATTATTTAATACTGACAGAAGCACTGAAGAACACTAAACAAGTTGACCAAAACTACATTTTTGTTGAAATTGCCAAATTCTGTCAGCAAAAATAATATAAAATACTTGGAGTCACAATTTTTTGATCATTATTCCAACTTAGTAACAAAACCGCTAAAGAATAACCTAAAAATCCTGAAAATGAATTTCAACACTTCGTTCGACCAAAAATTATTTTCCCTAAATGAAGCCAGGCTGATGAATAAGCAGCCAAAAAGTCTACGCTGCCCAGTAGTTGGTGGCCAAAAAACTCCTATCGACATTTCCCTCTCCATCTGAACTGACATTCTGCCAGTACAAAAGCCAGGAACGCTGGCCTCTGCATTAAAGTCTGATTCAGAGAGAGGGTTGGAGACAAATACCAAAAGGACAACAGTTCCAGTTGATTTTTACTATATCCTAGGCGTAACACCAGAGCAAGAGAAGCAAAAGAAGGGTGAACACTTACTCAGACCACACACAGTAGTGATGTAATGTGTAGAAAGTGCAACGAAGGAAGAGTAAAAAGGCTCATATTGTTTGTCATGGTGCAGGATTTCAGACTCACTGCAAGAGGAGAACAGGAGATATGTCAGTTGTACACAGCACAACAGCGGCACCGCATCACACTCAGAATATGATAAATCTATTAACACTTATAAGACACGATCATTAAAATCACATGCTCTTCCCAAATCAAAGTTTTGAGACAGAATCCTCTCCCTTGTGTCCCATCTCCCATGTCCTCAGGACCGAGTACTCCAGCAGCAGAGAGATCACGGCTCAGCATCGCTATCCACAGAGGAAATTAAGGAAATAATTCCAATTCTGCCAAAGTTTCTCCTTTATAGCATCAAAAGGACAGCCTCTTTAACAATCGCTCTCCCTGACGGAGATTCATTAATCTGTAAGTTATTCTAAACTCAGCTGCCCATAAAGTCTGGACTGTTTGTTCTGCTAAAGCCAGGCAGGCTTTGCCAGGGCTGGAGCACTGGCATTCCCTTTCTGTCAAGGCACGGAGTCAACTGGAGTTTGTGCAATTCTGCAAAACAGAAGGATCAGAACAGGCAATCGCATAATAACAACAAATACACAGCGGCAGTGTCTGAAACAAGCTGAGGAGTAAAGAGTTCTGGCAGGCAACACGGAGAGGAAAAAAATACATCCATGGGTGGAGATTTGCCATTGCAGAGATCTGCATCGTTCTGCCCCGCGCACAAATCAATGCAAAGCTCGGAGTGAGTTAAAATGTAATGTCAATTCAAACCAAAAGTAAAAACTGCAAAGCAAAGTATGCACCAACACACTGGAAGTCAAGTCTCTGAGGTTTCTCAGTGGGGCTCACCAGCCACAGAGAATATTTATTTATGCTAGACACAGCACACTAAAGGCTGCTGCAATAACGTGTCACGCCACATCCCATCTGCAGAGGAACCTGAAGGCAACCACCTCAAGAACAGGAACTCATCTCTGCTCCACAGCTACTTCTGCCCTTCATTTTTCCTGCGACAAAACTGCAGGATCTGGATATCTGCCTGCTAAATGCTCAAAATAATGTCTTTCACGTTTTCACTCAGTGATGTGAAGGAGCAAGTTGAAAGAATAGATTGTATAACTCCATTTCAGTGGCCACTTCAACCTTACCTCTCAAAATTCCACCTCTGGCAACGGAGTTTATTACTGGGGGGATGCGGGGAGCGGAGGCCGCCAGCCTATCGCTGCTCGATACTGCAACCAAAATGATTTCTTAAGCTCGGCAGTGACTAGTGCTGCTGCAGAGTACGGCAAAAGGAACCCACGTATCCCCTTCACACCCCTGCACCCAGCGCCGCCAGCTCTGGCAGGGTGGGAGGAGGAAGAGGACACACCGTTCCCTGCTGATCTGAGCAGTGCCCAATTTGTGCCCAGTCGCCTTCCCTTTTTCTATCCTAAATCATCGTTTCCAGTCATAACAAGAGACGTGGCTGAAACAGAAGAAACTCAAGAATATATCAATTCTCCAGAAAAATGAACAGAGATAAATACTCATCAGCTTTGTAGCTGTTATGAAGAGAGAGGCTTTACTTTAAGCTATTCAGCAGCATAACACAACCGAGTCCCAACATCTTGCTCACCAGGCTTCACCTTGCTGTCTCTTGCCAGAAATGCACGGATGGGTAACGAGCCCAGAGACTGAATGTACAAAAAAGTTTGTGTTCTCTTCTATTTAGACACTAATTTTGCTCACCTACCTCTTCACGCCCGACTATAAATCATCAGCTGTAGGTGTATACGATGTATTTTAAGAGAACAAATGAGAACAATTTGGGAATAACGCAGTACAGGAGAAATTGGCAGCTTGTCCCTCAATTACCCTTCTGCTGTATAGGCCAAGCTGTACAAGGCATAATACCCTGGGGAAGGGAAGAAAGGGACCTTTAAGATCATCCAGTCCAACCATCAGCCTAACCCTGATGAAAACCATCACTAAACCATGTCTCTAAGCATTATGTCAACCCATCTCTTAAATAACTCCAGGGATGGTGCCTCAACCCCTTCCCTGGGCAGCCCATTCCAAGGCTTAAGAACCCTTTCTGTGGAAACAGTTTTCCCAATATCCAACCTGAACCTCCCCTGGGGCAACTTGAGGCCGTTTCCTCTTGTCCCATGGCCTGTTCCTTGGGAGAAGAGACCGACCCCCCCTGGCTACACCCTCCTTTCAGGGAGTTGGAGAGAGCGAGAAGGTCTCCCCTCAGCCTCCTTTTCTCCAGGCTCAACACCCCCAGCTCCCTCAGCTGCTCCTCATAGGACTTATTCTCCAGACCCCTCACCAGCTCCGTTGCCCTTCTCTGGACCTGCTCCAGCCCCTCAATGTTTTTTTTGTCATGAGGGGCCCAAAACTGGACACAGCCCTCGAGATGGGGCCTCACCAGTGATAACAGTTTAATCTGTGATGCGCTGGAACGTTACTTTGCATATACAGCAAGATTTAATAACTTTCAGCTGACGTATTGTGATTTATTGCTTAAATAACTTTTGCTTCCCAGGGAAAGTCATTACTCAGACGAAGCGAGAAGCCTCCCTGTCAATATCAAATGTAACACAAATACCACCTCCTTTCTCAGTTCTGCTTCCAAATCTCAAACAGGCCCAAAATAGACCCTTTATGTAAGGCAGCAGGCACAAAAGCAGCCTCTTCCTCGCAAAGGCACAGCAGCAGGTGCAGGAGTTCTCCCCCGATAGAAAACCCTCTCCTGAAAATCAGCCTCATTCAACCACAAACTTTATAAAACACGCTCCCCGTCAGCTGCGT
The DNA here is from genome assembly GCA_003697955.1 of Calidris pygmaea. Taxonomy (NCBI): domain Eukaryota; kingdom Metazoa; phylum Chordata; class Aves; order Charadriiformes; family Scolopacidae; genus Calidris; species Calidris pygmaea. The sequence continues at coordinate 274,834 of QJSC01011878.1, forward strand.
CTTTCCAAGTCAGCATTTTCCAGAGTTTATGTCAAATAAGAAGCCAAAGCTTATCAATTCTTGAATACACATACTAATAGGGGAATTCCAGTAACTTGATGATGCTTAAATCTAAAACTTAAGTATAAGAGTCGTTAGGAAAAAGTGCTTATTAATTTATTTTGATAAGAGTAACGTTAGTGATTTCTCTGTCATTGCACCACATTTATTTAAGGAGAAACGCAGCCACTTTGCGGTGTCAACCAACAGTAACACTACAAGAGCTAAGAATCATCTTCTAATAACCTGAACAGGTAAAATGTTTTAGGTTATCTAAAGATATGTTATTTGTTCAGAATAGAAGAGCGTGGCTACAAACACGAATAAGCTTTACTTTTTCCTCTGTGATTTGCCACATGTTATATCAAGACATGAAATAAAAGATATATGAAATAAAAGGCCTCGTGCTTGCATTGAACCCTGCCAGGTGTGAAACACTGTCAGCAACAGGCACACAACTCAAACCTCAAGGCAGCATGACTTAAAGCCAACAAACTGCTGTCTCAAGTGGAAAATGCAACTATCATTCTCACTTATGGAGGAAACAGACCTCTCCCAAAAGTGAAGTGCGTACGCTTAAGTGTTTCTGTGATGTTCTCCTGCCCAAGCACCCCAATAATGAACTGCAGGCACACTGACAGCAAAGCTCCGCAAGGAAAAGCGAAGCTGAAATGGTCCCTAAAAGAAAGATTAGCCTAAGAACTGCCCAAATCACATATTGAATTTCTAGGTGAACCGCAACAATATGTATAAAGGCACAGAATGCCCATTTAAGCATCCGTTGCTTGAGTGCTCAGCCATTCTATATTAAGTAAAACAACACAAGGCTTTATTTTATTATCATCCTTGGCGCAGTGTTTATTTTTTGTTTCCTAACAACTTATTGTGGTCAGGGTTATACCTTTGTAACTGAGCATAACATTGTAGCATCATACCTAGTGTTTCTGATTACAAAATAAACTATAAGTTAAATTATATAGCTCCAACAACTTCTCCCATGCTCTGAGTCTAATCTTTCTGGTTAAGCAAAGGCAAACTCGACTTTCTTCGGTTTCATTTCTCCTCAACATACGAGCAGTATTTCCCTGGTAGAAACCTAAAAGGAAGTCAATGCCACGCAACGCCCCCCCGCCAGGACTCTGTCAGCGGGGGAGACAGCCCAGGTGAGAGAAGAGTTTTCACCGCACAGCCTGGGAAAGCGCCAAGCGCTTCAACAAAAGCCCAAACGCCACAGCAGTCCCGAAGCCTCTCCGCGGGGGAACTGTCAAAAGGTGCTTTTGCTGTGGCCGAGCAGCAGCCGAAGCCAAGAGCCGCATCCTCAGTGCATCCTCAGCCCCGCTTATTAGGTCCCAAGGGCACCACCCCGAGAGCCTCCCAGTCCCCGGGAAAGCGGGAGGCGGCTGGGCGTGAGTAACTCCCTGGACGCTGCTCGGGGCTCCCTTTTTCCCCGGGCAGTCCCAGCAGCCGCCGGCCACCGCCGCTGTCCCCTTGCCCAGCACCCGGCAGGGTCTCCTCCCCACAACCCCCCACCGGCTTCCCCTCCCCGCCGCCGGCCACCCGCCCCTGAAGGGAAGGACGCTGAGGGAAGGCAGGGCCCGGGGCCGGTAAGCCCTCACCTCTCGATAACCGAGGCGAGCAGCTGCGGGAGCTCCTTCATCTCGAAGGCCGAGTAGGAGGCGGAGAGCAGCGGCCTCACGGCCACCTCCCAGCCCGGCTCCGCCGGGGCCCCCGCGCCGCCGCCCGCCGCCATCTTGCCGCTCCGCTGAGGCGAGAGGGGGGGAGGGAGGTGGGGAGGGGGGGGGGCGGCGGCGGCGGGGGATGGCGGGCCGGAAGCGCCTCCCCCCCCGCGGCACACGCGCCGCGAGACAGGAAGTGACACACTGCCCACGCGCGCGGCGCGGCTCCCCATTGGAGGAGGAGGGCCCGGCCCAGGCGCCTGCGCAGTACATGAGTCAGCAACTTTGCGGGCGGCGCATGCGCAGGCCGGGGGGGGGGGGGACGGACACGGCGCATGCGCTACGGCGCCTCCCGGGGTCAAGGTTTAAAATCCTCCCCACAAAGACGCAAAACCACTTACTGCTCCTCAGCACCCGGCTTTTATTGAGGCGTTCTGCCCGCGGGGAGGCGGCTGAGGGGACACGGCCTCTCCCAGGGGCCACAGTGCGCTGCCCAACTCCACTCGGAGAGTTTAAATCCATTTATCCTGAGGGGCAGGGGAGAGGGCCTTCGCGCCTGAACCCCGGTGTTGGACACCAGAGACAGGAAAATTTAAAAAAAAAAAAAACGGGAAGGAGCCAACGCTGTCACAATAAATAAAGAAAATGGAGAGGTTTGACATTCAAATTCCGCCCATGGGACCGGATGAGGCAGCTTCCCACCAACGTCCACCCACTTTCTAACCTTCTTCCCAGTGGAATCACCCAAAGTCTCCTCAGGCCTCACACACCACCCCGACCAGCGTTGCCAGCAGCCAACAGCCCCTCTGTCCTCCTCTCACCGAGATTTCAGTCAGGGCTGGCGCTGAGGAAGAGGTGAGGAGTGAGAGGACACCTGTCCTTAGTATTATCTTCAATAACACAGGGGAGATGACACGATTGCAGATTTTAGGGCTTTAACGGAAGTTTGGGAGAGTTCTTATTTAGTCATAACGGACTGAAGTCTCTTTTCCATCTCTCTTCCATTCCTTCTCGCTGAGAGACACGTAGGCAGCACATCATTTTGTTGCAGTAGCAGCTTTTTCTCCCAAATATCTTCCAGCAAAAAAAACAATATCCATGTTTGCATCCATCAGTCACGCAAGCTGGAATTTCTAACGGAACCCAGCGGCAAGGCGGGGGTGGTAGAACCTCAGGTACCTTCTCCAGCCTCGGCCTTCCCCTCACCATCAGCTTTACCGCCAGGCACGGTTCAGCAGCTTCACCTGGGCCAGTCTCTTCGTGATCATGGTGGCAAAAACCAGCCCAAAGAGGACACTGCTGATCAGCACGTAGTCGTAGTCGTCTTTCAGGACATCGAACTGCTTCGAGGGGTACACCCGGGTCTGGTAGATATCCAGGCCGTAGGCAACAACCTAAAAAGACAAGATCACAAGCTGGTAATGCAGCTTCAAGCAGGAAACCGTGTCAAAAATTATTGACTTGGGTCTATAACTCTGATTAAAAGAAGAAATATTGATGGGAGGTTACAGACCTCCCTGCCACAGGCTACGGTTTCGCACTGCTCTGCCCACAAATGCCACGGCCCCACATTGAATCCTCCGCCTGTACTCACCAAACAAGTAGACTCCAGGCCAGAGGGGGCCGTATAAATCCCTCTCATCCGGGATATGGTTTGATTGTAGTTGATAAACCTCTCGGCGTGGATCTGCACGTCAGGGGAGTAGGGGATCAGGTTCTCTTCTCTGAAAGGCATTTAAAGAGAAATCAAAACCTGATCAAACAGCACACGGAGGACATCACCTGCATTTCCCAGTTTGATCATCACAAGCTGACCTCAACCAGCAAATTTAGCAGCTTTTCCCAGTGCAGATTCATTTTTGCTGCAGGATGAAAATCAAATATATCAGCTGGGTCAGACTGACGCAGCAGCCTCCTGACGTTTGAAAAATAGGCGTCATTCTAAAAACTTCAGAGAGTTCCTCAGACTGCTGCTTCTTAGAGCGCAGACAACAGGCTGGTTGTGCTAACAGTGAGACCTGCATCATCCCAGACAAATTTATTCCATAGTCACAGGCTGGGAACAAAACAACCTCGCTTAATTTCATGCAAGAATTGCCCTCAATCTGTCCAGGACAAGTTGCTCTTCTTCACACCACCGTATTAGACACAAAATCCATCCCTCTTCCAAGCTGCCCAGGAACAGCAGTTACCACGCTTTCCTCACCTGCTTTGTTCCGTAGGGATCTCTGGGCGGCGAGGATCCAGCAGAGCCTTTGGAAGGGAGAGGATGGCCCCGGAAGGAAGCCCAACTGTGCATTTAAAAGAAAGGCATCTTAAAATTGTCACAGAATGCTATGGGGTTGGAAGGGACCTCTGGAGATCACCCAGTCCAACCCCCTGCCAGAGCAGGTCACCCACAGCAGGCTGCACAGGAACATCATCAGATGTATCATCAGATATTATGAAAATCGCCATTTCTGACAGCGTATTCCATCACATTAACAAAAATGCTCTCCTGGTGCTTATCCCTGAACTCCTAACTAGGAGTCCAGGGCAGCCCACAGGCAGGATTTCTGGCAGGAAATTGCACTTTTGCTTGGTTTTCAACATGAAATCTGGCTCATGCAGGTAGCAAAACCACCTTCAGAACAGAGCAGCATGTACTTACCCAGCAAGTGCCGGCTGGTGATGCCACGCTCGGTGATGGTGGCCTCCATGGCGCTGATAGCAGATGGGAAGATGTAAGATTGCTGGAGGACCTGAGGTAAAATCGGGCGGTCAAGGGAGCTGAAGGCTGTGGCGTTGTACTGCTCCGTCCCCTCGTACAGCTCCAGCACGGTGAACTCGTTCCGACGTGCCTTCGTGTTCCAGTACTGGTACTGTAATGAGAAAAGATTTTGAGGAATACAAGGCAAGAAGAGTGGGACCAGCAGGTGGAGAGAGGTCATCCTCCCCCTTTGCTCTGCCCTGGAGAGGCCCCATGTGGAGCACTGGGACCAGTTCTGGGCTCCCCGGTTCCAGAAGGACAGGGAACTGCTGGAGAGGGTCCAGCAGAGGGCTACAAAGATGCTGAGGGACCTAGAGCATCTCTCTTGACGAGGAAAGGCTGAGGGACTTGGGTCTGTTCAGTCTGGAGAAGAGAAGGCTGAGGGGGGATCTGATCAACGCCTATAAATCCTTCAAGGGTGGGTGTCAGGAGGATGGGGCCAGGCTTTTTCCAGTGGTGCCCAGTGACAAGACAAGAGGGAACGGGCACAAACTTGAAGATGGGAAGTTCTATCTCAACATGAGGAGGAACTTCTTTGCTGTGAGGGTGGCAGAGCCTGGCAGAGGCTGCCCGGAGAGGTGGTGGAGTCTCCTTCTCTGGAGACATTCCAACCCCCCCGGACACGTTCCTGTGGGACCTGCTCTGGGTGGCCCTCCTCTGGTCGGGGGTTGGACTGGGTGATCTCCAGAGGTCCCTTCCAACCCCATAGCATTCTGTGATATCACAGAGAACGGTCAAAAAGTCTTCTCCCTACAGGTTTAGCAACTGCCCATATCTCCCAAACATAAAGAGTAAGTTCTTACCACCACCCAGTTCTCTGAGTGGACCATATGGACAGGTCCCTTAGCTTTCTTCTGTACTGAGGAGTGGATGATCCTGCCCGTGACTCCATCGATCAGGTATATTCCAATGAAAGTGCGCTCATGATGCGTATCCGTGCTCTCTGTCACCACAGCAAGCAGGTTTGGATTCAAGGACTGGAGAAAAAAGAAAAATAACAACTGAAACCCCCACTTCAGTCCCACAGGCACCTCATTTATTCACCTTTCCTCTGGGACTAGGCATATAATAAACCAAGTATCTTATTAGCACAAATCACCTGAAGAAATTGAGCAGATTTTTCCCCCATCATCAGATGTTTAACTGATTTAATTGCTGCATGAAAACATTTTATACAAGAGATCACCAGCAAAATTAGCATCTTCTGCAGGGGGTTATGGACACTGATGCACATACAGAAAAAAATAGCACCACAGGGCCGTTCATCTCAACGTAGCACCTAGAAAGGGGGCTGAGATCTCCCTGTGAGACAAGACATCAACAAAAAAGTCAATAAAAAGTTCAAATGGCACCTTGTAGAGAACACTGCGGTCTCCCATCACACGGCCCTGGGAGTGCACGTGCTCATTGGACCTCTTCCCTTTCACAGTCACTATCCTTTGCACCTCGGTGGGAATGATCACCTCCCAGCTCTCCTCCGTGCTCAGGTCCTGCCAGAAAAAAAGCACAACGTAGGTTTTATCTTGTCCTCAAAAGACACCATCTCTAACACTAAGACACAGGGAGCTTTCTCTGCTTTTAAATTTTAACTTTCTTGGGCGCATTTTGAGGTTTAGTTGAAGTCATGAGCTGAACTGTCTCTGTTTCAAGCAAAACTCCATAAATTCCAGAAAAGATCTACCCTTATCCAGAGGACATTTAGGAAAATGACATCACTTGGATTGTAATGCCTCTTCCATACCCTTTTCAACCTGAATCCAGAGAGTTTTCCCTGCTCGGCGTCAACGAGATAAAAAAAGATAGAATGGGCTATTTCTTCTAACTGGCGAAGGACATTTTTAGTTGCTGGGAAAGCTGTAACCTGCAAAAGAAAAATTGAAACACAGGTTAGAAACCAACTTAGAAATACACACAAAAAAACCCCATAATAACACAGAAAGATTATTTTAAATGTGTTTATCAGGATAAGGTCTGTCCTACCAGAACAACCTCATAGTTTTGTGTGAAATGTGACTCAACAGCATATTTTTTTTATCTTGCTCCAAAAGGGAGGGGAGTAATTAACCAGAACATGAAAACTACCTCCAGGCAAAGCAATTTACCTTGTACTCATCATCGATCAACAGTAGTACTTTGGCGTAGTCTTGATCCATAATAGGCAAAAGCAAAGTCTGAAGAATTGGGCGCTTCAAAACAGGGGGAGCTACTTGACTTCTCTTCCCAAAGATGGGGTTAAAGACATACAGAAAGCTCATTTTGGTTTCCTAAAAACAAACAAGAAGCAAACCTTATTTTTAAGACAGACAAAAGAGCTGGCTTTCTACCCACTACCTGCTGGTGTTGACTATTCCTACCCTGGACTCAGCTATTCCATCCTCAAAATATTCTGTTTGGACACACATACTCTACCCCACATTTCTGTAACAAAACCATACCGTGGCATAACGCGCTGTTCAGGGCTTTAACTAAATCCTCTGAAGTCTCACATGTAATAGTGTCTGCTCCTCCCTCACGTATGGGGTACACAACATCCTGCCGCCAGCTAAAGGTCAGCCATTGTAGCCTCACTAACGGAGACCACACATGCCTTACTGCACACAACCAAAGAAACTGGACGAAATTATTTCTTTTATTTCAGTGAAAGACTTCAAAATGAGCATCCTTAAATTTTTTAGGATTGTGTTTCTGCTTTCCTTCAGCTGTCGCTCTTCTCCTGTCCCCACGACCACATGGTACCCAAAATGATATTCTCTTCTGCCCTTCTGAAGAGCAGATTTCCACACTGAGCACGTTCAGCGGAGGGATAGAGGAAAGGGACTCACCTTGTCCTTTACAAGCAAGGTGCATTGCGGAGGGTGTGGGAAATGGGCTGTTGTTCTTTGCACCATCAGTTTGAAGGAGGAGCCTGGTCTCACATTCCTGAGATACTGCTTCCAGAGGATGGTGCCAGAACTGCTTTCAATACCAAAAAGCTGAACAGAGAGACACAGTAAAGCCAGAGTTTAGATCAACACATCTCTTGCATTTAAGCACCGTGTCTTTCCTTGGGACGTGATAAAGACAGAAGAGTCTTACTCCCTCTCTCCAAAGCCACCACAAAACATTCTGCCCATCTTCTCACAACATTCTGCCCAAAGCCTGGCTAAAAACAGGCGGGAATTCAGAGCCGAGACTCTTTGCTACAGTCTATAAACAGATCCCTACCCTGGCTTCCTCACCTTTCCTGAAGCGGTGACCATCACCATCATTTTCTGGAGGTTGAATTCATCTCTGGCCAAATTATCAATGTTGATCTCATTTTTAATCTGGCTCCGGGGTTTCCTGGCGTCATAGAACATCTTCCAAAGGTGGGCGGTCCAGGCTTGCAGCAGGATAAGCTGGGAGGACAGCCGCTTCAGAAACATCCCCAGCAAACCATCTGCAAATAGACCAACAGCAATAAGAAGAGGGAAAAATCGGTATGTCCCACTCCATAAGTGAAATTACGGCCTCAGCCAGCGGAAGAAATGCTGCCATGCACAAACCTGTGGTAATTCTTTGCCTCTACCTCCCGCTCCAGAACAGCAGAGTTATAGTTATTGCTTCTATGACGGACTTTGGCATTTACAAACATTTTCCCACTGCACACTGCTATAGCTCATTCCAAAATACGTCCTTATCAACTGAAAGCAAACCGTCTTGCAGGGGACATCATCTCTTTCTTTGCATTCCTTCTTTCTGTGGCAAACTCACAGCAAGTGCCCACCTAAAGCTTATCCTATAAAGTCGCCATCTCCCTCTGCACTCATTACTCAGAGCAAGTGAAGCTCTTAAAGTAAAAAAAATAATTCTGCCCATAGAGGGTTTCTATTTAGCTCTCAAAATAAGCGAAACACCAGGCTTTAACTGTATTTCACCACTGAGGGAAGCAAGCAGAGAGATCGAGTTCTGCTAGGAAGCACAAGTCAGTATTAGAAAACACTGCATGCGGTCGGAGGTTACCTTGAATGGCTGCATCCAGGAGAGCAAGAAAAAAAAAACAAACAAAAAAAGCAAAAACAAAAGCTATCACAAATGAGTTTTCCAGAAAGATTCACAGGGAAACATTTAGGACATGTGGCCAAAATCCCTCCTACTGCTGCTGACCCTTTTTTTTTTTTTAACATAACAACGTAATAAGTTCATGGCATCTGCGTTTGGCACTGGACTTCAGAAGTTTAGACAGAAATGGGTTTATTTTTGCTCACTTTAATTGCCATCAGTAGAAATTTGAATCCTAACTCTCATCGAAGAAGAAAAAGAAAACAAGAAATATATCTATTCAGGAAGAAAAAACAAACTCACAAAGATAATTCTGTTAAATCTATGGTTTACCTGCTTTCTTTCCAAATTCTCCCTCCAGCTCAGCCTGGGCCCCTGTCAGAGGCAGATCCACCATCTCCAAGCTCACCACTTCTGCCAGCGACTCCTCTCTGCTCCAAACAACTTTTCCTGGAAAGGAAAATGAGTAGAATATTGGAAAACCAACTTAATATGTGGGACTAGACCCTTGGAGGAAAAATCATCCCTCGGTGTAAAAGCATCTTCCAGTGGACCCTTCAAATGCAAATCACTGCTCTTAATGAAACGCAAAATAATGTATAACTATCTAATATCACACGATTAGCTATTTCACAAAAGAAAAATACTTCATGTAACTAAAGCCACAGTTGAAAAAAAAACCCAAAGAAACAGTAAAAGCAATCTGATGTTTTAAAAGGGCTACAGTCATTAAGTCTATTTAAAGTAAGAGATACACAGCGTGAATATCTGGATGCCTTTTAAACCCTAGAAAATTTGAGTCATTGAGATGAACTTTCAACTGCAGATTAAGATTTTTGCCATGAGGATCTTTTCTGAAGAAATTTTGATGAAGATCTACAACAGGACTTAAGTTCTCATCCTACAGTTTTGAAATTGGCAGAAAACCCATGAAATTTAAAGGCTCTGTCTGCAAAAAGACCTGCAGAACTGTTTTATCAGAGCAGATGTCTTGTGAGGGTGAATATTTCATGGGATTTAGCTCAGGACGATTAAATTCCTTTTGCTAGTTTTAAAGGAAAGCAGTGATAAAATATTATCATTTGGGACTTGGTGGATTTTTTTTTTCTTTTTCTGTGGTGACAAGGTGTGCACTGTTAAAAATGGGGCAGGTTGGCTGTTTGTGCCAGTTACCTGGCTGCTGGAGGAACATCAGCATGTGGTCTTCTGTTTGCACCAAGGCTCGATAGCCCACGGAGTCATCCTTCTTCAGGAAAACTTGGATGTACAGCTGGGAAAAAGAGCAAGGAAAACAGTGCGGTTAACGATCGCATCATCTCCTTGGAGGAAACAGAACTGTTGGGTGAAACAAGAGCAAAGAGTGTGATTCTATGCAGTAGCCTGGTGTGGCCACAGAATTTTTCACCTTGTCTGAAGGGCTCTACCAATCCTGCCAAATCAGGGCAGGGAGAACATTCCAAGTCTGATAAACCACAGGACTGAAATAATCTCTCACTGCTCACCTGCTGCGGCTTGGCACCGCTCTGCTCCAGGTTAAAGGTAATTGTGGTGTCCAGCAATCTCTGTCCAGTTTCAACCAGGTAGAGATTAATGTTGTAGGTTTGATTGGAGCAGGTTAAGGATTCCTATAACAAGAGGGGGATAATAGCCAAGTTCAACAAACATGCCCCATTCCGCAGAAGGGTTTCATATTCAGCACGAACTGTGGCTTCAAGATATTGTTAGATTATAGATACGGAGCTGCTGCAAAGCAGCAGTCTCCAAAAAGATGGCATAACCCCTTTTTCATTCTGCTTCCTGCACCCAAAGGAATAAAATGGACTGTCAACAACTTCTACTGTTTTGGGGAACAAGTGCACTTCATACCTGCTTCTGGGAATCCTCCAGAGCACTCCCAGCATGAAGGCCATCAGAACCTCCTGGTTTCTGAAATGAGGATGAGAAGACCCCAGTATTAAATAGTATTAAAAAAAAATTACATTTTTGAGTGCCTTGACAAGCCTCAGCTTGACTCCGAAAACAGGCAGGAAAGAGTTCTGTTCTATTCTATTCCTTATAAAAATTAAACCTTGCAAAAGTCTGGTATCCCTGAGAGCTGAACAGCTCAGAAAAGCAGATTCCTAGGTTAGGTGCCCACAACACACCAGGCTGAAACAGGAGATTATGCTTCACCAAGCCAGAGGCAGCCTTAGCTGGGTATCAAGACCTGGTTGCATTACTATTGTCTTCATATGCCTAATAAGCTAATTAAACCTTCCTCTTCCCAAAGTTACTACCCGTCCCTGGGCTGTGAAGGAAAACACTCGTGGAACCCACCCCCAGTGCACACCCACAGTGTCGTGCTGGTCACATAGTACAGGCAAATTGCTCTCACCAGTTCACTCCTGCAGGTCAGGACAGCAGCCACAGTTTTCTCCCCAGTTGTCGCAAAACTCACCAGAGCTGCCTGAAAAGAAAAAAAAAAAAAAAAAAAAAAAAAAGCAGGAAATCATAAAACAAGCAAGAACATCTCAAAACCCCACCACAACCTACCTCTGCAGCAAATTAAGCCACAGTGGAATTAAAAATGGATGATCTTTCACAGCCAAATTTTAAATTCCATTGTTTCACCAAGGAAAAAAAAATTCTCTCTTATAAGACTGAAAATATTTCTCATTGTTGACCTGCCACAGGCTTTTGAACCATTCTGTTCAGTGCTACTGGGCTTTTCAAAGCTCGTTTGCTTTTCAAAACCTCTCGGCTGGCCTAACAAAAGTCCTGCTGCACCACTGGCCACTTAGACGTGCGTGTCCCTCCATCCACCTCAAAACCAGGGAACTGCCCCAGTGTGACAGCTCTTGGCAACAAAGTGTACCTACAGTCACGTCTGGAAACATTTCAGAAGTCAGTATCAATGAAATTAAATAGTTTTCAAGCCTTGCAGCAAGACCATAATTGAAACGAGAAGCTCAGCAGCGCATTCAGAACACTTAATTACAGAGGTATTTGTTTGTTTTGAAGAATTTTAAGGTGTAGTTGGCCCTCTTGCTGAAGTGCATTGCTCTTGGTTACCTGCTGGAAGTCCCGAAGGTGGCTGAGCAGCCCGTGTTTGTACTGCAGCAGAGAGAAGTGGCTCGGAGAGAGCTGCAAGAAGAACTGAGTCCGCGAAGCACTGGTTACACTGGGTTGAGTGGCCAATATCCTGGGCTGGAAGCCCTCAGCAAACTCCAGCTCAAGCGACTGTGACAGGAGACAAGCGTATATGTTCGTGAGAACTTCTTTTAATACCTTCCTTTTAGCAGCAGCAATATAAGCTTCACGAAGGGGTTCCCCGTGTCAAGATAAACAAAGCAGAAGCGAGGCCTAGGCTCCCATTGGAGCAAAGCTCTGAAGACATCAATCCAGAAGGAATGAGTAGACAAACACACAGTTTTCTCTCTCTTCCCTCAAGTTATGGATCATGGCCCCACTCAAACATTCTGTATTTTACTGACAGGAGAACCCCTGTGCTGCCGGGCTCAGTCAGGCACCAAACTCGCTGGACAATGAATTACATACAATGCTCTTCCAGCATTTCTCACCTGCAGCGGGATCTGCTTCATCTCCTGCTCCTTCTCCACGGAGCAAACGTAGAGTGACTGCGTGTCCATGTCCACGCACACCAGCACCGCCTCCCCCACCACGCCGCACACGCCGTTCAAGCTCCTCAGCCACGGGGCTGCCACCCTGATCTGCCAAGCAAGACAGAGACAAAGGGATGAAGTTGTCAACAGAACAAAAACTTCAAAGAACCAAGACATAACCAAGAATTTAAGTCAGAATAATTTCCCCCGATGACCTTGGGAAAAACTATCTATCAGCCTGAGATTTCCAGAATGATCTGGACCAACAACTGCAAGTCTAATTCAGTTTTGCTTTCAGGGCATCCAGCAGTGGTATTAATTTATTGGCCTGTAGCCAATGCCACAGTGAAAGGGAAGATTCACTGTGCTACAACAACAATTAATTACTCTGCACAACACACCACAGCCCATCTAGTCTGAAGTACATTTGTTAATATCAAATTCAGTATTTTGGATCTGTAATCAAGCTCTACCTGTTTTGTAATTTCTCCATCTTCTACGCTGTAGGTTAAAATGTTCAAGTGGCTCTGGGGAACAATTCCAAGCACGTGGATCACTCCAGTCCCATGGGAATACAACAACTGGTACTGAGTACTCTCACTGCAAGAGAAGCAGCGATCGTGAAGCATCGTCTTCTCACATTACTTTCCAGATGTTTTCAAAAGCATAAGGCGAGTACAGCATCCTTTCCCCTCCAAGGCAACAGGCTCTCTCTCTAGCAGAGGTTTACATTTCTACTTTAAAATATTTTCTTGCCTTTCTGGTAAGTGTTCCACCCATTTCTGGTGCCCGTTGGAAAGGTAGTGAAGAGAGATGGCTGCCTTCTTCAGGACTGCCACGTATTTGACCGTGTCCTGTAGCCCCACCAAACTAGCCACCTGGAAACTGAGCACAGGATAGAGACAGTAAGTTAGAAAAAACATTTTCTGCTAGGAAAAAAGCCCCATGCTGTTTGAAAACCTTATTTAAACACTTAATGTTAGTGTTGAAATACAATTTATAGCCCCCTTTATCTATCCTCGCTGATCTCAACAGAGAGCAGTAGGCTGGAATCCAAACACCCCAAACCAGATGCAGGTTGAACACGTGAACCGCAACATAAATATACAACTTAAAGATAATATAAAATAAATCTAAAACCCAATATACAATTTAAAGAGAAAATCCACCTATGAAAAACATTTGTATCTCTCCCTCTTACTGGTGTGTTAAGACATAGAAACAGCATTAGATTTAACTGCAAGGTTAGGGCATTTCTAAGGAATTCAGCCAAATGTTATTCCAGAAGCTTTACATCTAACTAATGTTTCTCTATAATGCGAGGCCGAACAAGGTCAACAACCCCTTTCTTCCTTCCTACACCAGGACTACAAAGGGAAAGAGACAGTACAAACACAAAAGCCTACCTGCCAGTGTCCAGTGACGTCTCCCAGTTCAACCCCCCGATGTTGGTCTCCCAGGACCGCAGAATACGTCCAGCATTGGACACAGTGATGGCATCTGCCCAGGAAATGATGAAAAGGTGACTATAGAACTTGTAGCCCACCACAGATCAACAAGGCAATGAGTTCTGGGAAGTTCAACTTGTGTTCTAAGACGTGGTTGAGGCCCCACGCACAAGGAGAACTGCTGGCCCCAGCACATCATCTGCGTGTTCTCCTTACCCTGCCCGTGGATCAGCATGGCATCTATCGCTCCTTCGGGGGTTCCCTTGTCTACATGGCGCCACACTGAAGGAAACAGAATCACGTGAGAACAAGATTTGTTCTCCCAAAGGCATTCGTTTGCTATTAATTTTAAACCTAGGCTCTTCACAGCAATATGCGTACACAGAGAACAGTCTGCCTGCTTTAAGCAAGGGCTTTGGAACTGCTGGCCGAATCCTCTCAGTCTGACGAGGCAGTATCCCCAGCATTAATTTACCAGCATAAAAACACAGCACAACTCGATTGGCACGCTAGCCCCGGCACAACAGGCCTATTCCCCACAACAAAACACCGCTTCACTCACGGATTTCCCCGCTCCTGGAGTTCAGGGCGGCCACCACATTCTTCTCGGTGGCTACTATGAGCTTCTTGGAACCCTGCGAAGCCTCCAAGGAAGCGAACTTGAGCTTCCCCACGTACTGCTGCCTCCTAGGAGAGCAAACGCGGGCTGGGGTTAGGCGGGACAAGGGGGCGGGAGGGGGAAGGCCCGACGGGCGGCTGCCGGAGAAAGCAGCACGGCGGGCCCAGGGGCTGCTCGGAGGAGGAGGACCTTGGCGCGGCGGGGACCCCTCAGCCTTCCCCCAGCGCTCACCAGTCAAACTTGCCCACTTGGTCCTCGTAGACAGCGGCCGCCGCGGGCAGCAGCAGCAGCAGCACCCACAGCCCCGCCGCCATGATCGGCCGGCCGCCGGAGAGGGGAGGGGGGGGGGGGGGCCTTAACGCCGCGGGGCCGCCCGCGCCGCCGCCTGCGCGGAAAAGCCGCCTGAGCGGCCTCGGGTGGAGACAGGCGCGGCGCGGGGCAGCCCGCCGGCCTTCCCAGCAGCCCGCGCGGCGGCCGGCGTGGGGCCTCGAAGCACGGCGGCGCCATGCCGAAGTCCAAGCGGGACCGCAAGGGTGAGCCCAGCGCCCCGAGCCCCGTCTCCCTCCCCTTCCCCCGGCGCCCATCCCTGCCCTAACGCCGCCTCTCCTCCCCGCTCCCCGCAGTTTCCCTGACGCGGACGCCCAGGAAGGGGTTGGAGGCCAAGCAGGCGCTGATCACTGAGGTGAGTGCGGCCCGGCCCGGCCAGGCCCCGCGGCGGTCCCCGCTCCCCTCTAACCGCTGCCCTTCCAGCTGCGGCGATGCGTGGACACCTACAAGTACATCTTCGTCTTCTCCGTCGCCAACATGAGGAACAACAAGCTGAAGGACGTGAGGAACGCCTGGAAGCACAGCAGGTGAGGCGGTAGGGGCCGGCGTGGCAGAGGGTTGAGCCACCTCCCGAAGCTGAGAGCCACCATCTCCTCCTCCTCTTTCTCCTCAGGATCTTCTTCGGGAAGAACAAAGTCATGATGGTGGCACTGGGACGGGAGCCGAGCAGCGAGTACAAGGAGAATCTGCACAAGGTAGGGGGATGTGTGTCCTGAAGCTTCATGGAATAAAACTTCGAGGGACGACAGAGCTTCCTCGCGTCACTTTTCCACCGTTTTTTTTAACTGGATCCATCCATATCATGACACAAAAGCTCTGAACCCCAGGAGGTGCGTCCTGAGTCCCACCCATGGCTTCTTTCTTTCAGGTCAGCAAACACCTGCGAGGTGAAGTTGGTCTCCTCTTCACCAACCGCACCAGAGAGGAGGTGGATGAGTAAGTAGGCGTCTGTCACCGCCGTGGTGGGTCTCTTCTGCCAAGGAACGGGCGATGGGACAAGAGGAAACGGCCTCAAGTTGTGCCAGGGGAGGTTCAGATTGGATATTGGGAAAAAGTCTCTTCACTGAAAGGGTTTGTCCAGCATTGGAAGAGGCTGCCCGGGGCAGTGGTGGAGTCACCATCCCTGGAGGTATTTAGAAGATGAGTAGAGGTGATGCTGAAGGACACGGGTCAGTGGAGACTTGGCAGGGCTGGGCTAACGGTTGGACTCAATCTTAAGGGTCTCTCCCAACCCTAACGATTCTATGAAACGTTGAGCAGCCTTTTTTTTCATGGAATTGTAGAATTGTCTAGGTCGGAAGGGACCTGCACTGGCAGCCCAGAAAGCCAACGGCATCCTGGGCTGCATCAAGAGAAGCGTGGCCAGCAGGTCACGGGGGGTGATTGTACCCCTCTGCTCTGCACTCATGACACCCCACCTGGAGCTCTGTGTCCAGCTTTGGAGTCCTCAACACGGGAAGGACATGGACCTGGGGGAACGGGTCCAGCGCAGGGCCACGAAGATGATGAGAGGGATGGAGCACCTCTGCTGGGAGAACAGGCTGAGAGAGCTGGGGTTGTTCAGCCTGGAGAACAGAAGGCTCCAGGGAGACCTTAGAGAAGCCTTCCAATATCTGAAGGGAGCTACAGGAGAGCTGGGGAGGGACTCTTTGTCAGGAAGTGCAGTGACAGGACAAGGGGGAAGGGTTTTAAATTGGAAGAGGGGAGATTTAGATTAGATACCAGAAAGAGCTTCTTTGCTGTGAGGGTGGTGAGAGCCTGGCCCAGGTTGCCCAGAGAAGCTGTGGCTGCCCCATCCCTGGAGGGGTTCAAGGGCAGGTTGGAGGGGGCTTGGAGGGACCTGGTGTGGTGGGAGGTGTCCCTGCCCAGGGCAGGGGTTTGGAACTCAATGACCTTTAAGGTCCCTTCCAACTCTAACCATTCTGTGATTCTATGACTGAAGATCATCAAGTCCAACCATCAACTTTCCACTCAACCACTCCACTTGCTGACGTTTCCCTTCAAGCAGTGATGCTCAGGAGGTTTCTCTGCACAGAAGTTAGGGCAGGCTGTGCCGTAATCCCCGTCTCAGCCAAGGGATGTTCCCTCCGCAGCCAAAGCCCTCCTTGTTCCCTTCACAGGTGGTTCTCCAAATTCAAACAGGTGGACTTTGCCCGCGCAGGGAACAAGGCGACCTACGGGGTGAGCCTGGACACGGGGCCCTTGGAGCAGTTCCCCCACTCCATGGAGCCTCAGTTACGGCAGCTGGGATTGCCAACGGCGTTAAAGAAAGGTATGTGAAGCAGCCAAGAAGGTAACCTTCATTTTTCATCTGTGCAGACAAGATTCTTTAAGGAGAACATTAAATAATCAAGTAGAACTTAGTTTTGGAGACCTGATGGACAACTTGTTCAGTTAGTGTTAGAACTCATTATATTCTTGCACCATTCTCTCAAAAGATGAGTGAAACAACCAGCTTTCTACAAAATACCGTCTTTTTTCAGTCAAAACAACTCGGCCTAGTCTGGTGCATTGGCGTCCCGTTCAGATACCAGACGTGGGGATCTTTTAGACTTGATCTCACCCAGCTTCTTTGGGGCATACCCATATTTCCGTGGCAAGGCATAAGCTACCACAGGCAGTGTTTGGGAGAGCCGTAGCTCTGCACCCCGCCTTTCGGTGGGTTTATCCCGGATTTGTGAGCCTGTTTTGTTCCCGCAGGAGTGGTGACGCTACTTTCAGATTATGAAGTCTGCAAAGAAGGCGACGTTCTCACCCCAGAACAAGCCCGCGTCCTGGTGAGTAATGGTGTCACACGCAAGCCCCTATTTCATGGAACCACCGAATTGTCAGAGTTGGAAGGGACCTTGTAGGGATCATCCAGTCCAATTCCCCTGCCAAAGCAGGGCTGCCCAGAGCACATCACTCAGGAGCATCCAGGTGGGGCTTGAAGATCTCCAGAGAAGGGGACTCCACACCCTCCCTGGGCAGCCTCTTCCAGGGCTCTGCCACCCTCACCCCAAACAAGTTCTTCCTCAGATTTCAGTGGAACTTCCCATGGTCCAGCTTGTGCCCGTTGCCCCTCGTCCTGTCACTGGGAACCACTAAAAAGAGTCCGGCTCCATCCTCCCTCAACCCACCCTTTAGACACTTGTCAGCATGAAGAAGGTCTCCCCTCAGCCTTCTCCTCTCCAGACTAAAGAGTCCCAGCTCTCTCAGCCTTTCCTCTTCAGGGAGATGCTCCAATCCCTCCATCATCTTCGTTGCCCTTCGCTGGACTCTCTCCAGCAGTTCCCTGTCTCTCTTGAACTGGGGAGCCCAGAACTGGACGCAGGATTCCAGTTGTGGCCTCCCCAGTGCAGAGCAGAGGGGGAGAATGACCTCCCTCCACCCACTGGCCACACTCTGCCCTACACAGCCCAGGATCCCATTGGCCCTCTTGGCCACAAGGGCACATTGCTGGCTCATGGAGAGTTTACTGTCCACCAGGACCCCCAGATCCTTCTCCTCAGAAGTCCTTTCCAGCAGGTCCACCCCTAACCTCTATTGGTGCCTGGGGTTCTTCCTCCCCAGGTGCAGGACCCTACACTTGCCCTTGTTGAACCTCATTAGGTTCCTCTCTGCCCAGCTCTCCAGCCTGTCCAGGTCACGCTGGATGGCGGCACAGCCCTATTTCCCCTGATACAAAATAATTAACTGTTTGGCTTAATTTGGCTGAAGGGTTTGCGCTCACGGATGAGCAGAACTTCTGGGTGTCAGTCAGTGGGACGCAGCAAACATCCTTACGCTAGAAGTGCTAAAACCCTGCAGCAATTATTTTTGCTCCTGCTTTGCCACCGTTCCCACCTGGATGCGATATTCAGTGTGGTTTTTCCAGGCTGGCCACGGAGACAATGGAGCAGGAATGACAGGTTTGTGTCCTTTTCCTAGAAACTCTTCGGCTACGAGATGGCGGAGTTTAAAGTTACCATCAAATTTCTGTGGAATTCTGAGACGGGAGACTTCCAGAAACTTGTGGGAGACACAGCTCCACAGGAGGAGGAGGAAGAAGAGGATGACAACGATGACAGCAATGAGGACTAGCAGCAGTCCCTGTGCTTGGACACTAAACAGCTCTACTCTGTTTTGGAGACAAAAGAGGGGGAGATTTCCCTTCCCTGTTTGCACCCGGAGGAGAAGGACAATCAGCTCAAACATGTTCTTCATAAATATGACCTAATTATGGGGTTTTTTTTATATAAATCTACATATAAAACTTCAGATGGTTGTCGCTGCTGCCTGTTACTGGTTCTGGGATCTGAGGAAATGCCACCTCCAACATGAAAACTAGGCATAAAGCCCCGAAGTGTAATTAATGCCATGTAATGGCACACCTGATGCTGGGGAAAACACTGAGGCTTTGTTCTTATTTCTGCTAAAAGTTTCAGAATCAGTTATTATGCTCAAAAATCATAGAGCGCTGATAAGAAGGTGCCAGCCAGGTTATAGCTACAGTTAAGAGATAGGATCTGTGTTAGAAAAGGGTTTTATTCTTGTACGTAATTATTTTAAGATTTTGTATTAAAGCAGAACTGGGGCCTTCATCCAGTTATGTGTCCATTTTCCCAATTAATTGCATCTGGAAATCGTAGTGTGTGCTCTTTGGAGCCGGAAGTCCACGAGGGGAAAAAGAATAAGGCGACAAGCGCTGACAGCGGTAGCGGATCCTACAAAGCTTCATTAATTCAGGGGAAAAATCTCAACCCATTTACACGTCGATCAAAGGGGCAGGGTGGGGAAGTGCTTCTCCCGAGCTTTGAGAGGCTTGTGCTCCATTATCCGCCCCCTCAACACCTGCTTTCTCCTCCCTACCCTGGTCTCTAGCGGAAATAGTTGGGGCAGTCGTGCGCAGTCAGGTTCCAGGCCTGATCGAACGCCTCCACGACGGGCGGGAGCAGGGGACCCTCTTGGCTGTAGTCAAGGTTCTGCTCTAGCTGCTCCAAACTGGACATCCCGATGATCACCATGTCTCCAAGAGAACCCTGGAAAAGTAATAAGAGGAATTGCTGATCCCAAAAGAAACCTCGTTCACCTCACAGGCCACACTTTAAACCTTTTCTTCTGGTGAAAAACATCCAGTAACTTCTGGATGTTTAGACAACTGACACCATGAAGTTCTGTTCTCAAGGCCAGAACAGCTCCAAGTCATGCCGACTCCTCAAAAGCTGCCAAATCCTACTTTACAAGGGTCTACGGGGACATTTTGGGGAGGTTGGGAATATAAGGGCTGCAAGAACATTTTGGGGAGATGGGGAATACAACCATTAATTTCCTAGTCCGATGAAAAGGAAAGTCATGTCCTCGCAGGGAAGCTGTCTCGGTGGGAAACCAAGACCCTGGTAATTAAAATATTTCCCCCAGTGCTTAAAATATTCCACTTTTTCCAATCCTGTGAACGCAGGACATTGTGGAAAACGCAGAGCTGACTCGGTCCTACCGCCTGGCAAGCAGAGGCCATACAGGAGTAGTCACTTTGGAAGGCCACAAGCCCACGGGATGTGCAGATTGGGAGAGAACTGTTTGTTCACAGGTATTTCCCCATCTGTGTGCTGCAACAGCTGCTGGGCTACAGCCGCGTGGAGCTCTCACCTGCAGTTTGGAGTGATTGTACAACCAGCGCAAGGCAGCAGAGGTCAGGCTCGGGGCGTTGGAACCATAAGCATCTTTCAGAGCTTTTTCTACTATAGCGATTCCTTCAAAATTGTGCTTTTTCCAGTACCTGCAAGAAGAGAAGTTGCTCTGCCTTCGGGACCTCTAGTGAACGGTACATCTATATTCCAAGCAAGTATGAAAGGCTTTCAGGAAGCCTCACACAATTTTTGTAGCCTCTGAGGACTTCTGCAATCCCCTGCTGCGAGCCAGGAGGAAGCCGAGCCTAAAAACCACTCTGCAAAGCTCAGTCATGAGCCACAGCCCCAACCACGTGTGCAGGAGTAATCACTGCATGGGCTTTTGGTCAATTCTGCTTCCTCTCAGCTGATTATTAGCCTGGGGTTCTTCTGGAGCCACGCCTGATGCATCTCCCTGCTCTTCCATCAGCTCAAAACCTACCTGTCCCTGTAGGCTTGAGCCCAGTCATTGCCAAAAAACCTTCCAGTGGGCTGGCGTGCGTCTTTGTCCTCGTACTTGTACTTGCCAGTCAGCAGCCCTCCTGCAAAGAGGCAGCAGCAACATTTAGTGATGGGGTGGCTCTTCTACAGCCCCCTTTTGGCATGTTTTTGCCTCAAAGCCTTGCCCTTTCCCTCCCCATACCTGCCAGGGGGTTGTAGGCGTAGAAGCGCAGCCCGTAGTACCTCAGGCAAGGGAACAGCTCGGTTTCCACCTGGCGAGTGGTCGCGTTGTACATACCCTGCAGAAGGTGAGGGAGACACACAACTCCAAATGCCAGCTCACGACAGAGGTCACGAGCACCTGGAACAGCCTTTTCCCCACCCTTTCCTGACAATACTCTTATCCAGAAGAGCAGCTTCAGGTCACACAAGGTTCTTATCTGCTTAGGAACAGGCTTTCTCAAGGACTGCAAGCAATGCAAAAACTTTTAAGTTCCACATGAAGGGAGTCACTGACTCAAGCAAAAAAACGCATACTCAGCTTTTTCTGAGGTGATCTCACTCAGTTTTCTAATCATGTGTGTCCTGAAAAGACTTCCCAGACAAACTGCATCAGCTTCCTGTTCTCTGTTTGTGTCTGGCACACGGCGGGGGGCTGGTCTGAGACTGGGGGCTCCCAGACCCTACCCCACGGTGACTGCCCATTGCTGTAAGGACACACACACACACACACAACCATCCCTGTGCTGTTCTGGTCTGAACCCCTGTGTTCTTTCGGCTTGATCCATCTCAGCCGCCCCCAAAGACGACAGCGAGCCCCCATCCCTCACCTGGTACACTGTTGGCATCACCCAGTTGTTGTATTTGCAGATGGTGCAGATTTCTGCCACCTCCCAAGCGGCGTAGTTTGATAGACCGAGTTCTTTAAACTTTCCCTGCAGAGAAATAAAAGGGTGTTCAGTTCCACAGGGTATTCAGTTCCAGTTTTTAAAAAAAATTGTTATTCAGTTGCATTCGTATCTAGATGGTGCAAGATGCAGCCGGTGAAAAGGACAGTCGCTGTATTTTATTCCAGAGTTCTTTCCTCATCCCTGTTCATCTCTTCTAGGTGACTGTGAATTGTAAGACCTGACAAAAATATCTCCTGCTTTCTGTTCATTCTGAATTCACAGCTTCTAATGTAAACAGCAGCACTAAATTAATGCAATTCAGGAATTCTTCTTCACCCCTTCCCAGCACTAATCGTAACCTAGTCAGTTAACGCGGCTGAAAGCAAAGTTCAGATGTTCTCAGGTTTCCAAGAGCTTTGGAGAACAAAGTGCACCATGTGAACACACAACAGAGCATCCGTCATTTAGCTCTGCCCTGGTCATGTGTGTCCCCTCCTCCCAGTGCTGCGCAAACCCAGCGCTGCAGAAGGGCATGAGCAGCAGCCCTGGTTTAAAAAAAAAGGTGGTGGGAGGGAGGGAATCAAGACAGATGGTCCAGGCTTGGACTTCCCACTTTACTTCTTTGTGCAGCTCATTGCAGGCACGCAGAGTCTCCTCCACTGGGGTCCCATGGTCAGGAGCATGGAGGTAGAAGAGCTCCACGCTCGTCCTCTTCAGCCTCTCCAGGGACGTGTCCAGCTGCGATCGCACACTCTCGGGCTTCAGTGTCTTCCCATCCCAGGGGTTGGCCTTGGTGGCAACTTCCACTGGCAGAGAGGAAGAAAGGATGAGCAGGGATGCTTCCACCTTTAGGAAGGGAATGGGGAGAAGGGGCACAACGCAAGCATTGCTCAAGGTGTTTCAGGGAAGGCCCTTCTCCTCATGAACCGTGTCAGCCTAGCAGGGGACGCCCTTCCCCTTAGGGACCGCAGGTCTGCCCTAGAGAGGGAAGCCCTTCTCCTCAAGGTCCACAGGTCAGAACTAGCAGGGGAGTCCCTTCCCCTTGGGGAGGGTATCAGTCTGGCAGAGAAAAGCCCATCTCCTCAATGAACAGGCCCAGGGAAATGCTCTTCTCCTCAGGGATGGTGTCAGCCCAGCAGGGAAGACCCTTCTCCTCAGGGAACAGGCCCAGGGGAAAGCCCTTCTCCTCAGGGATGGTGTCAGCCGGGCAGGGAAGACCCTTCTCAGGGAATAGGCCTGGGGTAAAGCCCTTCTCCTCAGGGTCGTTGTCAGCCTGGCAGGGAATATCCTTCTCCTCAGGGAATGGGTGCAGAAGAATGCCCTTCTCCTCAGGAACGGTGTCAGCCTACCAGGGAAGACCCTTCTCCTCAGCGAATAGGCCTGGGGTAAAGCCCTTCTCCTCAGGGATGGTGTCAGCCCGACAGGGAATACCCTTCTCCTCAGGGAATGGGTGTAGAGCAATGCAATGCCCGTCTCCTCAGGGATGGTGTCAGCCTACCAGGGAGGACCCTTCTCAGGGAACAGGCCTGGGGTAAAGCCCTTCTCCTCAGGCATGGTGTCAGCCCGGCAGGATAGACCCTTCTCCTCAGGGAATGGTGCAGAGGAAAGCCCTTCTCCTCAGGGATGGTGTCAGGCCGGCAGGAAAGACCCTTCTGAGGGAACAGGCCTGGGGTAAAGCCCTTCTCCTCAGGGATGGTGTCAGTCTGCCTGGGAAGACCCTTCTCCTCAGGGAATGGGTGCAGAGGAATGGCCTTCTCCTCAGGGATGGTGTCAGCCGGGCAGGGAAGACCCCTCTCCCCACAGACCGCCCCCTTCCCCAGCCCCACTGCCCTCAGCCCCGACAGTACCGGGCCCGGCGCCGCCGGCCAGCAGCGTGCCCAGGATGCGTTCGGACTCTCCTCCCGCGTACATGTAAGCGGTGTCGAGGAGGCGGTAGCCGCGCTGCAGGAAGGCGCGGAGCAGCCCGGCGCTGGCCTCGGGCCCGACTCGCCGTCCCATCTCCATGGCCCCCAGCACCACCCCGGGCCGCGCTCCCCCCGCCGCCGCCGCCATGGCCGCCCCTCGCGCTGCGCACGCGCGCCCGGGGCGGACCGCGGGGAGAGCACCAGCCCCGCCCACCGGGGAGGCGGGGCGGGGGAGGAGGCGAGATCCCTCCGCGCATGCGCACTGCGGCGGCGCCGGCTCCGTCCGCGCACCTCGCCCCGAACCGGGGAGGTTTGCCCCCAGAAAAGAGCGAGTTTCCCCCCCCCCCCAAAAAAGCAGGTTTGGGGAAAAGCAGCGAGGTTCTGAAAAAGCAACAGGATTTGAAAAACAAAAAAGAAGCGAAACCCCACAGGAATTTACCTTCCAAGCAGCGAGTTTGTGGGGAAAAAAAGTCCAGCAACTTCCCTAAAAAGCAGCGGATTTGGGTGAAAAACAGCAAGTTTCTGAAAAAAAATCAGCAAGTTTCTGAAGAAGCGGCAGGTTCGCTGAGGAAACCCGGCCGGCGAGTTTCTGAAGAAGCGGGGGAGTTGAAGAAAACCAACAAAAATAACAAGAAGGAAGAAAAAACCACCACCAACAAAACCAACCAAAAACTCCCAAGTTTCCCCAAAAGCAGCGTTTTCCAAAGAAAAATAAAGCCCATTTCCAAAGCGGCGCCGGGAGGAGGTAAGTCCTCAACGCACGGACGCACTGAGGGGCTTTGATTTCTTTTTTTGGGACCAAATCCTGCCGGGCTGACGGCATTCCTGGTGGTGTCATCCCACCGGAGGCGAAATTAAGGCCAGAAAAGGTGAATTAACCAATAATGAGGTGTTTGGTTTTTTTTTTAGCGACACGAACCGGCGGCCGGGGGAGCCGGGAGGGTGTTCCTGAGGCGGGTGTATTTTTCCTTGGGGTTATTGATTATTTTCCCGTGTTACTGTGTTTTTCCCCACAGCGTTATCCCCGCAGCTCCGGAGGCCATGGGTGCCGGGCGTTGGGGGGGTCTCCCACCCGGGAATCTTTCCGAGTGTCCCAACGGCTCCCGGTGGGCGATGGAGATCTTCAACGAATGCGCCCAGGACGCCCGGGACCTCGCCAGTATCACCCTGGGACTGGTTTCCATCTTCTGCTTCGCCGCCGCCTCTTTCCCGTGAGTCTCCCTCCCCCCCTCCCCCCCCCCCCCCCCCAAAAAAAAAACCAAACCCACCCAGCCAGCCCTTCCCTCCGCTCACTCTTAAAAATCAACATTCCAAACCCAACTCGTCCAGATTATTAAACCCGCCCGGGAAAATTCTGGGCTTGGGGAAAAAAATCGGGGTTTAAGAGGAGGCGAGGGAGGAGCCCCAAAGCCTTGTTTATTATTATAGCGTTATTGTGGGGCTCGGCGGCTTGTAATGACCCACGTACGGCAACTGCCGTGTGGGTCAGGCGTGTGGGAGAAATGTTTCCAGCAGCCCTGGGCTTCCTGGAAGTGCTGGGCACAACCCTGGAAGCGGGGGGACACGGAGGGTGACGTGGGGGGTGACACTCGATCTCGGCATATCATGGCCGAGATAATAATAATAATAATATCATATATTATTTTGTAACCACAGAGGTGTTTTCAGGTCCTTTCTCCCCCCTTGCTGTTTTCTGCCCCCACACGAGGGATGGATCACGAGGGACTGAGCCCCCGTGGGGTGCTGTGAGCACCCGGGGTTGGGGAGGGGGGTCGCAGGACTTTTCGGGGAGCCCCCCGAGTTTGTGGGGGTGGGATGTGGCTTTGCCAGAGGAAATCTTTGCTTTTCCTCCCCTCCCACCGGTGCTTTAGGCGGGTGGGAATTGGGGAATGGTCCCAGTGGGAGCAGCAGGGAAACCTGGGGGGGGTCCCAGGCAGCGCTGAGCCAGCCGGGGGGGTCTGGGCTGTAGCTCTGCCCGACCTCTCTCTCTCTGTCTGCAGGCAGTTTTACCAGGCCTGTAAAACGGGCATCATGGACCGAGCTCTCTCCATATATTTCCTGCTGGGATGGCTGGGAGGAGACCTCCTGAACCTCATCGGGTCCTTCCTGGCCGATCAGTTGCCGCTGCAGGTACCGACCCACTGGGGGCTGGGTCAGCTCTGCAGCACCCCCAGCTCCAGGGCTGGGATGGGGATGGGGTGGGGATGGAGATGGGATGCTCCCTTCTCCCCCAAACCTCCAGGGGATGCTCCCTTCTCCCTTCTCCTCCTTCTGGGGATGCTCCCTTCCTTCCTTCCCCCCTCCCAGGGATGCTCCCTCCCTTCTCCCTCCCTTCCAGGGGATGCTCCCTCTCTTTTTCCCCCCAGGGATGCTCCCTCTCTTTTTCCCCCCAGGGATGCTCCCTTTTTCCCCCCAGGGATGCTCCCTTTCCCCCCCCAGGGATGCTCCCTCCCTTCACCCTCCCTTCCAGGGGATGCTCCCTTCCTTCTCATCCCCAGGGGATGCTCCCTTCCTTATCCTCCTCCAGGGATGCTCCCTCCCTTCTCCCCGACACAGGGATGCTCTTTCCCTTCTCCCTGCCCTGGGATGCTCCCTTCTCCCCAGGGATGCCATGTCCCGGGACGCTGGCTCATCCCAGCCACCAGCTGGAACCTTTCTGCAGGAGGGACTGACCCGTCCTTCCCCCCCGCAGGTTTACACGGCGGTTTATTACGTGCTGGCAGACCTGGTGATGCTCTCGCTCTACGGCTACTACAAAGTGAAGAACCGGGGCCGAGGAGGTGAGTTGGGGTTTTTTCGAGGGGTTCTGCTCCCCTGGGCACTGGCTCGTCCCCGGATGCGGAGCCGGGAGGGGAAACCATCCCTGGGGGGAGATCTGCTGGGGCAGAGATGCTTCATAGAGGCATCGATGCAGCTTTTAGATGCCTCCTGTTCCGTTCTGGGCTTTTTCTCTCGAATAACCTGAGCGCCCACGAAAGCCACAGCGAGCAAATAGCCACTGGCCGTGCCTGGGGCTTCTGAAAATCCCCATGTCGGGGCAGAACCACACGCTGCTCACTCCCCTTCCTTCCCCCCCCCGCCAAGAAGGGAACAAAGGAGGAAAATAACCCCCTGGGTTGAGATAAAGACAGTTTAGTTGGAACAATAACAGAAAAGTAATAATAATGATGATACAGGTTACTTTCCCTGCCCAGTGAATAGGCCCCATCCTGAGCAGTGATTGTGGATTTCCCCCCTCCCCAGCCAACCCCCGTTTCTATACTGACCCTGAGGGCTATGGTATGGAATATTCCCTTGGCCGGTCCATCCTTCTGTCTGTGCTGCTTCGGGAAGCTGAAAAAAAGTCCTTGAATAGTGTAAATACCACGGAGCAACAACTAAAAACAATGGGTGTTGTTGACATTGCTCTCACAGCAATCACTGGAGAGGAAATTAACTCTTTCCCAGCTGAAAGCCGGACACCCCGCAAACCGCCACGGGCAGCGTCGGGGGTGAAAATAAACCTCCTGGGAGGTGCCTTCGTTATAGAAAGAAATTACTTCCCCGCAGCTACGGGGTGATTCCACCTTGGAGCTGGAAAGTGCAGCCAGATCTCGTGACTCTCAGGCCGGTGCCGTAAGGGAAGGGGTGAAGTTTTTCCGGCTGTTTCGGGGTCGGGGCTCCGCTTGCGAGTCAGAGGCGATGGAGAAGTTCCTCCCTGTTCCAACGGAGCGAAAAGGGAACCCGAGCAGTTCTTGCAGGGCTTAAACAGCAAGAGAAAAAATCCACTTTTTAGCTTTGCAGCTTCCTGTGAACTACATCCTGAAAATTATTTAACTTTACTAAAGCCATTTGAATTTATTCAGTCAATTGATATTTGGCCCGGGGATGATGCAGTTTGGTTAACGCTGGGGAGCTTGTTTACAGAATATCCCACCAGTCTTGCTGTCAGAGCAGGGCTTGGTCTGGCAGGGATTTGAACCTTGTGAGTTAAGTCAGTGACAAGCTTTTAGATGGCGAGGGATGATTTTTAAGAGCCCTGAACCCACAGAGACTCGAACGCTTTTGATCTGCTGAGATAGCAGGAGATAGGAGCGGTTTCCTCCCTGATAACTTACAAATTGCCCCTATGTCTCCGAGATAAAACGCTGGCGGCAGCAGCTATTGCTGAGATAAGGGAGAGCTTGAAGGTTCCTGTACCCAGGGGGGTCCTGGCACCCATGGGGGGGCTGATGGGGGTAACCACCCTCTGCTTAATTCCCCGTAGTCGCCGCCCCCATCAACGCAGCCTTCGCCTTCCTTTCCCTGGGGACGCTGTCGACCCTCTCCCTCCTGGGCAGGGGTGATGCCGCGGCGCAGGAGCCGGCGAGGTTCAAAGGGAGGTCTCTGCTCTCCGCTGGCGGGGACGAGCCGGGGCCGAAGGTGAGGGGGGGGGTTTCCTACACCCAGGGGGTGGGGGGAGAGGAGAGAAACTGCCCCGTGGGGTGGGGGTGGGGGGCGGCGCCATCCCTCTCGGCGCTCGGGGGGGGGCAAGGGAAAGATGGGGAAATTCAAGGTTGGGGTTTGGCCCCGCTGTCGTCTCGCAGGGAGCCGTGCTGTGGGTGGGAAATGTCTCTCTGAAAATATGGGGGGCTGCTTGTCCCCCCCCTCCCCAACTTTGCCTCGCAGCCCTTCAGCAGGAGCGAGATCGTTGGCTTCACCATCGGCTCCGTCTCCTCGGTGCTGTACCTCTGCTCCCGCGTCCCCCAGATCTACACCAACGTAAGTGGGGGGGCAGAGGGGGACGGAGCCTGGGGACCCCCCGGGGTCCTGAGATTTCAGATCCAAGAGGGGCGGTGGCATCAGCTTCCTCCTCTTCGCTCCGAGGTCCCGGGTCCCCATCTCGGATCATTTCATAAGGGACTTTTTTCTGTATTTCCCCTCCAAACCTAATTCACTTTTTTTTTTTAACACAGTGCTATTTTGAGGGTGGGGGCTTTCATTTCATCTTTATTTACAACCAAAAGGGGAACTAAAAGGCTCTTGGCGCTGAGTCACCACCTTTTTTATTCTCTTTTTGGTTTTTTTTTTTGGTGGGAGGGTGATTAATAGTACTTCCCAGTGAGATTTCGGAGAGCTGTGCCCCAGCTCCTCTCTCTGGGCCCTCTTCTTCCAGTACAAGAGGAAATCCACCGTCGGGGTCTCCTACTCCCTCTTTGCCCTGGTGATGCTGGGGAACTTGCTCTACGGCCTCAGCGTCCTCCTGAAGAACCCGGAGCCGGGACAAGGCGAAGGCGACTACGTCCTGCACCACCTGCCCTGGCTGGTGGGCAGCCTGGGCGTCCTCTCCCTCGACGTGGTTGTATCCTTTCCCTCCGGGATCGCATCCCACCGGAGAGGCTCGGCAGGGAGCGGGTGGTTTGATGCTGCTCCGTGGTTGTTTTGAGCTGTTGTTGCTCAACCGCGTGCCGGTGAGTAATTGAGGGTGTTGCAACCACCAGCTGAATGCTTCAGCCCCTTGTTTGCATCGTTCCTTGTCCGGTTTCCACCTCTCCTGGCACAAACAGCCCATTTTTTTTGGGTGGTGAGACCCAACGCGTCGCGTAGACCCACCCTGGCTTGAGTCAAGAGCCTTAACCTCTCCTCAGATCTCCTTCCAGTTCCTTGCTTATCGGAAAGGAAGAGCCGGTACCCACGAGGAGAGGGACGCTCTTCTGGGCCAGCCAGGTGACAGCCTGGAGAGCTGACAGAGGGACCTGCCCCACGGCGAGAAGAGGACAATGCAGAGGAGAAAGGTGGCCTCAACTGGGAAAACCGGTCCCTCCACCCTGGTGGCTCTTTGGGAGAAGAGGAGCCAGTGGGTGCCACGTGCTGCTGCTAGGGCAGAGGATGCTGCTGAGAGACCTCCTGCCTCTTGGATACCAACGACACTATCGGGATCAACAGGGAATTATTTGATACCTCAAAAGGTCGCTCTTCGCTGCTTTTACGCCCCAAAGCTGAGCTCGGTCACTTCTGCTTTACCTCCCGTCTCTCGGGGACGAGCCGGAGCTTCCCCAGTGCTGGAGAACATGGGAAGAGCCTGAGGGGCTGCGGGGAGGGGACAGAGATGACCGACCTGCCACCAACTCACCTCCGTGGGTCTCCCATCTCCTGCGCCGAGCTCCCTCTGGAAGACACGGCAGGGGCTGGGACCGGCTGGGAAGGAGGGAGCAGCAGAACCAAAGTGTTTTGACTCCACACGTCCTTATTTTAATTAGCACAGCTCACACCTCTATAAAACAAGCCCTTGCCCCGCCTGCCTCCTTTGGTGTTATTTTGTGGGTTTATCTGGCAGCTCCTCTTCCTTAACGTGCCTCGTAGTCCCCATTTCCCCCCCTTTTTCATTTTTTTTTGCCTCGCCTCCATTTTATCTGCGTGGATTTCGTGGGTAAGTGGCCCCATCGCTCTCTGAGGGGCTGCCCCTCCTCTGCTTTTTGGTCCTGCCCTCTCTCCTTGATGAATTTATCCCCCAACTTGATGAGTTTATCCCCGATACTGATGAATTTGCCCCCCCTCCCGCCCCCCGAGGTCCTGCACACCGGGGCTGGAAGCAGCGGTGGTTTGGGAAGAGCCGTGGCTCCCGAGGAGAGGAGCTGCCTCCATCCCACGGGCTGAGCCGTTTCTGCCGGGAAGGAGCCGCTCGGTCTTGGGGAACAAGCAAAAGGAAAATCGACCAAAGCTTGTAGGCCCGGCAAAAAAAGCTAACACGGCTTTTTGTCCTTTTAAAAACAAGACCTTTCCTTCTCCTGCACTCGCTCTTAGCTCTTCTTTTTGCTCCCCTTTTCTCCCTCTCCAGCTCCTTTCCTCGTATCCACTCCCTGCCCCCTGTGCCTTTAGCTGCATTATCATTAATTTAGCTGCATTATCATTAATTTAGCTGCATTATCATTAATTTACAATTCCTCAGCCATCCCCATGACACTGTCCTTCCCGAGGAACTTGCCCTCCTCGCCGCGAGGAAGCCAAGCCACCAAGTGGCTTGTCAAGTCACCAAGTCAAGTGACTTGACTCACCAAGTCAAGTTCTCCCTTATCTCAGCCTCCATCCCCCGTGGAAAGGGACTCAGCCCACCCGACGCCCATCAAGCTGCAGGAGCAGGTTAATTAAAACAGCGGCTGCGCCAGTGTTTGGAGCTGACCCGTTTGGGTTTGGAAAGAAAAAAAACTGTTTTTCAGGCTCTTTGAGCCCCTGGAGTAAAGCTGCTGGGTTTTTCACACCATTACTTCCCGATTCTTCCCCTCCAGGCCCACGGGTGATGGGGCTGCTCGTCCCTTCCCCGTCCTGGAGCCAGCAATTCCCCGAGGAATTGCAGAAAAACAGTTCCCATCCAGTGCTGATACCAACTAGCAGCAGATTCCTAGGGAGATAAGAAAACCCAGCTTCCTTAGACCTCTTTATTCCAGATAAAGACCCCAGGTGCTTGGTTTAATTAATATATTCCAACCTCATCTCCCGTTTGCGCTGGGGGAGCCAGGGCTGGTTTGGGGGGAGCTGGATTTCCTGAGCTGACCTGCAGGAGGGGGACAGGATGGGATGTGGCACCTCCACCTCACAGAAACGAAGGGGCAGGACACCAGATAACTGCCACGTACTGGCTGGCCAAGAGCTGTTCTTCAAGCCAGAAGCACAACTTCTAATATAGAAGGTATAAAAAAAAATATATATATATATATGGAAGTTTGTGCCAGCAGCCAGTTGATTGTCATTTAGACAATTATGCTATTACCCCATGACCCTTAGTACCCCTACTAAATAATTAACATTAATGACATCTAATGGAATAATACTAAATAATTAATAATGCTAAAGAACCAGTATTGATCCTGATACCAACATAAAACCCACCAGGACTATCCCCAGCCCATTCCCCAGCAGAAGCTGTGCCCTCCCAGCAGGGACAGCCCGTGTGGGACCCCGCGAGCGCTGCAGCTTTGGGAGGAAGGAAGGGCTCAGGGCAAGGAGTTCTCTGCCCCATCACCATCAAGGGAGAGAGAGAACTTCTCAGCAAACTTTCTAATTTATATTGAATGTGCTATTCACGGTATGAAATAACCCTGTTGGCAGCTTGGGTCAAGTGCCTGGGTCTCACTCCTCGTCCCCGCACCTGGGGAGCTCGAAAACACCGAGACCTTGAATCCCACACCCCAGAGCTGGCTGTAAAGTAAAGATTTTCACCAATTCAGGCACCAGAGTCTTCTAAAAGTGCAGTTTTCCCCAGCGTTAGGAGAGAAATCAGTCCTGTGTGGTTCAAACCAGGACAAGACCACACTGAAAAGCAAAATGACTGAAAGAGCAATGAATCCCGTGCTGTTCAAACCGAGGACACTCGGACAGAACCATGAGACGACGATGACGCATTCTCCACGTGTTCCCCCTGGAGATCCCAGCTCTGAGACACACACACGTGTGTCCCACCCCCAGCCCGTGTCCCACAAGCTGCCCCACGGCCCCGGGAAACGCTCCGGCTCGGGACCGTCACCACCTGCAGGTCTGTGGTGTAAAACAGGTCACATCAGAAAAGGAAAATTAGAGCCCATCATTAATCAATATTCATTCCAAGAGTCTCAATTTGTGCAGGTTCACCCCATGGCTAATTCCACGGGCAGGAAGAGCCCCAAGGAATTTGCTTTCTTGGCTCCACCAGGATCCAGTTTGTTATAACTGAAGGATATGGAGGAGCTGAAGCTGCGCGTGGTCGCTCCGGGCACAGAGGGGGAAAACCTGGGTGAGGGTCACAAATCACACGGAGACCAAGCAGTGGAGGAGTTTTTGGGTGAGCATCGATGCTCGGAACCATCTACCTCAAACTGCTGAGAACCAAACCAAACCAAACCACCCCACCCCTGCTCTGCCCACCGGGGGGTTCCAACACAGATTCCATCCCCCCCAAGACAATTTTTTACACACCCAATAAAGCTGGACCAACCCTTCTCCTCTAAAGACATCTCCTGGGTGCCCAAAGCATCAGTTCCCAGTGGTGGGATCCCACCATCCCAGTCCCAGCACCTGGGAAGTCCCACACGGAACCCCCAGGCAGGTAACGCTCCAGCCGAACATCACACCCTCAAAAATAAGACAACTAACCTCGATGGGAGAGGAAAAAGACACACAAAAAAATAAATCCAACTTTCTTGCTTTCCGTGCCCACGTAATCCAGCGTCGGCCTTCGTTTCCGAGCGCACAACTCCCTGCTCCCAGTTGCACCAACAGCAAAGCCCAGCACCGCTGCAGGAAGAGGAGAAATAAGGAGGACACCAACAGCACACACACTGCTTCCTGGGATTGGTTTTTTTTATTTTTTTATTTTAATCTTTTTTTTTCTTTTTTTTTTCTTTTTTTTTCTTTTTTTTTTTAGTAT
>QJSC01011878.1:307841-534936 GCA_003697955.1 Calidris pygmaea
TCTACAGAAACATAGCCTAAGGTCTCGATAGTAAAATGTGGTGCAAAGTAGGCCTCAGAGACTGAAAAAGTTTGTACAGCTTTATTCATGGGGAGAGAGGATGGCGTTGCATGGATAGTACTGAATGCAAATTGGATGCAAATTGAATGCAAATTGTGACGTGACGTAACAGAAAAGGGCAAGGGGGAGGGGGTAAAGGAGGGGGATGAGTTTTCTAAGAAAGGAATCTAACGAGTGCATGGCATGTCTTGTTAGCAGGAAGAGTATTTTAACTTTGCTGCTTTCTCTTCAAAGCCTCCACCAGGTCGTTTTTAAGAGCTTCTTGTTTTGATTTGTCTGCAAAAGTCTGCACAGACCTGCGGGGGAGAAGGAGAAGGGGAGTCAGAGGGGACGCGGTGCCAGAGAAGGGGGGGCAGGGGGGCTTTTGCCACGGGAGTCAGGAGGAAGGAGAAGCACCTCAACCCCGGCTTAGAGGAAAACCAAACTCAGCTGCCTGTTTTAATCCAGAAAGCAGAAGGCGAAGTCAACACTTGGGTAAGTAAAACCAAAAGCAAAATTCACTCTAGCAAGGATGGCACCAAAAGACGCGCTTCCCCAAGAAGCTCCAGCTGGAGGGAGATTCCCCAATTTTTTTTTTTTTTATTTTTTTTTTTTTTTGAACCTTCCAGGTTGGAAAAAGCCCCGTGTGCCACCAGCGAAGGGTGTTAGTGCTCTCGCTCCCCACGACACCCTGATGGGAAGGCAGAGAAAAGCCAGCCTCCACCCAGGCAGCTGAAAAGGACCGGGGCAGCTCCTGAACCTTTTGTGGTTTTTTTGCAGACTGTTCACCCAGGGTCCAGCAGCCGCGGTAAAAATTCTCCCTTCGGAATATCCACCAGTGGGAAAAGTGGCTGGAGATTCTGTTCTTCAATTTGCTTTTGGAGTTTGAACCTTTCCGAGAGTCATTAGGGAATCAAAGCAGCCGAAGAACAGAGCTCCCCTCAGCACCACGACTGCGGGGCGTCCCTTTCGCTAGGACTTTGGTTATGGAAGAAAAGCCACATCTTTCAGGGGCCACCTCAGCTCCCTGCCCTGAAGACGGCTGTGGAGGAACCTCCATTTTCAACGGTACAATTAAGAAATTTGCACTTTTTAGAAAGCCCTCTTCAATATGATCATTGACAGAATAATAGCACTAGACTTTCCAGGAGTCGCCACCACAGAGAAGTGGTGAGGGTCCAGTTCGGTAGGATTTCTGCCCACATAAACCGTATTTCACACCCTTTTCAGTCCTCAAAGCCTTATTTTGCCTGGATGCTGTCTCCTGTAAACAAGGCTGCTCTTTGTGTGAGTTATTTTCCTAATATTTTTATAACAGTATTTCCATTCTCTTGTCTCTGGAGACTTCCGCTGCTTTAATAAAAATATATACGTTTTATATTTGCATTTGTCACAGGCTAAAGAAGTGGTTCTTGGCCATTAACAACAAACAGTGCATTTTCCCCTTCGTCAGCTTTAAACGTGTTTCAGACAACATCTGTAACTCGTTAGGAATGGGAGTGGAAGGTTAAACCGGCTCAGGGTTAGTCGCTGCCGTGCGCCCGAGACATTCAGAGCTCCAGAGCAAACGAGAGCTACTGACAAACCCCGTGGGAGGGGGCAAGGGGGGGCCAGAAACGTTTCAGCAGAGCTCAAGGAGGGCTGGATTTCAAGCTCCAAGGAAATCCAAGATAGGGCAGGCAAATAGGGGATGGGATGAGCTCACATTTACTCAGAAGTCATGGGAAGTACCAGTCATATATATTTTTTTTTTTTAAATTTTTTTTTCAAAACTGCGAGACTTCTAAGATTTCAGTCCTTTCTGCAGGGAGGGCACTAAGATGACAGGGGGTTTCTTCACTGAAGTGATACCACAGCTGTAAAAAACTGGTGGTGCACAAGGGACACAGTCCTGGGGCTTTGAACCAAGATCGAATCGCTCCAAAGTGACACCACTTTGGGTACGTGACCACGTGCTCTTTACTTGCTCTCAAGCCAGAGTGCGAAGTGGTAAGTTCCTGCCACATCTCAGAGCGTGATGTTTCAGATGGGGGGGGGTAAAGGGTGGAGTAACATTTAAAAGAAAAGAAAAGAAAAGAAATCACAGCATTTAGTTGGCCGTATTAAGAAATAACCCTTCGGTGAAACACGGATCAAAGGTCGTTTTTCAGTCTGCGGGAGTTAGGGGTTAGTTCTGGTCCGGGTTATCATGCAGAGCCCTGGGCAGGGTGAGTCCTGGTTTAGTGCTGGTTGTCACACCTCACAGGCGGCGGGGGGGTACCTGGATCGGTTTAGTTATCAGGCTGGATGTAGATCTGGCGCTGGGTCAACACTTGAGAAAGCTCCCTCTGCAACTGCTTATACTTTTGGTTGTCGGGGATAGCATCAATAGATCTACAGAGAGCAGTTTAGAAACCAGGGAAGTAAACAGGGAAAAAGAACAGTCAGAAGAACTCAGTGACACGGAGCTGGTATTCTGGAAACCGCCAGGAGCACGCTCCGGGAAGGAAAAAAACAAAAAAAACAAGTGTAAATACACAGGTTAGAAGAAACAGGGGAAAGGCTGGAGGAGAAGGCAAAAGGTGGACGCTCTGGGTGTTACCAGTTCCCAGCAGATCATCTCACCGACGCGCAAAGCACCACGACTCAAACGGAGCAACGGGGAGACACAGGAAACAGAGTCAATTACTAAAGCTTAAGGCAATGTTCGCAAGGAAAAAAGACCGTATTACATATTTCCTTTTCATCTTAATAAATGCTTCCCGGCTAAACCCCTGCACGCCACAAATGAAAACAGAGGCCAGTTATGAAAACTGGGGTTTGGAAAAAAAAAACAACAGAACAGCTGCTTTCTCAGACACCATCGTCTCCCTCTGCCCATGCTGTTAAGAAGGCAGCACAAATATTTAATTAGCACCATTATTCTATCTTCTTTCCCGTTTGAGTACGTGAGAGAACAGCAGTACAGCTATTTGCCCCCTTTGGTTATTCTACATCATCACACTGCGCCAGGAGCTCCATCTGCAGTTCAAAATGAAACGATTTGGCACCACAGTTCTGTACTCTCCTCTACGAGCACGAGAACTCCCAGCTTGGGATTTCTGTGTGAAATTCCTGACCAGAAACGAGCAGGGAGTACAGAGAAGCACAGAACAGTTTCCCTACGGAAAGGCACAGGGGGTTTATTCACTTAAATCTGTTCTAGTACATTCTATTTTGACCAGCGGTGTTGAGAGAAAGAGACAATTTAAACCAAAGTCTAAATACCACATACCATTAATGACATGACTTAATTCTGGAACCAATTGACTGTTTTTAAGAATAGCAGAAAGAGATGGCAGAATTTAAATACAACTTTCAGGGCTGTGAAGAATAAACCTCCTAATTAAAAATAATTCTGAAATACAAGTGTTGCCAACGGGGCTATTTTCTTCCTGGTGAGGGAACAAAGGATTAAAACATTGTTTCAAACTCCTATAGTTACCAGGTAGAAGAGTTCCTTAAACTCCACAAATCCAATCCCGTTTCCAAAGCGGAGTGAGGTGAATAAATAGGGAGATGAAAAGACTTTGTGTGGGAAAGGGGAGTTCCAGCAAACAAACTCAATGCTCGGCCGGGGACAGCACCCCAGGACATCCAACAGCCACCGCAGAGCCCCTTACCTCAGCCCATTAACGATGTCCTTTGTTTTTCCAAAATAAATCTCATTCAGTGTACTTCTGATTTTGTTTTCCATGTCCTAAAGGGAAAAAAAAAAAAAAAGTAAGAAACCAGATCTTTTAGTCACATGGGCTGTTTTCAGGAACAGTACTCTCACACTCTTCTGTGCACCACACATATAAAAAAAGACATTGAGATGCTGGAGCGGGTCCAGAGAAGAGCAACGGAGCTGGTGAGGGGTCTGGAGCACAAGTCTTGCGAGGAGAGGCTGAGGGAGCTGGGGGTGTTCAGCCTGGAGAAAAGGAGGCTGAGGGGAGACCTTCTTGCTCTCTCCAACTCCCTGAAAGGAGGGTGTAGCCAGGGGGGGTTGGTCTCTTCTCCCAAGGAACAGGCCATGGGACAAGAGGAAACGGCCTCAAGTTGCACCAGGGGAGGTTCAGATTGGAGATTAGGAAAAATGTTTCCACGGAAAGGGTTATGAAGCCTTGGAATGGGCTGCCCAGGGAAGAGGTTGAGGCACCATCCCTGGAGGGATTTAAAACACAGGTTCACATAGTGCTTAGAGACATGGTTTAGCGATGGTTTTCATCAGGGTTAGGCTGATGTTCAGACTGGATGATCTCAAAGGTCCCTTCCAACCCAGACAATTCTATGATTCTGTGTGATTCTCTGATGCTATTCTATGTCCTTCTGGGCCACAAGAGGGCAGTTTCTGCCCAGCTATTCAATTTTTCTGCGCTTGGCTGCAGAAAAGGAAAATGCATTTTTCACCCCAACCTCACTCTGTGATTTCCTGGCACTGAAGGGACTACAAGGGGCAAGTCAGTCGTTTGACATAACCAACAATTTTGTGCTTATGGGTTCCTTTGTATTTTTGAGCTGGCGACTCATTCATTAGAATTGCACAGAAAACACTTTTGAGAAAGATCTTGTTAAATAAGCAGCATTTCTTCAATTGGGCGTCTTCACTCAAGCCAAAAAGCTTAGAAAAGGGATCAAAAAAGAAGTACCTGCCTTTCCTTCATTTCCCAGTTCCTTCAAAAAAAGCATTATAGTCTATTTTAGTTGAGAATTTCCTCCTCTCTTGCCAAAGTGGCTATGAAGAGCAAGGAAATCAAGAATACCTTCATACAGGAGAGTACATGAGCTAGATTTTGACCAGTGGTGTCGAGAGAAAGAGAGAATTTAAAACAAAGTCTAAATACTGCAAACCATTCATGTCATGACTTAATTCTGCAACCAACTGACTGTTTTTAAGAAGAGTAGAAGTCAGAATTTAAATATAACACAATGACATCCTTTGCTCCTCATGCTGAGCATACGTGACTGACAGCTGCCATTAACCAAATTCCTGAGGATTTATAAAGCTTGATACACTCTGAGCTTTCAATTAGAAGGGACAGTTCTGTGTAACACAACATAATTCTGCCCAAAAGTGACTATTAGTGGCATGAGGGTAGGAAATCGTTAACTAGTGCTGAGGAAAGGACCACTGATTTTACAGGGAGGTGGTTATTGCTGTAACGAGCAGAAGACAAAGTGCATCGGGGGGGTTTGTGTCTACAAACTGTTGGAAGCCATGACAGGAGGGGCACGGAGCCATCAAACCCCAAGCAACAACATCAGCACAGTTAGGCTTGACATAATATGAATAAGTAACGTGTGTAAAGGCAGAAACAAGTATAGAACAAAGTTCTTAGATGTGGGAATAAATTTAGGCAGGAGGACCTGCAGCAGGCTCAGGCTGGGGTGGCTCCACAGCACTTACCTCTACCAAGCGCCCGATGTTGGCTATGTGTGGAGAGGAGTCGCTCACGGTCTCATCCTTCTCCATCTAGAAAGGAAAGACACAGGTGGGTTGGTGACACGGAAATCTGACGGCGGAGAAGGGATGGAAGTGGGTCTCGAAACCCTACAGTGACTCTTCTTTCCATGTGCAAACAGACCGCTGAGAATTTCCCAGAACTAGACGAAGTCTCACACATTGATAACAGAAACTTACTGTAATAAAACCCGTGAATGAAAATAAACCCCTGCTGTAGATCCCTGGTGTAGACAGGCACCACAAAATTGTCATTTCCTACCTACTCCAGGGTTGTAGATCTACAGGAGATTTACAGTAGTGAACATGTAACACCCCAAGAAGCAGAGGAGCACAGCACGTGGATCTGAAAGCAAGGTTGTTGGTGATGAGATGCACACAAGGGTGGTGCTGTCAGTCCAACAGCTGCGAACTACACCTGAAAAAACAGCCTTTTTCTTTTCATCTCCACCCCAAACGCTACTTCTGACCGCACATGGGGCACATCCTCCCTTCTCAGCATCTCCTGGCAAAAGACACCTCAGGCATTATTCACCTTCCAGCTGAGAGGGAAGGTGCAGAGAATGCAAAAACCACAACTACCTGCAAGACTGGGGATGATTTAAACTATTGCAATAACGCAAAAGAGAAATTTGACAGTTTGAAGGTATTTTTACTTTTTTTTTTTTTTTTTTTTTTGCTTTTAGACCAAAAAGCTGAACCAATGTTTACCTGACTATTAGGGGGAAAGAGGTACAAATCATAGAATCATAGAAGGGACCTTAAAGCCCCCCTAGTGCCACCCCCTGCCCTGGGCAGGGACACCTCCCACCACACCAGGTCCCTCCAAGCCCCCTCCAACCTGACCTTGAACCCCTCCAGGGATGGGGCGGCCACAGCTTCTCTGGGCAACCTGGGCCAGGCTCTCACCACCCCCAGAGTGAAAAATTTCTTCCTAATATCTCATCTAAATCTCCCCTCGTTACTACAAAGCAGTTAAGCATGGGAAGTATTTTGCAGTAGAAATTCAGAGTTGGATCACTCAAGTGTATAACGATACCACGCTCTGAGTGGAGCATCTGAAGAGGAGCAGGTACCTGAACTAGGTGAGATTTTTCATCACTAAGATAAAAAACTGGGAGGTGGTGCTGCAGAAAGCAATACTTGCTTTATTTCACCTCAATTTGTCCCATATATCGCCCACCCAGAAGCCACGGCTGCCATCCACGCTCTGTGCTGAGGAAAAGACCATCTTCCCCAGCCCTTGAGATGAAAATTCTGGCTAAACGCGGACAAGCTGTTGAACAAGGAACATCAGTCCCAAGAACCTCAACTGATACAAGATGTGCTGAGATGGCATGAAAACAAAACCGGGAGAAAAAAAAAATGTAGTGGGAAGAACAGTCTTCAAAGAGTTTGACTAATCCCACTGAATTCTCTTATCCATCTGTTCAGATCCCTCCCTCAGGGTAGAGTTTAAAAATCTGGGCCAGCTACAGGTTTCTTCTAATAAGCCAAGTCTCTAACAGGCTTGGGGAAGCATGTAATTTAGTTGGAACCCTGAAGGCGAAAGATAACCTAGAAGAGGGGGAGAAAGAGAACAAGGACATTTAATTTTATTATTTCTTTTTTTTTTTTTTTCCCTTTAGATTGCAGTCAGATTGTTTACATGTTCTGGAGACACGCTGCCTGGAGAACAGATCCAGTTGCAGCGGAGGGAGAATATCAATCTGACCGAGGCGAAACGCACACATACACGTTATGGTGAATTTGGGAACTATCAGCAAATTGACCCAAATCTGGGGCAGGCGGGGGAGTTGGCAGCGGGTCATTTACTTCCACGGGCTCCCCACCGCGGCTCCCCCACACCTGGACGGGCCCAGCTCGTCGGTAAGAAGCAGAATCTGAAAATAGAATTTTTTATTTTTTTTTTTCTGCAAAACGTATATTATTACATCTCCATAAAAACTGCTGCCAGAAGAAAAACATTTTTATACGCTATAGAAGGCCAGATGTTATGAGAGGCTGTTTTAATGGAGTTCAGAGTCAGTAAGCAGCCACGTTACACAAACAGCAGAGTTGTTGGGATTTTTTTAAAGGTTCCTTCCGGCGGCTGTTACTGCACGGACCCAAGCAGAAAGCCTAAAGCTGCTTAAATAAAAAGGGTTAATTTGCTTGGAGGGGAAATTCCATTCTGTAAGTTGATGTTAACAAGCGGCTCATCTTCCCACTGTCGCTCCCCATCTGCCGTTGAGCTCGGCCAAAAAAACCCTAAGGCTGCAGGATGAGCCAAGTCCCATGGCCACGGCGCGGTCGCTCCTCTCCCGTTGGAGATGGGGCGTCCCTGCCTCATTTCCCAACCATCTGCCGTGAGTCTGACTCAGAGAGAAGCTCACTCTTCGGGGGATATTAAGCTCTCGATGGCTGGCTGGTCACCTCGGATGTTTCCTGCATGGAATATAGCAGCTGTTTGGGTTTTCTGTCAATGTTGTTTGGAGGAAGAGTTAAGACGGAAAGATAAATTTTAAGTTGGGAGAAACACTTTGGTTCATCACGAAAGCGCCTAAAAATACTAGAAAGATAAGAAAAAAAACCACCTCATCTACCATTTTGCTCCGAAGAACTGATGACAACATCCACAGCTGCTCTGGCCACGGAGCGACATGAAAATCTCTTTAATGAAACACAAACAGACCAACGCGAGCCAGAGGCTCCCAAGCCACCGGCGGTGGGCAGACTGAAGTCTCCAGGTGGAAAATATGTGGAATTATTTGGATATCAATGAGGCAAAGTTTGGCCTCTCTCTCTGCAAGGCGTTATTTCAAACCGTAACTAGATAAACGGAGGTTGTGAGCTCTATGGAGCTTGCAGCTTTGTAGAAATCAGCTGAGAACTTACCTCATCCTTTCATGGCCTTTGTGTATATGTACTCTAACCAGCGTAACCAAAGATATCCCGTATCCTTGACCAAACTGTCCATCCAAAACCAGGAGCAAACCTGGGGATGCTACATCAGCTCTATATGTCACTGGTCCATACGTGCTCAACTCTTCTACTCTCTCTTTTCCTAAACCAGCTGTTACACAACTGAACTGCTGTAAAATCCGTATGTTCATGTGAAGTAGAGATAATTTCCCAGACAATCACTGTTCAGAACACCTCTGCTACCCTCTGCACCCCAAAATACTTCTTGGCTAGCAATTAAAGAGACAGTGCCTGCAGAAAACTGGACAACTGCTAAGGGAGGGCTTAAGGATCGAGACAGCTACAACCTGAAGATCCCTCTGGTGGAAAAACGCTCCCCAACACCCTGCTCAACGCTACAACATCTGCAAGTCAGTGGGATAGGCCTTTACACGAAAGCTCAACTTGATGAAAATATATGACTCTCCTAATTGCAGAGCACAAGCCTCGGAGGATTTACCTATTATGATGAATGGCAGAATGTCATTCATGGTGGTGTTTTATGGAGCAGCAATATATCACAGGGCACATCTTCCCAAACGCAGGGAGAGCTCAGTTTGCAACACATCAGCCTTCTCCCAGCTCTCTAAAACGTTCCATCTTTGCTAGAGAGTATTTCTAGTATGAAAACCAAGGCACATCTGCCCTGCTTTAATCTGAAATCCCAGGCTTCGCTTCCCCTACAACTTTATATCCTCCCTTTCCCACACCTCCATCTGTAAATAAACTATAGGTTTTGAGCCAAGTTCTTTCTCAGCAAACTTGCACTTCCTCACAATGGCCATCCTGGCTTTGGAAACACACACAGGTTCTTTGTGCTCAACGCTATCTCAGAAAGGCACCTGTTAGTCTTGCTTTTAAGGAGGGGGGGAGCTCCAGAAATCTGTCCTACAAAGTGCACTTTTGACTATTTGCCAGAAAACGGGAAGGCTACATCCACTTTGCATAAAATGAAACAGGATCACACAGCTGCTCTTACCTTAAATAAAAGTGCTGCCTAATGAAACCTCAAAATTCAGCCAAAGCAATACAGCGCCGTGGCAAACGACGCAAGTCATTCCAATGTACACAAAGAGGACGGGACCTTAACGTCTGTCGGGGAGAAAATCATCTGCCAAGCATCTGGCTTGGATCAGGAGGGGGTGGGAGTTACCTGCAGTCACTGGAGAACGTGCAAGGTAATTGAAAAGCTGCTGGCATTTTTCATTTCCCTGCAAGCGCTGCTCCTTTGGTTGTAAATTGAAGGTAGCACGTCCTGTCCTTTCCTCTCAGACGTACAGCACTTCAACCTGCGGCCCCTCGTCAAGGCAGACAGTATAAAACACGCCGGTCACTCCTTCCCTACCCAAATTCCAGCTTCAAGTCCCTGTATTGATTGAATCCTGCCAGCGTCGGACGTGAGCTGGGAGTGACTTCCTCCATCCTGGCCTGAGGAGCTTCAGCCCTGAGCTCTCCTGAGCTGCATCCAGGCTCGTCTCCAGAACAGACTGTCTGGAAGAGCAGCCTTGTTTAGGAAACTGTAAAAATAGAAGTTCTCTACCTGACATTGCATTCCTCTTGGGGAAGGACAAGAACAAGGGAAAAAGTGATTAAAAAAAAATCAGCTTTCTCCTTCCAGTTCCACCAAAAAATTCTTCTATGATGTCCTCTGGAGTCAAAACAGAGATGGCTACACGCACTGTGTCACTATTTATGTATAACAACATATATCACTAAAGATTAGAACAAAACCCTCACTAGGCAAAGAGACAACTGTTCCTCCACACAAAAGGATCTGCTTCAACAAAGGTTTAATGCAAAGTCAATGTGACGATGTCACTTCAGCTTTAAATCTCCCAACTTTTCAGAACAAAATTGTGATCTGTAGATCCTGCGTGCATGGAGCTGGCTAAGAATTTCTCTTACCCTCTCAAGATAAGTTTATACATG
This sequence comes from Calidris pygmaea, assembly GCA_003697955.1. Lineage (NCBI taxonomy): Eukaryota > Metazoa > Chordata > Aves > Charadriiformes > Scolopacidae > Calidris > Calidris pygmaea. Next base: position 318,214 of record QJSC01011878.1, read on the forward strand.
CATCTATGTTAAATCAATTATGCATATACATAAATTAAATAAATAAATATATATCACTATATGTACGTGTTGTGTGTACACACAAACATTTCTCTATTGGATCAGGTCATAATTTGAAATCCTACACTTTAAACAACATCAAAATCTCAAACTCCACGCAGAACACACCACGTGCCATTTTATTTGAATTAGTCTATACTCCGGCTCTTTGAAAAAAACTTCAATAATTGAACTGATAAAGCAAAAACCCGATGTTACCATTTTCAAAAACACCAGGTAAAGTAAATTAAAGCTCCACAAAGGAAATTTGCAGCTTCCCAAAACAGGCAGAGTCCTCCATCTACCACAGAATCACAGAATGGTTAGAGTTGGAAGGGACCTTTAAAGATCACTTAGTTCCAACTCCCCTGCCCTGGGCAGGGACACCTCCCACCAGACCAGGTTGCTCCAAGCCCCCTCCAACCTGGCCTTGAACCCCTTCAGGGATGGGGCATGTCTCTTCCTCTTTCCTTATTCTGTCCAACTTAGAAATATAAAATGCTTGTACAGTTACTTCCCGCTTATAAACAGAGACAACTCCTGTTGTAGCACACGAAAAACCACATTGGGAAAGCCACTGAACAGCAATAGTTCCACAAATTGGAAGAGATACAGCATTTCTCAGTGTATGACTTTCCTTTTCAAAGCACCGAAAGGTTCTCTTGGCCATCAGTTTACAAGCCAGGATGTTACAAAGCTTGTGACCATTTCAAAAGCTTCCACTGAAACACAAGGCCATCTGCTATTCGCGTTTTAGGATCAAAGGTGGTCAAGTAGCTTAAACACTGAGTTGACCAAAACTGTGTACAATTTACTATGGATAAAATTATTTCAAAATAGCGGTTAGGACATCAGATTACTGATATCATCAAGTTAAAACCATAACACACCATTCCAGAGATTACCAAAACCTACTTTAGGGGCCAAAGTTTGCTGCAGACTATACAAAAAAGCCTACCAAAGAGTAAAAATAAAACCTGCTGTCCTTAGGTGATGTGACAAACTGGATTTACAGCAGAATAAAAGCTTTGCGCTCAGGAGTTTAGCCCAGCTCCAGCTAAATAAATGGCTCAGGACAAACAGCTCCTCCTCACACAGCACACCTCGAGGCAGCGCAGATTTTGTCTTCTGCCGTGGATTCTGATGAAGCCCATCCCATGAAGCCCTCTATGGCATCCACAAACACAAAATCTGCGGCCCAAAGCTCAATTCTGAAACTCAAGTTTCCATTGTTTGTGCAGAAGCAGTGCATCATTACCCCAGTGGCTTTTTTATGGTTACTTACATTGGAAGCAGGCCCCTGCCTTAATGCATCACAGCTGAATTAAATGATCTGCTGTTAAAATGATGACAGAAGCATGAATCTCCCCCACTAAAGCTTCGAGAGTGAAAGTCAAACTAAACAAGGCCTGGCCGTTCAGGCCAAGGTGTACTGAGGACACCCGTTCTCAGCAGACTCCTGTTTTCCTTGGCACAGGCTCTCGCGCATCGTGAGGCCACGGCCAGAGTCAAGCCCTTGGCCTCCACTTCACAGCTATGATTTAAAGTATTAGGAAGGCCTGTGATTAAATATTTGTCCAGGTCACCATAACTCGGGTGTAATTACTGCAAACATTTTACAAGAGTACGCGATGCTCAAAACAGTCTCCAGATGCCTTTTCCCCCCCCACACTCCCTTGCTTTTCCATCAGCTTCTTCTGTAAATCAACAACGCGGAAAGAAAAATCACCCAGGTCTAGGGCGAGCTTCTGCGCCTGCAATACCAACACAATTTCAGTTCCTCTCTGCAATCATAGATCCTTCTTTCCTTCGCCTGGCTCAAACCTGTACAAAAACACAAACTGCTTAACAGAGTCTGCATTGTCCTTTGTATCGAAAGCAAGAGTCTGCCCTGGGAAGTCTCATAAAGGAGTTTTAGCTGCTGCCAATCTCTCCAGTCACTCATGACCATACAATATGCCTCCTGTCCTCCAGAGTTTATTACTCTGCTCCAGTCACTGACTTCCACAGTCCAGATCTTAAAGAACCGCAATTCAGCAGGGCCATGAAGGAGATGGGAACCTCTGGCAGGTGGCTGGGGCAGGAGCTCCTTCCCCCAGGGAAGTCAAGTCCAGCAGATCCTGCCTGGCAGAGACTAAGAGAGCAGCAGCGCCTGAGCAGTCAGCGGTCTGGCACCTTCCTCGTGACAAACGAGCGCTCTCAAGAGCAACTCAAAGTCATTAACACGGCCAAAAAAACCCCAAATGTTTAGAAGAGAGTTAATTTATTTTCTTTTTTAGTTTTTAAAATCAATGCCCTGGTACTGCAGGAGGAAAAGACTAAAGAAGGACACTAAAAGATAACTGAAGTCTCTAAGAACAGAAGAATCCTATTGTCCATGAGAAAAACAGGCTCATTCACGGTGGCTTTTAAAAGAGAGAAATAACAAAGGAGCTCATCTTATAGTTTTATAATCCTTTTTGAATCTTCCAGTACGAAAGTGGGAAAATCTTACAGATAAAAATATCTCTCTGGGTAACGCATATGGAAGTCTAAAAACTTAGGAATACCAAAAGAAAAACTAAGACTTAAAAGCAAGCCTAAACTCTCACCGAATGTTTTATATTTTTAATGGAAAGCTCCACTGCCATCAAGCAAAGTTCAAGGGGCTTCCTGGTAATTACACACTCACGCATTAACTGTTTCACTGCATACGCAGCAGAAGAATAGATGTTTATACAACACCTCACAAAAGCAACTTTTTTTGTTCCTGACTGGAGCTACTGGACATATAAATAAGGAAAACACGCCTTGGGTCTGCAGCGAGCACTCGCCCCAGTCTACAGACGTACCTGTCTGGTAAGGCTCCCTCCAAGGTTCATGGTACCAGAACCAGTTTTATTAGTCTGCAGCCACAGCATCACTGTGGAGGTCAGCTTGTAATGAGCAGTACGACCACTGGATTTCTCCTAGAAGCAGAAGAATAACAAAAAAAATAGACAAAAGGTTAAAATCCCTCCAAAAACTAAACAGTGGCTGGTCCCAAAGACCCTACCAGCAACGGGACAGACACGTGTAACTCCACTCATGTGGCACAGTCTGTTTCTTAAAATCAATTCTAAGTGTGCATATTCCCCTAATTTTCCAAAGCAAATCTAGTTAGAGCAATTTAACCTCCTATTACCTTGTTTTTATTACCTAATTAGTGATATTTATCTGTAGACCTTTATGTTAAAAAAAAAAAATATCTCAGGATCGCATGCACAAAGTAACATACTTTCAATTCTTCTGGGATTCTTTTTTGATTACAGCCCTGACTTATCTCTATCCAAATTGCTTCAGGGAATTTTCAAAAATTAACAGGGGAAAGAAGTTTACAGCCCCTAACACAATATTGCATTGTTCAGTGGAACACCTGTGCTCGTTAATTGTCTGGAATTAACTGGGTTTTGTTTTCACTTAGGAATATCAGCTGCCCCAGAGGCTGTACCTGAACCTCCACCACGTGGATGGAATCCCAGCATCCCTTAATCTTCTTTGATCCATCTCCAGCTTTCTTAATGAGGATCACCCCGGCAAAACCATGATCCAGATCCCAGAGGTAGACAGAGGAGACTCCACCTTCAAAATACCTGCAGGATGCAATCCAAAAGGCATGTTAAAAGCAAGCAGGATCCGAGCCAGAGCCAGATATCAATAATAATCTTAAATAAGCAGAATTTCTATATCCTAGTAAAGTGTTTTTTTTCTTTTAAGACGGCACGCTCTCACCAGTTATATACCTAGAAACACAGTGGTTTAAATCGTTTTATAATACAGAGACTTTAATTACCAAAAACCTGTACATTTCTCTAAAGGAGAATAAAAGTCTAGTGAGAAACAGAGGCGGTTACAGATTTCTACACTACTTGAGCAAACAATTCCTCTGATTCCAATTAACTGTAACAGCTGGTAAAAGCACAAGCTACAAAGTAGGCTGAGAGTAAGGCTTTATTTTACAGTTTGGGGCTGTTGGGTTTTTTTTCCTTCTCTCTCACTGTTGGGAAAGTCTGGAAGTTCTTTACAACAAAGTCCGCTAATTAAGACAAAAGGGAGCAAACAAGTAGCTTTATGCTGCTGTCTCAAGAGTTTGTGTGAAGCCGAGTTGCTGATTTGTCGCAAATAGAGCTGAACCGAAACCAGGATTCTTAGAAATGAACGGATGCTGCTGAGGTTTACATATTATTCCAGCCTCAGACACGGTATACAATAGAGTAGACAAGACTACCTAAATCTCAGGTTTCTCGGAGCAAAAGGTACATTCTCAGAAAACTAACAAAGCAATGACATCCTCAGAACTCAATTCCTTTATAACACCAGTGCCAGGCTCCTTACGCGCCAGATGAAAGACTCACTTTAAAATAATGGTAAACAACTCAGGATTGTAGGAAGACACACAAGAAATAATACAGAAAACTCAAACTGTAACCCACAGAATTTTCTGAACTGGTTCCATTCTGAAGCTACCAACAGCCATAAGGAATATCACCCAAAAAGGGAATAAATGCCCTTTCCTGGCACACAACTCTCAGGTCTCAGTGATGAATCACAGAATCATAAAATGGTTTGGGTTGGAAGGGACCTTAAAGCCCATCCAGTGCCAACCCCTGCCCTGGGCAGGGACACCTCCCACCACACCAGGTCCCTCCAAGCCCCCTCCAACCTGCCCTTGAACCCCTCCAGGGATGGGGCAGCCACAGCTTCTCTGGGCAACCTGGGCCAGGCTCTCACCACCCTCACACCAAAGAAGTTCTGCCTGAGATCTCATCCAAATCTCCCCTCTTTCAGTGTCAAACCCTTCCCCCTCCTCCTAGGGCTCCCCTCCCTGATCCAGAGTCTCCCCCCAGCTTTCCTGAAGCCCCTTGAGGGACTGGAAGGGGCTCTAAGGTCTCCCCGGAGCCTTCTCTTCTCCAGGCTGAACCCCCCCAACTCTCTCAGCCCCCCCTCCCAGCAGAGGGGCTCCAGCCCTCCCAGCATCTCTGTGGCCTCATCTGGCCCTGCTCCAATAGGTCCATGTCCCTCCTGTGCTGAGAACTCATGCTGCACAGAATCACTGTCTCCTGTGAAGAGCTATGGAAAGGCAACTTCAACTGAGCCAGAAGATACACAAGAGAATGTTTTAGAAGTCAGACATTTCTATTCTGTTCTGAGCACCTAATACCATTCCACAAGTACATACATAAAGCAGACAAAACACCTGAGAATTCATTGTCTGGAGGAGAGCAAAAGCTCATCATCCAAAGACAGGAGGAGCTGTAGTGATTGTCAGTTCCCAGCAGCTAAGATGGGTGAGAGTCACGCAGATTAAACCATTCTACGTTCCTGCCTCTCTCTGTCATGAGCGAGACGATCGCACAGACCTGCAAGTGACTGCACGTTTCTCCTCTTCTGCAAGAAAGGAAAGTATCACTCATCGCCAGCACGAAAAACTTGTCGAACCCTCCCACCTTCCCGCTCCCCTCCTTTCTAAACGCGCCCCTGACAGTTAATGGCACTTCAGATTTGATTTACTGTGCATTTTTGGACTTTATGTATTAGCTTGGAATATTCAAGAACACTAACCCATCCTTTTTAGAAGCCAGGAGAAGAGATTGGAAAGTTAATGCCAATAACACAGGGAACTTTCAACATATTGTCTACACTTACAGCTCAGTCCAGCGTGATGTTTAAAGAAGGCAGAGTCACCAGAAGAGCCCCAATTCTTTTTAACTGCATCCGAGTCTGTATCATAAACAATGCTGATGCCAGGAGGGGTATATGATTTCATATTAACTCACCACATCAATTTATTTTTAATGGGCTACTCATCACCAAGCTCAGCGTGGGCACTTCAGTAACCAACATCCCCAGCACCGTCCTATGGCATTTGTCAAGCCACTGATAATATCCCGTTAGAAAAGGAAAGCCCTTTGCTCCGCAGGCGTGCTAAAACCAGACTTCCAGCAGGCGAATTAAACCTAACAAACCAACAAACACCCTTTTTATATTCCCTGGGGAATTCGCAAAGGGATTTTGATTCATGCAGTTAATGGGAATTGCAGTCCCGCAGCGAACCGCAGTTCCAATGGCTGTGACCCTTCTCTGGACAAAAGGGCAGCATGAATCAAAGGCCAGAGAGTAGAAGCTATTGTCCATTTCCAGAGCAAGTCTGCTTACAAAAAATGNAGCATGAAACATTAATTAAGAGAGGGACTGAAACAAGGTTTTTGGAAATTTATTCTTACCTACTGTACTTTGATCCTAATGACATGAAACAGGAAAAAAATAATTTTTATGTGGTTCACCTTTATGAGATTTTACATAAAGGCTTTTGTGGGTATTTTAAGAATGTGCTAAAATGTTGTCTGAAACCACATAAAACCATCTGAAGAACCTCCCGCCAGAACTAACAGCACACACATGGAAACGCTTTAACTCGCCTTTGTATATTTAATGAATCAAATATAGTATTAATATTGTTTTAAATACCAACATGCTATTTCAATAAAGCTGCTTTGCCATAGCCAGATCCAGTATCTTGAGACTCCAACAGCAACGCCAGCAACTGAACCATTATGAATCCAGGGCACACTGGGATACGTATGAGCCAAAGCCTCCTCTGTGCTTCAGAAATATAGAATCACTTCAAAAATTCCCTCGTTCTTCACGGGGAGAAAGTATCTCACATTGATCAATACATTAGGTTTCATCTTTCCTCACGCAGCAGCTAAAATGGGATTTCTGAAGACTAAACAGAGGAAAGTGATGTTTGGAGAGGGGAACCTTCCTTGAAACCTGTTTTCTTCAAGAAAAATAAGGAAGTGCTACAGGTTGATTGGCTGTCACATAAGAGAAAACTGGATGGCAGATGGATTGGTAGGCATTTAAATTTACGTTCATGAACTTGGATTTACTGCAAGAAGGCTGGACTATCTCCAAGAAACCCCTTCAACACAGATTAAAAAGAAGCACTTACTAAAATCCAAGCAGGAGAGGGAACCGGCTTGGAAAAGGTTCCTGGAAGGCATAAGCTGGTATCTTCTCCATTAAAGAAATGGATGGGCAAACCAGAGCACGGGCCCATCAACGTTACATGAAGTAGTTGCTGCAAAACACTTGGCAAGCTCTACACGGCTCCTGGATCATAGAAAGGTTTGGGTTGGAAGAGACCTTAAAGACCATCCCATTCCACTCCCTGCCCTGGGCAGGGACACCTCCCATCAGACCAGGTTGCTCCAAGCCCCCTCCAACCTGGCCTTGAACCCCTCCAGGGATGGGGCAGCCACAGCTTCTCTGGGCAGCCTGGGCCAGGCTCTCACCACCCTCACACCAAAGAAGTTCTTCCCAATATCTCATCTCAATCTCCCCTCTTTCAGTTTAAACCCGTTACCCCTCTCTGTTGAACATAATTTTCTTGGCTCGCCCATTGTGGATCCCTCTGCTCATGGTACATTATCCTCCCGCACAACAGTGGTTGTAAAAGCCAACCTGACTTCTTTAGCACCCAAGGCCCAGCACAAAGCAGTCGGCAGATGCTTTTGAGATGTACAAGAGACCTGGCGTAGGAGGAAAACTCCCCATTCATATTGGGGTACCTCAGAAATGTCGCAAAGGGATAAGCCATTTCCAAAGGACAGCAATTCAAAGCAAAGCGATCGCTCTTCTTCTGCCCAAGGACAGGGATCTCTCCAGGATCTACCCTGGGTTCACCTACAGACAAAAGTTTGGTATAAAAAGATGAAAAAATATAGTCTTATGGTTGTTGTGTCCCTTTGTTAACAACCAAACCACTAGCAAACGATATCCCTGTCCTCCAGGACAGCCAGTGTTCTTCCATCTCTGGTGAAATCACTTTTTATAAAGGTGCCCATGAAGGTGACTAAAAGGCACAAGACCCAACGCTCATTCTCTTTGGAAGATTCCGAATGGCATTTCACTCAAAATCAATTCAAGTTTTAATGCCGTGATCAAACACTTAAGTTTTATACCCGTTACTCATCAACCACAGAACTCCTGGAAAAAGCTGTTTTATACAAAAAATGTCACACTTAAGACTGACCTACTTTACGAATGCAAGAATAAAATAAAATATTTAAGCTAAGAGTGATCCAAAGCTTTATGAAGTGTTTGAAGTTTAAGCGGGTGGAGACACAGGATGGAAACTTGTTTAAGGAACTCGAGCTGTATCCATGAAATAGGGAGACTGTGGCCAGAACAAAGCCCTAACTTCAAGCGGGATGCGACAGGGGAGGAAATCCCCCAGCTTCCAGCAGAGACCTCAAGAAAGGAGGATGGATGAATCACTTTGTTTCACCACTAAAGGACAGATCAGAAAAGGTATCATAACTCTCCCGATAGCGTTCTGCTTCTCGCAAGCCTTGCAAATGAATGCTGGAGCCTCCACTGAGAAAATGAGTTTCCACCACACGGCAATAAAAACAAGCTCTGACTTTCAATTACATTTCAGAACCAAATCACTCATCCATGAAAACACTTGTGTATTTTCCAGTGAGTAACCCAGAGCCAGAGACACTGGGTGGGTTTTTCTATCTGGCTCGTGGCTCTCACAGCACTAAAGCCACAAAACCCCGATGCCAAAGCACCAATACCTGGAACCTCAGAGCTTCAAAAGAGTCACACAGTGTTTCAAACTGGCTCATTTAAAGCAGAAAAATATATTTTCTTTTTTTTTTTTTTTTTCCTCTAAAGGTTGCATAGCTATTTCTTTCAGTTACAGAAGTTCAGCATAGAAAAGGAAACGTCTCCATTTATTTAAATCAACAGACTTCCAAGAAATCTGTCATTTGAATCTACCCCAAAGGAAAATACTCAGCATTCAGCTACAAATGTTTTTACAAGAGTGACAATGACTAAAGTCACAATCTGAGGAGTCAGTGTCTAACAGCAACCCCAAAACATGACCTAAAAGACGAGGTGAGGAAGCAGACGTTTCAACTGTTATTAAAGCAGATGACTGTAATGGCAATTGACCTGGCACAATTTCCACTGGGCCCTTCCCCTCCGCCTGCGCCCTGTCATTTCAAACCAGCGCACAAATAGCAACAGAAATATGAAGGAAATGGCAAATTTCAACTACCTCCCCTCTCCATCAACCCCACAATGATGCTGAGGGGGTCGTTCAAATCACCTGCAACCTTGGAGCTCCAAGGAGGAGGGACAAAACAAAGTCTTCAGGACAACACCAAGAGATCAGAGCTGTCACTACATGATTTCCTCGCCTGTGTCCTCCCCACAGCTTTCTAGTAATGAGGCTCAGGAGCCTGTTCTTGAATAAAAGGGACAGGTTAGTACCGGGAACTAACCAGGATGTAACACTTCTCCCGCTGGCACGAGTACAAATGACTTACAATTCTTCTCCCTCCTCCTCCAGTCCCAGGAGTGCAACTGCATAACACCTTCAGCACGTTACCTAAATACTTAAAATGAAGAAGGTAGAATATTTGTGTATTTAGACCAGCTGTTTTTCACCACAGTTTATGAATGCAGCCCGAAGTACGCCTGCGGACTCTCTACAGGTATTTTACAGAAATTCTTTCCAGCATACACAGGTGCAAAAATCCCTGGAGCAAACATACCAATCTCGTTAGGTATGTGTAACTTTAATGCCAGTTGTACTTAAAAGCACACATCTGGACCACGGTGGGATGACTCAAACTGCGAAGCAGAGTTGTGAAGTGCAAGAACTCTGCAAGGAAGGAAAACAGTATCCAAACAATGGGATCCAGAAGGCTAAAAATCTCCCAGAACCTCCCATTTTGTGCTTGCTAATACCTTTCCTTATTTAAAAAAAAAAAAAAAAAAAAAAAGAGCAAAGCGTATTGCTCACATTTTCCTTACCATCCAATCGCTCTTGGCAGATGGAAACTAATGACCAAATCCCCTTTGAGAAGTCACCTGGAAACAGTTCCATTAGCCACCTAATAAGCAAGACAATGGGTCACTTTGTAGCATGTCCAAGCCTGTAACTGGTTCATTAACTCCCAGGAAGCGCCGACTGCTTTACAAATCCTTCACCCGTACCCATCCCTGGGACCAGCGCGCTCCGCGGAGACAGCTCGCTGCTTCATCCACCGACAGTCTGACACCTTTTAGGCTCTGCCAGCTATAATTCAAACACGGGTAGGAGGGGAAAAGACAGCAGCAGAAGACTTCTGTGTCATGGATTAAGTTTGCCAAGGTCTGCACAGACTGCAGATTTCATATGGCATATTTCTTTTTTTCAAACAGACGTCTATCAGATACACTACAAGGTGGCTAGTCTTTGTTAAATTGCTCTACCCCCAATTAACCACCATTAAACCCCCGTGCATTTGTGAGGGCACGAGGTAAATACAAGCACAGCCACGTATTATTAGAGATAAGCAGTTCTAAAATTCCCCATGATAATAAACTGAGGTTTTAAAAATTTAGCCTCACTCCATTTTTGAAAGCATGTAAGTAATTTCTTACTAGGGATTTAAAAAGCTTCCAAGAGCGGCGTTTGAGGATAGCGCTGCATCATCACTGCTGACCTCCTAATGCAAGTTCTCCCTCTCCAGCGTGCAGATTTTATGTAATCACAGAGAACCGTGGGAACCCAAGGGAAAAACTCCTCCTCCGCTGAAAATCTCCGATTCAGAAGATAAGAATGCGGTCTGTACGGAGCAGCTCCAAAATGAAGCACCCAAAGAAAGGGGAAAAAAAACCCACAACCATCAGATGAAAAGCGACTAATTTAGTGTTCACGGCATGACAGTATGCTTGATTTTTTTTCCTCTTCTAAGTTTGCTCTAATCTGTGTAATACATATCAACAACTTCAATATTGATTCTGGTTTGAGTTTCGAGCTGCCCGTGGGCGAGTTTAAGGAAGGGACCCCAACACTGCTGTGTTTACTCTTACATCTAAACAATTTCCCTGGGAAAAACATCACGGTTTTAATTTTAAAAGCACACAAACATTAAAGCAGTGAGCATCTTGGCAGTTGAGGTCTGTCTTAGGAGACTTCATCTTGTACTTATCAGCCTAACCCGGAGGCAAGAATCTCCTGAATGACATAATCCTGATGTCACACCCTATTGTGCAAAGCCCTCGCCAGCAGCGAGATGGAAAGTCAGGTTTCCTTAGCGCTGGGGATGCATAACAAATGCATCTGGATTCAATCTGCAGGGCCCTCGCTGTGAAAAACCACAGTAACTCCCATGCCCAAGAGAAAGCCATCACAAAGGGCTAGTAACCATTAATGAGGAACAGTGAGCTAATGGCAATGAAGTCACTTCAAAGCTTTCCGTGGGTTTTTAGTTTAGGCAAACGAGGTTTACATCTAAACACAGACAGAACGCTTATATAAAGAGCTGGGCAGCTGCCTAATCGCTTTGGGAGTTGAAGGTTGCGCTGCAGGAACCGAAGCCAAGCGCCGGCTCTCCCCCCCTTGCACACACCTACGGGCATGAGCGCTGCCAGACTGCGCTAAAACCAATCACACTAATTACACCTCTTACAGCTGGGGCTTTTATTTACCGGGTGGAATCGGCACTGGTCCGTGCACCAAATAAATCAAACTTGGTCAAACGTAAACCATTCGGTCAAACAGAAATACAGCATTTGTTACAAACCTTGCGAGAAGTTTCAAAAGTGGAGAGGAACAAACTCACAGAATCACATGGGGTCGGAAGGGACCTCTGGAGATCACCCAGTCCAACCCCCGGCCAGAGCAGGTCCACCCAGAGCAGGTCCCACAGGAACGTGTCCAGGTGGGTTTGAATGTCTCCAGAGAAGGAGACTCCACCACCTCCCTGGGCAGCCTCTGCCAGGGCTCTGCCACCCTCACAGCAAACAAGTTCCTCCTCATGTTGAGATGGAACTTCCCATCTTCAAATCTGTGCTCGTTCCCTCTTGTCCTGTCACTGGGCACCACTGGAAAAAGCCTGGCCCCATCCTCTTGACACCCACCCTTGAAGGATTTAAAAGCATTAATCAGATCCCCCCCTCAGTCTTCTCTTCTCCAGATTAAAAAGACCCAAGTCCCTCAGCCTTTCCCCGTAAGAGAGATGCTCCAGGCCCCTCAGCATCTTTGTAGACCTCTGCTGTACCCTCTCCAGCAGGTCCCTGTCCTTCTGGAACTGGGCAGCCCAGAACTGGACCCAGTGCTCCACATGGGGCCTCCCCAGGGCAGAGCAGAGGGGCAGGATGACCTCCCTCCACCTGCTGCTCATACTCTTCCTGATGCCCCCCAGGATGCCATTGGCCTTCTTGGCCACCAGGGCCCATTGCTGGCTCATGGGCATCCTATTGTCCACCAGGACTCCCAGCTCTTTCTCCTCAGGGCTGCTCTCCAGCAAGTCAGCCCCCAGAAACTCCACTCGGAGGAACTCCTGGTCCAGTAAGAGACATATCAGACCCAGTAAAGAGACTTACCAGACCCGGTAAAGGCATATACAAAGGCAGGGAAGGAGGAATAAGCTGAGAACTACAGCAGCACTCAGAGAGTTAAAGTCTAAGGGCAGCACTAATGGAGGTTTGCCATTTTTTCTTACCAAGACAAATGGATGAAGGCTAATATCAGAGGTGGTTCAAGCATACAATCCAAAATAAACTAAAAAAAAAAAAAAAAAAGGTAAAAAGAGCTAAAAAGGGGAAAGCTATCCAGCAGCTCACAGGACACTTGAAGATACTTGGTAGTCGAGATGATGGGTTCAATGGCAAAGAGCCACAGAGTCAAAATGAGATATTCCCGAAGTTCAGCAAATCAAGGCTGTTCAATGAAATTAAAGACACTGAGCAAAAAAAACCCACTTCACTCTAAAAATTAAAAGGAAAGCTTGTCTGTCACTGGGACTGCAATGCTGCACCCGCCCAGCAGCCCCTTCATGGTTTTTAGCACACGCATAAAGGAAATTACCGCAGCCTTTCCCCTTCTCCAGCCGCAAAGAGAAGGGTGATGGACGCTCGGTTTAGGCAGAGCCCTGCGAACACTCGGTGGGCAGAGGTGCCATCCTCTGTTAGCACCGCTAGCACCATCCAAAATCTGAGTGACTATCTCCATTTCGGAGAGGATTCCAATCCAAAATTCAATAACAAGAGGATTACACACAATGAAGACATTCTAGAGGTCAATCCTCTCCCAGACCTCCTTCCGCTCCTACCAAATTCCCTGTCCAGAGCCCAAATATAACAAATTGAAAATGGACCAACATCAAAACACAGAGAGAAGCAGGAGTTCAAAAGGCTTCCCTCTGTGGAGAGAACTCAAAATCTTAATCAATAAAAACATTTTCAGGAGCAGAATGATTAAGAGGAGAGTTTTATCTTTTTCTGTTTGTTCTTTTCTTTTTTTTTCCTAAAGCTGTTAAAAATCAAAAGCACCAATAAATCCAACTTAACCCAAGAAAGAAAGAGGTAAGGAACAGCTTTGTAAACATATGTCAGGTTCCTAAACTGGTCCAAAGTTGCCAGAACTCATCTTGTTTGTAAAAATATTCGGATCAGCAGCATCCTTCCCCAGGGAGGTCTATTTAATCACTTCAGAAACAATTTCTTCCAGACAACAAAGAGCGATTAGATTACTTTAATTAAAGCACTGATTATCTCCAACCCCAAACAACAGAACGCAGAATCTAAAATAGATAGATTTATCCAGATGCCCTGGTCCTCATTACGCTTTGATTTCAATCAATCGCGCGCACACACGTCAAGCTAAAGGGCAATAAATTACAACCATGTGTTTGAAGAAATTATCTTCATGATATTGGAAGCGGGGAGCCGAGGCTCTAACCCAACGGTGTAAGATATTAGACTTCCATCTGGGAATAATAACCTACTGAACGAAAACATACCAGGGCATTAGCTTCAGGCAGTGTCTGAGTTAAACCTGGCAGCAGGAGATCAAAATTAAACAGTTGTTTTTTGGGAAAGTGACATGCATTTTGGTAAAACAGATAACCAAGAAATATGCTTGTCGTTTAACACATATAACAGAGAGGGAATGAAAACCGAGTATAATTCCGCTTTAACCCAAAGTGACATGAGCCTCTCCAACGAGGACAGGCTGAGAGAGCTGGGGTTGTTCAGCCTGGAGAAGAGAAGGCTCCAGGGAGACCTTCAAGCCCCTTCCAGTCCCTCAAGGGGTTCCAGGAAAGCTGGAGAGGGACTCTGGATCAGGGAGGGGAGCCCTAGGAGGAGGGGGAAGGGTTTGACACTGAAAAAAGGAAGATTTGGATGAGATGTGGGGAAGAACTTCTTTGGTGTGAGGGTGGTGAGAGCCTGGCCCAGGTTGCCCAGAGAAGCTGTGGCTGCCCCATCCCTGGAGGGGTTCAAGGGCAGGTTGGAGGGGGCTTGGAGCGACCTGGTCTGATGGGAGGTGTCCCTGCCCAGGGCAAGGGGGTTGGAACCCGATGATCTTTAAGGTCCCTTTCAACTCTAACCATTCTATGATTCTCTGAGTGTGCCTCCAGAAACAAAAGGGGGGCAGCCCTAGAGATACATAAAGGTGGTTTGCTTTAAAACACTCAGAGGGAACAACTCAGCACTGAAGATTCAGCAAAATTGTTTTTCTCAAGATTTCACGCTTTGAAATGACCCCATGCGACACTACAAGACTTCCCTAAACTTATTTTCACACTGCAGTCACCAAATGTGCTGCCCAAAAAGCTTTCGGGGACAAAACTCAAGTTTAAAAGGAGTCGCCAGCGAGGGAATCTGAATAGATTATTTCACATAAACTGTTAACAAGCCCCTAACAGGCTGTTTCCCTCCAAACACCCACGCTGGCAGGTGCCAGCCCCTTGGGAAATGGCAAATACATGCCGATGACTCACTAACCGTAGGTGGATACTTACCACACCTGATTAGAACAGAAATCTGCAAAGGAAGGGTATGTGGGCCAAATGGGACTGACACGAGGAAAAACTGAAACTATCTGAAATCTTGGGAGACGCCCGAGATGAACTCTGTGAGATTATTATCACTTACTGTGCATAAAGGTGAAAGGAGAGAATCCAGAGGCCGCTCAGAGCGTGCTGAGAGCACAGTGGGAACAGCACAGAGTCTCAGAAGTACCTATTTTACTATAGAAAGGAAGCATCTTCCACTCCTCACGTGAACAACCAAGAGGCAAGGACAAGAGGAAATGGCCTCAAGTTGCACCAGGGGAGGTTCAGATTGGAGATTAGGAACAATGTTTCCATGGAAAGGGTTACGAAGCCTTGGAATGGGCTGCCCAGGGAAGGGGTTGAGGCACCATCCCTGGAGGGATTTAAAAGCCGGGTTGCCATAGTGCTTAGAGACATGGTTTAGTGATGGTTTTCATGAGTTAGGTTGATGGTTGGACTAGATGATCTTAAAGGTCCCTTCCAACCCAGATAATTTTATGAACCAGTATAAGATTTATTTTAAAGCTGGGGAGTAAAGCGAGCACCACACGGAGTAACGTCTCAGAAATAAGTGCTTACAAGGTATTAAAAAGCCCAACATCGTTCTGGGACAGGCAGTTCATACTGGTTAGATGACCGTAAGCACAGGATCTGGCAGTTTAGCCCAGCAAGGCTGGAAACAAACCACAAACTGCTTCAAAGAAAACATGTCCAGGTGGGTTTTGAAAGTCTCCAGAGAAGGAGACTCCACCACCTCTCTGGGCAGCCTCTGCCAGGGCTCTGCCACCCTCACAGCAAAGAAGTTCCTCCTCATGTTCAGATGGAACTTCCCATGTTCAAGTTTGTGCCCGTTCCCTCTTGTCCTGTCCCTGGGCATCACTGGAAAAAGCCTGGCCCCATCCTCCTGACACCCACCCTGGAAGGATTTAGAGGCGTTGATCAGATCCCCCCCTCAGCCTTCTCTTCTCCAGACTGAACAGACCCAAGTCCCTCAGCCTTCCCTTAAGAGGGAGAGAAGATGCTCCAGGCCCCTCAGCATCTTTGTAGACCTCTGCTGTACCCTCTCCAGCAGGTCCCTGTCCTTCTGGAACTGGGCAGCCCAGAACTGGACCCAGTGCTCCACATGGGGCCTCCCCAGGGCAGAGCAGAGGGGCAGGATGACCTCCCTCCACCTGCTGCTCACACTCTTCCTGATGCCCCCCAGGATGCCATTGGCCTTCTTGGCCACCAGGGCCCATTGCTGGCTCATGAGCATCCTGTTGGCCACCAGGACTCCCTGGTCTTTATCCTCAGGGCTGCTTTCCAGCAGGTCCGAGGCAAGCCGAAGGTCTAACAGTACAACTGCACTTAAACTCATGTTTTTTAACAAAAAGTTTGTAATGTGAAGTACTGATAGCTTGGCATCACCTACAACCAGTCTGTTTGGACAGACAACCCCATCAGAGTGACCAGAGACAGTGGAAATCTCTGCAGGTCAACTCAAGAAACTCCTTCTGTGCTCTGCCAAGAGAATGAACACCGTTACTGGAAGGTGGACCCACTAGAAATCTTCCCATAGAACAGAAACCATTGTTTCCACAAAAGGTCCAGTACTGAAGGCTGCCAGCACGCTACTTATTTACCTTTTTATTAATACATCTATGCTTTCAAATGAGCCTGAAATATTTCATGATGCTGGAAAACCTCTGTTGTCACTGGTTCTGGAATTTGAAAGGACATTGATAACCTTGCCCTGGACCTGATGCATCATGCGCTCCATTCCCAGCACTGGGAGCTGCCAAACCAGATGGCCAGGGACACTTTTAATGGTTATGGCAGGGCTCAGACCCGCTCCTGGCTTTCCAGCAGGTATGCAGGATTAATTTCCAGCTCTAGCAGATCCTGGGAACAATCACTGCAACTCTTCTCACTGCAACCTTCCCCACACCCCAGACTCCCACATGGCTCTGGCAGCTGTTACAGCCCTTCCCAATCTGATATATTGGCAATATTTCTCACTGCTCAGTAAAGAGCAGTGAGAAAAACTGGCACTTGTTACCCCACCTCATTTCCCTGCCCCAATTTCCAAGTAAAAATTAAGTTTCTGCTGTCAAAACCCAAAATCCAATTGTCTTATTAAGGAAACTGCAGAGTCCAACAACTGGCACAAAAGCACTTTTCTATCCAAGCCTCTGTTGTAGGTAAAGAACAAATAATTTCCAATTTTGAGCATGAGGAACCCTTCAAATGGTCAGGTTAAGTTTCCCTAACTTTGCAAGTTCTTTCCAAAAAATGCCACATTTTTTTACGCCACTCAGCAAAACGTAAGCCACCCTTCTCCTCTTTTCCTGACACATTTTTGAGATGAGAACACGCATCCAGGCACTCTGTGCTGACAGAGGCGCTCCTCTGGTCCGCGTCCCCTCTAACAAGGTATCACCTGTAAAACTCGGACAAACTAAAAGATGAAATACGATACAACCTTGCTTTTTACTTCCCTACAATATCTTAAGACTCCTGTTTTACCACACGTTGAACAGGGTTCAACAGATTCACCGAAGTCTGAGAGTAACCTGCACCACGCTTTCCTTCCTGCAAAGGAAACCATTTTAAAGGAGTTATTGTATCCAGCTGAGAATTCACCGTCATCTGATCAGAGAGGGATTTAAAAAGACAACCTTGGTTCCATAAAACTACTTGTTTTCATCCTAGTGTGTAAAAAAACCCTATTGGTCCTGGTCTGTTCTGCACCTGGGGAGTCACTGCAAAGCTCTCTTTGCTGCACGGGCAGAATTCTTTTCTTCCGGTAAGTTCAGATACCAGTAACAACTCTTCCTTAGAAGAGAAGTTGGGTAACTATGAAAATAATGCATGAAAATAAGTAAAAATTTGATACTTGTAACAAGGGGGCCTACAGGAGAGATGGGGAGGGACTCTTGATCAGGGACCGTAGAGATAGGACAAGGGGGACAGGTTTGACACTGAAAGAGGGGAGATTGAGCTGAGATCTGGGGAAGAACTTCTTTGCCATGAGGGTGGTGAGAGCCTGGCCCAGGTTGCCCAGAGAAGTTGTGGCTGCCCCATCCCTGGAGGGGTTCAAGGCCAGGTTGGAGGGGGCTTGGAGCAACCTGGGCTGGTGGGAGGTGCCCCTGCCCAGGGCAGGGGGTGGCACTGGATGACCTTTAAGGTCCCTTCCAACTCTAACCATTCTATGATTCTGTGAAAAGTGTGGACAGGCTACATTTACATCAAGCCACATCTTAAAATGAGCAGAAAATCTAGCAAGAAAAGTACTTTTTTATGAAGTAGTACAACGACACATGATGAACCACAACTAAGGGTGTGTTTTATCTCCATTTTTGGGCAATATGAAGCAGTAATGAGGTTTGTTCACCTTTTTCATGGTCATTAGGCATCACCAATAAGAAAGACATCCCGTTACTGGATAAAGCTGTGAGTTCATTTTGCTTTGCAACACACGCTCACTTCAGCTTTAGCATTACTGTTTCCATCCCACCGCTGCTTAAGGGAAGGAAATCTATAAAGACGACAGCTAAACCTGATCCCATCTCAAGATCTTCGATGTGAACCGCAACACAAGACCAGGGCAGTTCCACCTTTTAGAAAAATTCAACTGACAAGTCACCCAGACAGTTTCTTATTGCTGCTTTAAAAAAGACACTGTGCAATCTATATTTATCTTACACACGCTCTACTAATTCCTTCGTTTTACACCTCTTTAACAAGACAGAGCCTAAAACAGGGAGCAGAGAAGGGCCCTTGGAGCACAAGTGGGTTAATGCCCATACATTTGCTGCCCTTTGGTATACTGGTGCCTGTCATTTTACTGGAAGGTGTGAAAGTTGCTGCTATATATATAGACATTCAGAGAGAGTACAGTCTTGAGGGAATGGAAAAAGCAGATGGTTTAAGACTGAACTTAGTCGAGATCAAAGAGAACACAGGTCACTTCGGGACAGAGAAGCCATTAATCTGTTAAAGGGGGGAAGGAGGCGGGAAAACACCTCAGCATCTGCCTTTTAGCATCAGCTGACAAATTTGATCATGTTTTTGTATCGTGAAATCACAGCGGACACGCTTCCCAGCAGCGGATCAGTGGCTGCCTACCCTTCTTCCTCTGCTATACACTGGGATGCCACCCGCAGTGACCGTATTTTAGCCTGATTGCGTGTACCGCATGCCCTGCTGAAGGAAACAAGGGAAGCGGAAGGCTCTGGAGGGTAGAACTGACATACAAGTCTCTGTACTGGTCAAAGGCATTGTTGGCTTCCACCTCCAGCTTGCGCAGGCGAGCAGATGGCATGGCACCGTCTTCCAGGGGAGGATCATATTTGTTACTCCATGGTGATCTGCCAAAGAGAGAAGAAAAAGAGACAGTCAGAACACCCAGACAAACTCTGAAAGGTTTGAAATCGGTGGGTCTGACCTGATCCACAGATACCAAACGTCCGAAAAAACCCCGAAGTTCCCCAAACCTGTCTATCTGTAAGAATTTCACCCTCAACAGCCGTTTCAAAGACTGACAAAAAGGGGACACTGAGTCCTCAAAGTTTACAGTGCAGCTGGGGAATGCTCCCCATCTTCAGGTTTCTACTACAATCAGCTTGGGCTTGAATCTCTTCCTTTTTAAATATTCAAAAGTGAGACCTCAGCTGTTGCACATCAGATATTTAAAATTATTTTCATGCAAATAGATTATATCATTTTATTTGGGATCTGACAGCATTTGAGCCAAACACCGCAGTCTACAATTGAAGTCCAAATTCTCCTCCACTATTTTGCTTTGAAACAAACCCTACTTTTAGCGTAACATTAGGAAAACATTTGAACACTTCGAAGGGTTTAACGGGGTTTGTAAAGCTACAGGTTTTACTGTGATTTCCGCAGGTGTGGAAGAGATTTTGTGCTCTTAATGAAAGATTTGGTATTAAAAGATTAATGGAACCCTTTGCCCATCTGCTTGAGACTTTTATAATACCCTTTCTGTAAACCTGCATTCTCCTTTTCATTTCCCCCGCGAATAACCAAGCTACATATATCACTGCTGGTTTAAAGACTGCTACCTCTACCCTTTACCTACTCACTTTTCAACATACTCCAGCCTACAAACACTAGGTCTTAATGCAGTCCATACGCAAGGGCTTTCTCCTCAGTAGCCATTTGTTATTCATTTCTCAGAAAGGCATCTCGGTTTGACATGTGTTTAATGCAAAGCACAAAGAACAGGCTCCGCTTTGCTCCGGCAAAGTGTTTCACCACACTTCGCTCCTCCCCACCACATCTGCCTCCAAAGGTGAGACACCAGGAAAAGCTAAATCATTATGTCACGTCCAGCCAGAGCAGTGTTTTTCAGGTGGTGGTTTTCATTTTAAAACAGTTGCTTAAAACTCTGTTCCTTTGGAGAAAAGCAGACAGCGACGGCAGGCTCCTTTGCCTAACAACTCTCTGAAATCTGGAAGAGATTTGCACAAAAATCACCAGCGGGGGTATCTGTGGGGTTCCCAAATGACAAACCTGCACCCATGGGGCAGGGGACACAAGCCCAAAGGAGATGGGAGAAGCGGAGGCTGATGGAGCACTGCCCTTGCCATCGGCCAGTCTGCAAAAGCAAAGCCAGGGCTCATGTGCCAGGCAATGCGGAGCCACCATCAGCACGCTCTTACCTTACCTTTCTCTACTAAATTTTAAAAGGCAGATTTCCAAAAAATTCTACTGTTTTCTGTACATTTGGAACTCTCTGCTTCTCCATCACGTATGAGGAAATCGGTGAGCAGAGAACCCCTAGAGAAGCCACAGTCAAGACACTTTAATTATAACGATTAGATGTCTTTTGCAGGCTGCAGGGACGGGATTTAAGGGAAGTCTAGTAACCTAGAGCCTTCCAGCAGATTATGGTATTTTCAACTCATTACAGTTGGAGCCAGCAGCAACTTCACCTAAAAAAAACCCCACCCCCAATCCCATAACACAACCCCCTATTTTTTTCCTTTTTGTGGAGGAGTACTCACAACACATTTAAAAACTTAAATGGAGGTTATTTGAAGCAAGACAGACGGACAAGCACTTAAATTTCAAAAGTCAGACCTCTAATTTCCCTAAAAGAGAATGGTTTTTGTTTCAGCTAACAGGTTTCAGTGCTGTTGGCACCAAATTCCCCATAAGGATTCCATTTAATAGAGTGATCAAACATACTTAGAGTGGAAATGTATGGACAAAGTCAGGGACCTTGAAGTCTTATATATATATATTTAAAAAAATAATTAATAAAAGCTCTGCCTTCACAATGTGGATTCCACGGCTGTTTGACATCCCCCGCAAACCTTTGTTATTAAGGAGCACTCACAGAAGTGCCTGCGAGACTACATGCGAGAAATGTTGCTCCCACAAGCAGCAGTAGGCTAATATGACAAAAAATGAAAATTATCTTATTTATGAAGATCCAAGAGACTCCAAGACTGCCTCCTGGTCTGATCCATGTTTGATGTGGAGAAAATCAAGTCTGTCTAAATACGAGGAAGGATTAAACTGTGATGGGCTAAGCATTAGGATATTAATTCCCCCATGAAAGTGGTGGAGTTATCACCCCAAAGGCCAAACACCCCGCAGCAGCTTTGTTTCAAAGCTAATTCCCAGTCAAATTGTAAAACCACTCAAAAAAAACACCCTTATAAAACTCGATTCTCAGTGAGAAAGTCTGACTACCCAGCTCAGCCTTTCCTGCCAAAGTAGCAAGAGGCTCAGTTGCCTGCAGAATGCTTTGAAACCCTTGGATTAGTATTAAAAGAAATGCAATTAGCAACCTCCCCAATAAGAAGAAAATTGGTGTTTAGTTTGAAGTGTGCGGTAAGTGGGGACGTAGCACGTTGCAGACAGGGAATAGTATTTCTTGGGGCTTCTAATCGAGCTTGTGGTAGTGAAAACTCTTTGTGGAAATATCAAAAGCTTTCAAAAGCACGGTAAACTCCTCCTAGATTTTGGGCTAATTGATTAAATTAGCGTAAGAGCCACTTCCCAGTAACAACTTCAGATTTTATGAGGTATGAATAACAGTGTCTGAACACAGGCACAGAATGGGATTAACACATGCACATGTTCCCGTTGCTTGGTTTTCAAAGGCTTTTGCTTTGTGCTGAAGGAAAGAATTTGCTTCATGAAACAGAGCTGAGACCAATCAGTTCCAGAAGGAAGGATCACTTCAATCCAGAACGCTGGAATCAAAAGCCTTCAAGAACAGCATTCTTTAATGGCAGCAATTAATACATGATGTCTATTCTAGATGAACAAATGAAATAGCGTCCCTGAAACCCCATTACTTAATAAGTCCTGAAAATTTTAAAGTGACTTAAAAAACGTGATTCCTCCTGCTTCCTTGCAACTATTTAAGTATCTTCTCAGAAAGAAAGAGACTGAGCAAATCTCAGAGTTGAGCATGAAACTAACCTTAAAGAAAGGGCTGCCACATGCACTAATTAAACACGAAGAGGCGGGGTGAGGGGGGGGGCAGGTGTTATTAGTTATTGCAGCATGTCACAATATTGTTTAACAAGTGCCTTTTCAAGTTTCCTGTGCCTCTGGTGATAGATGCTCATGTCAACAGCCCGAATAGCTTGCCAGGGGACTGCAAGAAACACATCACAACTTCAGTGAGAAACCATCTTTTGAGAGACCCACAAGAAACACGGGGTCTAATCCCTCCTCTTGCATCTTCCCAAGAGCATGCAGCTGCGTAAGTACATCTTCTGGAGGGCAGAAGCTATAAAACTCTACTCTAACTAATATAGAACCGATTAAATGCATGTAGCTGCTAGCAAAGATCTGACCAACTCTGACGCACACACACAAATGCTTTTAAAAGGCACCAGGCTCTTTTGTAGAAGTTTGAACACACTTTTAATGTTAGACTGGTACCCTGAAGAACATGAGTGAACACTTCACCTTCGAGACTTTCTTACTTCTTGGACCACCGCACCAGGTTATATTCTAAAAAACTCATTAAGATTTTTTCTCAGCACAATCCAGATCCAGTGTCCAGCTTTGCATCCACTATCAGTCTCCTCCACTTATTTCTAGGACAAAATGAATCTCAGCATGTTCTCTCTATAAATCATCTACAGACAGAGGTGCTTTCAGTTTAGATAAGTACCTTTTCTGCAACTCAAAGCAACTGAAACCAATGAGAACCCTTTATAAACTCACCTTCTCCTGCAATGACGGCCTAAGCCAAAGGAACAAAAATATTGTTAAAATATTTTCTGGAATTCCACTTAGAAATAGAATTCTTGAAGCATTCTGGCCAGATTAACATAAACCACTACTGCAAATCTGCACAAAGCAAAGCTCAATTCTTACTGTAAGATCAGCTCCGATTGTTAGCATTAAAAATGCAAGCTGTTACACTGAAGCTGCAAGGGGACCCAGAGATGTCACCCTTATAATCATAACCAGAAGAAGCTGTTAACTCGGGACAGAAGATGAACGGTGGTCATTACTTCTCAGCCTGGCACCCTTCGTTAAAGGAGAAGGATAAAAGCCAGGTGATGCAATATTCACAGAGCTTTCTGGCCTATAAGCTTTGTGATTCTTAATTAAATATTTGGAACTATGCCACCGTCACTGTAGCCGTTAAGAGAAGTCAGGCAACGCAAAAAAGGGGGAAAAAAATGGCTCAACAAATAGTTGAGCAATTAGAGTCACTCAACAGTAATCATCCTAATGGCAAGGTATAAAATAAAAACATTAAAAGAGAGAGCGCGTCCAAATTGGCAGCCAAAATACCAAAAACCCATTGTACCATTGCAGTATTACAGCCCCTTCCACTTCAAAATTCATAATATTATAATTACACACAGCTTACATTGTTCAAATATTTTCATTGGTTTTGTCTACAGTCCTCAGAATAAATTAGCTATTTTGGTAGAGAGGGAGTCCTTTTCTTTGCTAAAAACTTGGGCCAAGATTTTGATAGGGAACTAATGACATTGCACGTCCAAAGTCAGACTCAATCCCTCACAAAACACGAGTGAAAGAGCCTTTCCCAGCTGGCAAAGTCCACCCTCTTTGTACAAGATGATGATTTTGTTTAAACCAACTCCTTGCATCATCTCTTTTCTCTTGTTATCCATTCCAAAGATTTTACAACCTTGCAACAACAGACGGTTTAATTTCACTCCATCACAGTCGTTTCTTTTAGAGATCCGACTGCTTTTAATTCTCTAAGGTATAAGTATACTACAGAAAGCCTGAGAGAAATGTGTTAGTCACCTCTTTAACAAGGTAAAAACATCACATTTTAGGCTTCACTGAACGACTGCAAATCACAGCAAAGAAAACGTGCAGAAACACAGTGGTTTCTGGGATAAAACACATCTTGTTCCAGAGACAGGCAGTGGGGACCTGCCTTGCAAAGGTCATCAGATTAACAACCATACGGCCATGTTATCCGAAACTGAAGTGCTCTACAGTGCTCGGGAGATGTTTATGCTCTTTCACATAAGGGAAATACCAAGAAAACTTCCATAGTCATTTACTCAAGAGACGAGGATTTTAAATAGCCCCAGATTCATTGCTGAGGAGAGTTTAATATCATTAAATTTCTTTTTTTGGCTAACACTAGAAGGGAGAAGGGATAGCAGTACTCATACAAAGCTCTCATTTACGAAGTAAACCAGTTAATTCCTTGCTTTGGATACGAACTCACCTATATGAGTCTCCATCTCTGTTGTAGTCACACAATAGATAGTCTTTTCCTACCACCTTATCTCGCGCAATCTTCAACGGCTGGTCAACAGAGGAGAGGAGATCTTCACAGAGGCTTGGGACCTGATGGTTGGGAGAAAAACAACGGGGAGGGAAGAGAAGGTAACAACACGTTAAGGTTAAAAGAGACTGGCATCCCTAAGAACAGATTTTGTTATTAATAGCGCACATCTGTCCCAAAGCCAGAAACCCTTTAAAAAAAACCCAACAAGCTGCACTTAAGTTACAACACAATCCTATGCTCCCACCTCCAATAATTTCACATTTAATTACCTAACCACTAGTGTGGTCCAGCACACTTAAACATATACAGTCTCCATGTCAGCTTCTTGCCAAAGACGGCCAGTGAAGTGATTGTCGAGGACTGATGAATAAAGGTAAATATTTATAATGGAGTGGAAAGGAGGGAGCTGCTAAAAGAATACGCCATCCATACGCTGGAGCATATTTTTCACAAGCTCCCACTCTGGGTAGAGTTTAGAATAGTTTCCAGGCAGCTGGCCAAACATTACCGTGTTGGCTAATAAAAATCCGCGTGTGTCTGTGCGCGCGCACATATAAAATCAAATACATCTCCTCCACAGGTAGCTTTTAATGGATTCATAGCCCCAGCTGTCCCCCCACACCTCATGTGGGGAAAGACTTCAAGATCTGCTTTTGAGGTGGCAGAGAGGCTTTGATGTGCTGCAGAGAGATGAGCTGAAGGTAGCGTGAATGCAAGCACGAGCAAATCAAGCAAATTCCATCCCTTGGCC
The DNA here is from genome assembly GCA_003697955.1 of Calidris pygmaea. Classification (NCBI taxonomy): domain Eukaryota; kingdom Metazoa; phylum Chordata; class Aves; order Charadriiformes; family Scolopacidae; genus Calidris; species Calidris pygmaea. The sequence continues at coordinate 343,631 of QJSC01011878.1, forward strand.
TTTTGTTCCGGAGCTGACGGCAGCCCCGTTATCGATATCAATATTCCAACAGAAGGTTGGGAACGCAACAGGACATAGTTCCTAAATCCTTGAATATATTGGTGACAACATGCTAATACAGAAGAGAAAAGAAATAACCAACATGGAATCTCTTCAACATTGTGGAGATGAAAACCTGATTGAGAACATGAAGACAAAAGACAATCCAGGGTAAAATTAATCATGAAGTGATGAATTCACAACTCATAAGAAATGAAAAGGAGAGGGAGGAAGGAATAAAGAAAATATGGAAATGTGCTTTCTTCTCTTCAAGCTGGGAACTGGTTGGTGTGATTTCAAAGGAAAGAAGCCTAGAGGAGAGAAAACAAATTAGGGGTGCAACAGCTCCCAGAAGCATAAGCGAAAACTCTTTTAATGCACTAGATGTGACACAAGAGACCAAACTGCCTAAACCAAATATGTTCCTAATCCCAAGTACAAGGCAGTACCACACAGAGACTATTAAGTCAAAGTAAGGGAGAGTCACATATGAAACAACACGTCCACAAAAGACCAAAAAACCTAGAAAGGCCAAAGGCCAAACCAAGACGTGGCCGGCTAGAGACACAACACCTAACCCACACGATCACCCCGATAATACACACTGTATATTGCAGCACTGAAATAGCTGCAACGTTAGTTTGAGGTGTTTATTTTGGTCAATACACAGTGTAATGTGGTAAGGAGCGATAACTGAAGAGCAGGGCAGGTAAGTACTTCCATAAAGCGTGATGCGTCTCATCGGTGTCCATTATTTGATACTTGGAGACCTGGCAGAAGCAACCTCAAAACCATTTCGCAGTCACTGAGTAAATAAAAGCGGATGGGAAGCAAGCAGCAAGCAGCTTTTAGGAAAATCTTTACTTTTTCTAAAAACAGACAGCCCTAATACTCCCCGGAGCTGATACAAATCAGCAGTGTCATGGCCCACGTTAAGGGAAATGATGTATCTGTGTTCAGGAGCCCATCTGGTTCCACTTTGTCTCTTCCTTCGCTTCTCCGTTAGCTATTAATTTCAGGCTGACTCTTCAGGCAGAGGGCAACCTGAGATGACTGCTTTAATTTCAGATGCACACACAACAAGACCCAAAGCACCTCATCACGAAGAGCTACGCTCCATGCTGTTCCGAAGAGCCATCAGCTGAATATCGTCCTCCTCGGCTGCTCCTTGGCCAGCTGCCCATCAGCAGAGAGATAAGGGTCTAGGAACAGAATCCTCACTCTGACGTGCGTTTAGAATGAGTAATAGTGATGAAAACCCAATTCGGAGAAAAGTGGCGTTTTTCCCAGACTCAGTTTTCCATTTTATTTCTTTGGGAAAATCCCTGTGCTATATATGCAGTACGAGAGCACGAGAGGTCTCACCGTACAATCCTTCAAAGGCAAATATACATATAAAGCATTTGCAGAAGAAATCCCAATGTCAAGACAGAGTCAACTCTCCTGCAGAAAAGCTCCTAATGACCATCTGAATTTAAGACCCACACAAATAATTTTTAAATTTAACTTTCTTTTAAAAATAGCACATGCTTAGTATGGTGTTTCCGTTTACCACTCAGTGGGAGAGCACAATCCCTTATTGACTAGAAGGAACTCTTAACACTTTGTTTTTAAGATGCAATCTCTTTAATTTCCACATAGTAATGGTGAACTAAACGTATCTTTGGATGAGATCTCTTTAAGATCTCTAAGGACTCCCTCTTTCTGAGGGAGTGGAGCAACAGGACGAGGGAGAAGGGTTTTAAATTGAAAGAGAGGAGATTTAGATGAGATACAAGGAAGAAATTCTTTGCTGTGAGGGCGGTGAGAGCCTGGCCCAGGTTGCCCAGAGAAGCTTTAGATGCCCCATCCCTGGAGGGGTTCAAGGCCAGGTTGGAGGGGGCTTGGAGCAACCTGGTGTGGTGGGAGGTGTCCCTGCCCAGGGCAGGGGGGTTGGAACTCAATGACCTTTAAGGTCCCTTCCAACTCCAACCACTCTATGATCCAGTAACACAGATATTCACGAGCACAATCACTTTTCCAGTTTCTAAGAGCAGAGGCTGGTCTTAGAGCCGTAACAGTGACTGCATTATACCATATACTTACTAGAATATAATACTCCACTATATTATAATACTCCATTGTAATAGCAGGCTCTATACCCATTGTGTCTTTGGCACAGACACTCTACTGGACCTCAGGCAATATACTCTTTTCTCCTTCTTTCAGATTAAAACAGGGAAGAAAACCCACTCAACTACTTCAGGAGTATTAAAAAATTTCAATGGTGTTTATAAAAAGACCAGAGGTATTCCAGCTGATGGAACTACTCATGTAACTCTAATTATCGGAAAAACATCCAAGTGTGGCACAGTTACCCCGAGAGAACCATTTTTGTATCATTTGTTACATCAACTTTCAACAGCTGCTGTATTTCCCTTCTAAGAATGAATTTACAAGATTTACGCACACTGCTCTTCCTCCTCTACATTCTAAAGCTGCTTACAAGGCAAATGCAGCGATTTGAACAAGGTAATTTGCAGCTTTAAACATTTTAAACAGCTACACGTTCATGAGACTATTTGATTCCTTCTGAATTTAGGTCCTTCGCATTTTAGAACGTGCAACAAGATATTTGACAAGCACCCAGCAATTATTTTAGACTATGCATGTACCTCTCCTGAAATTCTTCCCCCCATGTCAAGTGTTGAACCTTCCTAAAGCATTTAAATTGCTTTTGTGCACACCCAGTCTCTCGCAGAATTCAGTTTATATTTAGAAAGAAAACATCCAAAGCTTCTGATCCCAGTCAGAAGACCAACCGATCCTCTGAGTTTTCAGTCTGAAACTGTGGATTTGCATTGTTAACTTTTCTTATCAGCTTATTCTATGGTAACTGAAAAGCCGAAACACTCTTAGGTACCCGAGTGCATGTCTCCAACACTCATTATATGGGGAACTTTGACTTAAATTGAGAAGTGCAAGAATTAACCCACTTCCCCAGGCCAGATACTGAAATGCCAAAGCAGTGATTTTCTTCAATTCATCACTGCATTATAAATAAGTGTCACTGTGATAAAAACACTGAAGGTGTAAGGATCGTTTTATAAGCAAAGACTGGGCTCCCATCTTGATTTTGACACAAGTTTTTCCCACTCTATGCAGTGGAAGGTGAAACGTAGAATACAATCTCAACCTTATATCTTTAGCTAAAGCGCATCGTTAAGTTAACCTGGTCCACAGCATATTCTGGACCATAACGTACCCATGTTGGACAAATAAGCACTCGATCCTCTATGATGGTGATGGATGTATAGTCATGGGGTGAGACCACCCTCAATGTAAATTAGAAGAGAAAAAAAAAAAAAAGGAGAATCTCTGGGGATGCAGACTCAGCTGCTGGGCCTGGAAGGGAACAGCAGCATCATTCAGGAGCACAGACCATGCAACAGGGCACCGTGTTTGTGGGAGGGCTTTTTCTCCTCCTAAGGAGATACACAATGAATGTGTAGTACAGAGGAAAGAAAAACTGAATGAAAAGCGAGTTAAAGCATACTCTCCTGCGCGTTGAACAAGGATTCTCTTGTCTCGTGTAACAAAATTCTCCATCAGAGCAAGCCAGGTATGTGGACAGTGTTTTAATTAAGTCAACCGCTCTGCTATCAGGACAAATAATCACTTGTGCCAAAGCTGAAACCGTACACTTTTTGGAGCAGCTAATCTAATAATCATTCCTTCTTGACTTTTCAGTTAAAGGAACTTAGCAATCAAACAATTGTTCTGATTTTTTTTTTTTAAATATGATTAAACAAGCATCTAAGAAAGTTTAGAAGAGACAACAACAGTACTTCAGCTCTCCATGTCCTACGTACTCTCTTCATCCTTGCTTTGATCACGCTGGCTGAACTGCATCGAAATTTGCATCTTACATACTCAGGACAGGGAATAATTTGCCTGACGAGGGTACTTAAGTTGCATGGTTAAGTTCACTGTTTTCTCCTACAGCCATGACTAAAAGGAATCATGTTTATAACTAAAACAGAATTACTGTTAGTGTAAAGTTCTGTGCTTGGAAATAGCCTTTTTCCATGTTTATTCAGGGGTCAGCATGTCCTGACCTCCACAGGAACCTTACGCATTGGAAAACTATGCTAAATGCAGAATAATTAAAGATGAATCACATTTTTCCTTCAAGAATCAGAAGGACGATGAAGTGACCTCCAAAAGACTAGCAAAGAGGGCATTCAGATCTATTTGGCTTTTTAATTTGTCTCTATAACATGCAGGTATCTGAATGCGCATATGACCGGAGCAGTTTTTAATTAAAAGCCACACCCAAACAAAGCAACTATTTTAATTGCATGTGAACTCTTAAGACTTGATTTTTCTTTTTTAAGACAACTTGTGTCATTACAGAAGTGGACAAAACCACTGCCACAACCCAAAGAAGAGCCCCATGCAAGCTCCCCGGCGCTCTTGCAAAATAACCAATTTTGGCACACAACCTCCCCCTTTCAGCCCAGATTCTTCCCCTCTGGGCCAGCATCTAATAAAATATTATTATAATTTTTCTGAGTCATTCCACAGCCTCAGAATTTCCTGTTCCTGCAGAACACAGACACGGCCTAACGGATGTTGTGGAAACTCAAGAAGGAAGCCTGGCTCCACTCATCTTGGGTTTAAAACCACTAGTAAAGTCACTCCCACAAATCCACACATTGCTAAACCTTAATTTGATCCATCAGATGTCCAAGGGCCACACATTCTTCAAGCTTTGTTTATTAAATGACGCTTAAATGGACTTTTGTGTTCAAGACCAGATGTAATTGATATTGGAAACAGCTCAGCTTTATTCAAGTATTTGCACGGAATTCCAGCAGGGCAAGAATTAGCAAAAACAAAATTAAAACCAATCAGCTTTTCTGTACAAAGGCAAACGCTAACGAGATTGCAGATCCAAGATCTAGTTAGCAATGTCATAACAGAAACATTACATTAATTATAGAATTTTTTGATTCAGCTCAAGGAACTACATTTAAAAAACAACAACTCTGAACGGTGACTACCGTTCCTAAACCAGGATCCTTGGCGTCCTTCCTGCGATTTGCTGGAGAAAATAGGGCTTTTGCTAAATTCAGCGTTCTGTAGCTCGCTGGGAAACAAAAGCTGGCCATCTGGCAGGCACAGAGACTGCCCCAGACTTTGACTAGTGACCTGCAGGTGAAGGCTTCTGTATCTCATTACCAGCCACAAGTCCCATGAGCCATCACAGCGTATCAGTATCTTGGGAAGCCTTGACTATTTGTGTCAAGAGTCCAGCTGGTGGTGGAGATATCCAGCCACAACTACAGGATCTGCAGAGGCACTCTCTCCAGTGGTGTTTCTATACCCTAGCTTTCTCCCCCCATCTTTAGAAGAGGTTAGATAGGTCTCTAATTACGATTCAAGCTCATCTAGTGATCTCCCTCCCCTACACTCTCCTTAAAAAGTTATTTTAAGCATCTCTAACACCAGCAATGCAGTGGCAGGAGCTTGGAAGAAAAACGAGGCACAGTTTAGGCTTGAAAAGAGTGAGTATGAAGCCAGAAGTTAAATTCATTTTTACAATCTCATGCAAGTAAGTGGAGTTGCTAGCTCTAAGCCAAGCAGCACATTAACCATTTACATATATTAATTGCTATCTCCAATTACCAACAAGATATCCAGAGGTAATCTTTTCTAGCTGGAAAAGCTCCTCACTCACCAAATGGAAAACTGGCTCTCCATGACCATACATTAATTCAGAGCCAGAGTCCTTTTCTTCAGCCAATAATCCCTGCATTACAAACCCGACCGGCTGCCGGTGGCTTAGGTCCCATCACACAAGCCAACAAATCCAGGAAGAACAGCAGGTCAAAAACTCAGCTCTGAGAGCACGAGGCTGTCAATGCACTTCTGCTTCCACTATTGTCTTTTTAAGTTTTCACTGGGCCTGATCATTTTTTTATTTTTTTTTTAACATCCTCCATCCTCACTAGATGTTCAGCTGGCCATCTGTGTTCAATTATTTTATCTTTCTCCTCGATGCTGCATACTGCTTAGGCTCTTGGACTCAAAATACAAAAAGCTGCAGTCACATTCTCATGTTCTTTATGGTGTGTGCAGAGCAAGCGATGCAGTTTTCCTGGGGATAAATTCTCTAGCTTCATATATCTTCAGTCACTAAAGGCATGCGAGCAGATTTGAGACTCGCCTGGAAACACCAGCTACATAAAACAAGGGCTTGAGTATTATTCAAATGTTTCAAAATCATAAGTTTATACATTTTTAAATTCATCACTCTGGGACTTTTTAGAAAGTAATACATTCTACTAAAAATACTTAAGCATTCTCTTGTGATGAGAAAGCAAAGACAATCACCTCCCAGATCTTTAATTGCAAACAGAGCTTTGAAAAATAACCAGTGAAGTTACTGACTGCTATACCTATAAAGAACTCCAGCTTGAATTCTTCCATGGCAGCAATAACTTGATTCTGTATTTCAAGAAAGCTTTCACTTTTGGGAATAAATGGAGTATTATTTCAGTATCAGTCTTACTGGGAAAAGGGAGGCAGAAAGTTGTGGCTGTGAGCGAATCCCACTCTCCTGGCACGTCTGCTTGTCCATTCTGTGATCCAGTTTTGCAAGGATGATTCTCTATCCCCAGTTCATGCCAGCCATCTGATTTCTCTGAGTCAGCTGGATTTTTCATTTAATTTATATTATATACACACAGGCAAACATCCAAATGAAACACTCAGCAGGAAATTTGTACTTGCAAAGGAACCTGCTTAACTTTTACCAAGACTGAGAGCACATCAACTTCCATACTCCAGTCAAAGCCATCGAGACAGTCCTGTCACAAATCCTGTATTTGTGGCACATGGCCCATGAGCATGATCCATCCAACTCCCATCTTCCACCCTGCCAGAGACGGATCCCTTTAAGACACGTCCGTGAAGCTGTCTTGCAAAAAGAATCCCAAAAGGATTCTGGATCCCCAGCTCTCACTCACCTACCCTGTTATGGGTGCTGCCACAGTGTCCTGGGAGAGATCCTCCACGATGATACTACTTGAAAGCTGGTGCCTTATAGAATCATAGAATCACTTCTGCGGGGTTTCTCTTGGAAAGAACACAGCTAAAACTACACGGGGACTGACTTACTGTACAAATTCTCTAAAGAGAAAGGAAGCAGGAGGACGATTCTCTCAGGTTGTTCTGATCTTTTGGTTGAGCCCCTCAGAAGTGAGCTCTCCCAGCCTCCTTGCTTCGTGCCACTCTGATTTCCATGAGCCAAAACAAGATCTCACTCTTAACTGAAACAAACATTTCTATCTGGGAAATACCCTTAATATTCTCCTCTCAGCAAGTGATAAGAGCAGATGTGAGTCACAACTGACTTCGACGAGAAGCACAGTATGTCAACAGCAGCAACTTCTGGACAATGGGAGGCAAGAAGGAAGTGAGACAGTATTTATGCTACACAATTCAACCCTGAATTAATGTTCCAAGCGCTATCACTTGGCGTGTCCTTATGACACATCCATTTAAGAGCAGGGCAATCACCTTTAGGGCTCCTCTTATGGGAACTGCATTACAGTTCAGAGTTGGCTGACAGGCAGATGCACCAAGGCTTCAGTTACCCCAGTTTCCAAAGGAGCCACATGGAAAATTATTCTAATTGTCCTTAAAAAGGTGTGTGCCCCCACCAAACTCTTTTTGTAGAGATGTAGAAGTCCTCTTGTACATTTTTACAGCCTCTAAGTAGTCTATTTACAAATAATGACTAATTGAATTCCAACCAGAGCATTCCATGCCAAGGCACATTACCAGCACCACGCACAGCTTCTTTCAGGCAGAACTTCTGGAGTCCTATGATTGACAAGGTCTCTAATGAACTCTAATTGAAGGCTCGGCAGTCTGAAAAAATGCAACAACAGATGTGGTAAAAGGGCAAACCACAAACTGTTTTGCTAATGAATGAAAAGTGTCTGGTCTGATGAGGGCCAGTGACCCAAAAATTGTGGTCTTCCACCCACCCTTTTACTTCATGTTCAAGTTTGGACCCTCTCCCTTGGCAGCCCAACACTTGGGGGCAGTAATGTACAGGCTGGAACATGTTCCACATCCTCATATTGGCACCAAGAAGCTCTTTTATTAAAAAGCAGCAGCAAGAGCATCGCTTTGACAGAGTTAAGAGAGACCTCAGGGAGGCAACTCATTGCGGTTATCCTTCCCAGCAGGATAAGCCTCGGAAGGAGATGACAGTTTCTTACTATATCAATTTTGGAAACCTTTTTTGCAAAGACAGAAGTTTGTTTCTAAGTCATCTTCATCTCCTTTCAATGGATCTTAAGCATCAAAACAGTAGCTACACTCATAAGTCTGGAGATCAACTCCTATACGCAAGCTCTGGAAAGCCGAGCTGGGAGCAGATTTCAAGTAATAACCTACGCTTCACAACGGAAAATAAAAGCGTCAGAGGCCTCTGCTCCAAGTCTCCTCCAGCACAGCAGATGGAATGAAGCACAAAGGAAGCACAAGCCAGGGTGCCATCTTTTATAATTCTGTCACAAATGTAATGAACCTGCTCATGCTCGTCATGCATTTGGAGTCTGACCTTTTACTTCAAGGAGGTTATTGTCCGGTAACGGCGCAGGAAACAGACTAAAAACGTCAGCTGTAAAGGTTTGGATGAAACTTGCCAAAAAAGGTCAAAAAACTATTCGCTTGAGTCTGGTTTATGATGTTTTTGGAACTCTTACAGGTGGCAGTGGCAGCGTCTACACTGCTCGTGTCTAACTAGCGTAGACTTCAGCCTAGCGGACATCAGGCTGAGGGTGGGCTGCAAGAAGAGGTCTACAGATGTCTCAACAATAAAGAAATCACACTGGATTTAACAAATTATTTCATCTCCACCGCAAAGAAGGGACTGGAATGACTGGTGTGAGAATCACACAGACCCTCCTTCTAACAAGCATCATTCAAATGGGTCTGTTTCATGTTACACTTGCAATATGAAAAGAAGCCCAGTGAGCGTGTTGCTGACGGAAAGCATGTAGAGCACTAATGAGCACCATCCAAAAGTAATTCCAACATTTAGAGGTAACCAGCAATTTTCTGAGTCATTAAAAAAACCCTCCTACCAATTATACAGTCAAGCTTACCATCACTCCCCAAACAACTCATTGTTTTGAGCCATCCTTGGAGCTGCTCAAACCCTGGTATCCCTTCAGTCCTCCAAATTTCATCCAGAAAACCAACCGTGTCGCAGCAGATCATACCAATGGGTTAGTTATTCTGTGTCCTACCTCCGGCAACAGCCTCAAAACCCATGCTTTAGGTTGCCAAGAGTTTGGTGGCACAGATGTAGCCAATTACTAAATGGTTTCAAGAAAAAGAAATAATCCCTTCCTGCAGGGAATAATTTCTTTCCCGACCCACGCAGCTTTCTTACCTGTACCTTGGCTTATGTAACTAAAAGCAGTATTTAATTAGAGCTTGATTAATTTAAGTCAGCCACAGCTTTTTGACCATGGGACTCCTCCCAAGTTCACTAACACCCACTTCAATAACACTTAGGAACAGAGCTCCCCAACTGAACTTTTAGCTGATAAGTTAGTACTTGGTTCCTCTGCACACAAAGGTGACAAACAGCTCAGACACAATTTAAACTATTTAATTAAGATGCGCTAGTTCAAATGGCTGCTATGTGCGGAACCATCAGGTTTTTATGGTCTCTCGGACAAGGTCTGTCATCATCGTGCATAAAATTCAGACCTGCCACAGAAAAGGGATGTGCTTCTCACTACAGATAAGAGGAAAGGCTTTATCGAATGGTCTAACAGCCCTGTTCCTGTCCTCTGTCTGCAAACACTCAGAGGCTTAGGTCAGAAATAAGCCATATATTTAGACTGGACAACAGAAACAAGCTCTCCCAGTGACCCCTACAGTAGGTTCTATATAGATTAAAGCCATATTTCAGCAACTCTAAGTTACTCCAGAGGCACCTGTGCCACACACTGTTTTCAGGGACAGCTGACACGAGCTTATTACAGCCCAATTGTGCATCACGGGATGTGCAACTAAATCCTACGTGACTGGGAATGAGCATATGCATCCTTTTTAAGTCAGTTTTCTTGACTAGAGTTTACAGAAGGAAACCAGATCTTTCAGGGGCAACAGGAAAACAGGTATCGGGCACAAGACGGTTGGCATGGGATTTTTTTGGATACTCACTGGATTGCAGAGTACCTGATATGGCATAAATTATAAATAGATTTGGGTATTGTCCAGAACCCCAGTGTTCTGACATATTCTGTCTCAGTAATGTCTTTGAAGCATGTGCCAAAGCATCCACTGCCCCTACCGACACCTCCTGTGCCAACCTACAGACGGGCAGGTACCTGATCAGGAGAGAAGACACACGCACGAGGGCATGCAGCAACCTCGTATAAACTGTTCCAAATTGCTTTTGCTAAACAGCAGCCTCCAAGCCAGTGATGACTTCATCAAGCAAGCTGCTAATGAACCTTCACCCAAAAGCACGTCCCTGCTTACACAGTAGTACCCCTTGGCTTGCCCAAAGTAAACATGTAGATTCCTGACATTGTTGGGGCAATTGTTGTATTCTTCAACCTTGCCAAAAGACAAGGAAACAAATCACCACCCTTCTGAGATGCTTCAGAAAACATTCTTACATACCAGATCATCACAGCCAGGACTTAGCCATTATTACTTGGTTCCATACTCACCAAGTCAATGAGGTCGCTGAGATTCTTCTCTATCTGCTGCGGAGGCAGACGCCTCATCAAATCCAAGGCACAATCCAGCTGCTGGTCACTCTGCAGAAACAAGAACATCCCTTCGTCACCATGTGTACAGGTAATAATACATCACGTTCACACGAACTGCAGTGCTTCCTGAGTCTGACAGCAGTAATAACAGTTTCCAGTTCTAAGCAGCAGCATGTTTTACATTAATACAAATAGATTCAATAAAGTTCAGTACCATTTGATCACAGATTATTGACCCGGTATTGCAGATGTTCTAGACTATGGAGTTAAGAGCGCAGTTTACAAGGTGTCGTGCCACCAATTTCACTGTTGAGGGAAAGGAGTCCAGTCTCCCTACCTCACCAAAACCTGTTTCCAATGCTCATGCAAATGTTTAATGCATTGTTTTTCCACCCTACCTCAGTAATAGTCTGGGTTAGGGAACTGCAAGTTCCTTTTCCCGAAGCAGTTTTGACACTTCCTCATTTGTATTGTGCCATTCAGCTTGAGATAACCAGCATCCAAGACAAATTCTATTCCAGCAGTGCTCTCTTTCCCACCTTCATCAAAAAACCCAAATGAAACATGCACACAAAGCATGATCCATTATTTCCTCCTTGCTACAAAACACACACCAAAAGCTGCCTGTATCTGAGAAATCAGGGACTTATTTCAAGAAATCACAGCAAGGTACTCCAAGGGGCTTAGTGCAGCTGGTCTCCCATCCAATTCTGACACAAAATGAAACCCTGAAAACTTCAATTCCGAGTCAGAAAATGTGCAACAGCCATTACCATGGAGACTTGATGACCTGAACCATCTTGACATAACTTTTAGCTCTCTTTCTCCCCAACAGATACAAACAGACACTTTCCTGCAAGCCTAACACTACCCAAAATCCACATGAGCTTCTTTGACCAGCAGGTCAGCGGACAGCCAAAGCATCACCAGTTTGGTCTCAGTGCTTCTTCCCCTCCCTTTTTCCTTTGAGATTCCCAACCACCCAGATAGAATGAGCTTCGCTTTAATTTCTCCCTCCTGCATCCTGCCAAATTCCAAAAGTTTTATTTAAGAAAGGCTTCAAAACTAAGGCGGTTACATGGTCACATTATTCAAATAGGAGCCCCCAGGTCAGAGAGAAACAGGAAGCAAAGTTTCCTGCAATTAAGCTATACCCTGGCAATGAGGAAAGGAGGGAGCCCTCCCTTTAGCAGACTTCCATCATAAAAGCTGTTCTTAAAAGGTACTACCCGTTCACTATCAAAAGATAAATATTTTACAGCCAGGAAGTCCGACAGCCTGGTCTGGGGAGATTATCTATTTATTTCTCTTCCAGTTCAGGTTATAGGACATAATCTTTGCAAAATATTCCAGGTCTACAGCTCAGCACCGATTCCCAAATATCTGCAAGAGTCTCCTGAAGATCTAAGTCTTCAACCTTAAAAGCAGGATGCACTGACACCAAAAACTGAAGTTTAGGACAGTCACCTCTTGTCACTGAAGAAAGACACATTCAAGTAATGCACATAAACCCCCCTGTATTCTTTAAATACTTGGATAACATGAGAAGCAAATCTGGAGTGAAGTTACTTGTGTTGGAAAGTGACCCCAAATTGATCACTGACCTGACTCATGGCAAAAATGTCTTACTTATCTTCATTAGATGTTCAGGGGAAGCAAGAACTACTCACTTTTTGCTACTAACCTCTCAGGCCCCAGAGAAAGAGACTATTTAGATGGCCTACGCCTGCCCAGCTCCAGCAGCCGAGCTCAGGCGGGGGATCTCTCTCACCAAGTATTGTCTTTACCTCCCGCTATCTCTTACGTCAAGGCAGGAAAGCTGGCACGTGATCGCGGGGTCACGCTCCCCTCTTCGGGATCGTGGGAACACTTACGGAAGTGCTCCATCCTCCTCTGCCAGCTGGAATTGTTTAATAGACAAAAAAGCCCGGGGAAAAGATGATGTTAAAAACCACCACTAAAGCTGTAACCTCAGGAATAAGTGTTTTATAGCGTGACAATTTTGAAACAAACTACTCTGGATGAAGGAGTATCTACATTTGCAGAGTTTTATGGATTAACCAAAAGAACTTGGACTGACCATTTTTGTAACAATATATTCAATAAGACTATTTAAGGCAGAGATTCTTAAAGGGGTTCAGACACGACTGTGTGCAAAGGAAAACCAAAGATATCTCAGCACATACTAAAAGTATATTTTTCTGGTATGAAAGAGGTAAAAGGAAGGCTGAGCATTAGGACTCCAGTTTTCTTGCAGAGCATTTAAATAACTAAATGCCTTGCCAGAAGATCTCTTAAAGCACTGAAATCAAGAGAGGTTCTGCTGTATTTCTGTCTCTGAATCTGTGGTTATACGGTTACTTTAATCCGGCATAAATCCATGCTGGCACAGTCAAAAAGGCAACACAAAGCACAGAGATTACAGAGCAAAGTGGTACCTTGTGGTATCAGATACATCTGCTATGTCCTAGTTCAGAATCGACCGGGTAATTCTACCAGTACCTTTTGTTTCTGGTCCTTTCAGTGTAGGTGAAGTGAGGTTTTAAAAACCAGGTCTGTGGTCAAAGACATCCTTTGGTGTCACACCTTTGTCCCGGCTGGAGTATCGAGAGTAGCTGTAGGTACTTACATACAAGAAGAAGGTGCCAAAACCACTCTTAACCTCTCTACAGTCCTAACTTCACCTGTTCTGGACTTCTATTTCCTTAATTCCCTTGTAAAATTGCATACTGAAGACATGGTTTCTTAACAGACCTCCAGACAAAACATTTTGACGGAATTCTTGCCTTTAGACATGGAGAGACTTATAAAGCCCTGCTCACTGAGAGGGCGATTAGACAGGCTGTCTCCCAGTCTGGGCTGCTCTCAAAGCCAAGCTCTTTGAGGTTGCGGGACTTAATGAGCTTAGTGTTTACTTGATATGAGGCCATTTTGCACCATTCCTCTGTTTCATCCAGCACAGAGCTCCTGTGGAGGAGTAGGGAGTTCAGACAGAAATTCTAAATGAAGTTTTATTACAGCTCAAGTCACTGAAGGATTTAGAGATCATAGGAATCTCAAAGACTGAAAATATTAGCTTAGATGAAAGCTCCTTAATAAGTTTCCTCTAAAGATGTTTGGCTATCTAGAATCTCCACTTAAGCATCTGCTATAGTGTTCCCATGATACTACCACGAGGAAAGAAGTTACGAATATGTCTATAGGAGTAGTTATGTTTGTTTAGCTCCCTTTGCCTGCGTCAGCTCTTCTCTTCAGTCTCCCCCGTTGTACTTATTTCCAAAGGAGAAACTCTCTCAGAACTGCCACAGCTCTCTGGTCATCTAGGTCACTACGTGTTGAGGCTCAAATAAAAACAAATAGCAATGGAAAAAAAAAAATAAATCAGCTGTATAAACGTGCAGTTGCACAGAGGCCCAGTTGTATATTTTAATTCCATTCACACTGTAAGCAATACTGTTCAAAGGCTGAGAACGGCAGATGTCCTTCAATGCAGAACACACAAATAAGAAAAACCCAGGAAGTTTTTACTACAGGTATACAAACTGCAAAAATTAAAACAGGCAAAACGCTCAACTTCCTTTTGGCTCCCACTCCTCATGTCCCCGAAAGTACACGGCTCCTTAGGATGAGGGGACAGGGTTCAGGAATAGCTGGCGTTGGTTAATGGTCCCCTGCCAGGGTACTGTACACAGCTAACATCACACAACAAGAGCTGACCCAAGATTATGCAAACCAGCAAGGAAATGATATCTCAAGCAGCTGGTACAGTTCATGGCACCCAAATATGCTCTGCCAGACGAGGTAATAAACCGTACCACGTCTGCATTATACTTTGTACAGAACTGTCACCTGATAAACAAGGTTATTACAAGCCAAGATACATACCCAAAGCTTTTCAAACATCACTGTCATCAGCAGAACCGGTAACACCTCACAGAAGCTGTGCTGTTTTTTTAATCAACACTACCAAGCTGATGAATTATTCCTACAAGTATCCTGCACTTCTTTTTAAATGGTATCTTTACACATGCAATTCACTATATACACTTACAGAAACTCACAGGCTTCATTCACAACTTTTGACAACTCCCCATTGCAAGTTACCTGAGATTTAACCTACACTCCGGGTTTTAAGAGGGTTTACAGGAACCTGCAGCTCTCCCCATTTCAAAGGCTAAGCCATTCCACTTGAAAGGAGGTAAGAGATTTCACTTCAAGCTCCCAGCCCTGTAGTCAGCAGGAATTTGCTTCTTATTTATCGCAAACATCTGCAGATTTAATTCCCTGGCCTTCACAGCTTTGTTGCGATAGCTCCTGCTCATTTGACTGTGTTATTGCTGAGCAGAAACAGAGTTGGGCAGTTTCTTCAAAAAGAAAACCAGGCAGGTTTCACTTCTCTATTGTATTTCTGTAATAACACTCCTCTGAGCTAACTCCCCGACCAAAAGAAACCAGCTGAGGCAGTTCAGTGCTGCTGCAGTGGCAGCCTCTCCCTGTTTCAGCCCTTTCTGGGAAATAAGCCACTTGGGCTACCAAATCTTTCCTGCAAATATAACACTTCTACTCATGGAATCACAAAATCACATGGGGTTGGAAGGGACCTCTGGAGATCACCCAGTCCAAACCCCTGCCAAAGTAGGTCCACACAGAGCAGGCCCCACAGGAATGTGTCCAGGGGGGGTTGGAATGTCTCCAGAGAAGGAGACTCCACCACTTCTCTGGGCAGCCTCTGCCAGGGCTCTGCCACCCTCACAGCAAAGAAGTTCCTCCTCATGTTGAGATAGAACTTCCCATCTTCAAGTTTGTGCCCGTTCCCTCTTGTCCTGTCCCTGGGCACCACTGGAAAAAGCCTGGCCCCATACTCCTGACACCCACCCTGGAAGGATTTATAGGCGTTGATCAGATCCCCCCCTCAGTCTGCTCTTCTCCTGACTGAACAGACCCAAGTCCCTCAGCCTTTCCTCAGCACAGAGATGCTCCAGGCCCCTCAGCATCTCTGTAGCCCTCTGCTGGACCCTCTCCAGCAGTTCCCTGTCCTTCTGGAACTGGGCAGCCCAGAACTGGTCCCAGTGCTCCACATGGAGCCTCCCCAGGGCAGAGCAGAGGGGCAGAATGACCTCCCTCCACCTGCTGCTCACACTCTTCCTCATGCCCCCCAGGATGCCATTGGCCTTCTTGGCCACCAGGGCCCATTGCTGGCTCATGGGCATCCTGTTGGCCACCAGGACTCCCAGGTCTTTCTCCTCAGAGCTGCTCTCCAGCAGGTCACCCCCAACCTGTCCTGGTGCAGGGGGTTATTTCTCCCCAGATGCAGCACCCTGCACTTACCCTTGTTGAACTTCATCAGGTTCCTCTCTGCCCAACTCTCTACTCAAGGCATGACCACGCTACTTACCCCCCTTCCCATCTATCAGAATAACTGGATGATCTAAAAAATTATTTCAGTAGTTCTGAAGAAGGTAAAAAAGCCACACACATGGAAAAAGAGCATTATTTGGCCCATGCTGCCTGTGTTTGGCCCTGAAATGCCACGATGGTTAGGACTCTGCAACTGGGTTATAACAGATAAAACAAAGGTCTCTGAGCTCCTTCGCACACAAGTTTGGCTTAAGACTGGCATCTGAAAAGTCATCCAAACTTAAAGTACAGGCTGGCATCTCAATTTTCAGAGAACAGAAATGTAAGATAAAAACCTGAAAGGACACCAAAAATAGAACATTGGCTCAATTTAGGCAATTTGAAGCAATTACATATCAGGTCTCTTTGGTTGCTGGTCAGTTTACAGGCAAAATATCTTTTTAAAATTAATTCAGGGCCAAAAGTACACAAGCAGCAAATGACTTTTTTTTTTTTCCCCCTCCCTTTTATGTTGCAGACATACCCCAGATTGTAAATCATATTATTTCCTGTCAGTTCTCCCAACAGGAATGTCTGACTAATGTTTCAGCTTTGTGGTACTAAACACTAATTTTTTTTTTTAATTGAAACAGATACACAGCTTCCCGTCCCGCTTGTCAGTTCAATCCCTGCCAACTTCCCAAGCTCAGAAGGCAGAAGACTGCCCTTTCAAAGCACACAATAGGATAGTATTACTGCTAGAAGCTACAGCAAAAGGGTTGAATTATTGTAACCCCTGTGTAATAAAAAGTACAGTAGTATGTTAAGTCGCAGGATTCCCCTCTCGGCTGTCAGCATTCACTTTTGAGGATATTAGATGGGAAGGGGAATAACTCGGTACGATCTATGAATCCCAGACAAGTTCTGTGCTCATGACGTTTCCATCAGCTGCACATATTCTTTGCAATCTGGTTTTCTCCACAATTTTTCCCTTGACTATTAACCCTCTTTCTGGCAGATCCTACCTAAAACCATTTGTAATGGACTTATAAATCACAGCTTCCTGACAGCAAGGTGTACTAGTGGGAGAAACAGAGTATTTAAGAAAAAAATCAAACGTAATAAAACCTGAAGAGACGCTACACTGTGGATAGTTATAAAGGAATAGGTCAAAGATTATTAAAACATGACACAGATGCAGACTACATTCTCCTCCTCTTGAACTACTTCTAGCTTTGCCTTCTCTGGTTAGGATGTCATCCAGTGGCTTTTATTATCTCAAACACTTAGGACCATGTCGTATGTTTAGTAACAGGGTTGGCTCAATCTGCTGAGGTCACATTAGTGCTGTGGTCAAGACCAAGAAGAAAGCCCAAACGCTGAGAGTGCTCATTCCGTGAATTACAAGTGAGAAGGATTAAAGATTAAAATAAAAGCAAGAGGTGATGGATCTGAAGATTTTAGCAGAAGCTGCTGTACTTTATCGCCCACAGCTCCCCTGTAACTGGTATTTACTTACAGAGAAATTGCACAAGTCACGTGCCAGCTTTTGAGTCAGTGAATCCACCTCAGAGATATTCTCCTGTAGAACATTATTTCCTTTATTCTGCTCTAACTTTTAAAACAATTGAGCATGCTATGGAAAAGCAGCACTAGCCCTAATTAATGACTGAAAACAGTTCAATGGCTTGTTTTCTAAACCCAGGTCTAGGTTTTACAGACACTGACACACACACCTGCACACTTGTCAAAAAACGGGAGGGCCAACCTTAACCTCTTATCCTCAGAAGCACTGACCAGTTCTGCACTGGTCCAGAAATTTAATACACGCTAACTTCAGACAGACAAGCGCTCATGAGGGATCTCCCCTTTAAAGAGGTTCTACAGGAAAGAGTAACTTCTATATCTGCTCCAAAGACTCACGCGGGGATCTAAAATAATCTATGGGAAGGAGAGCAAATGAGGCAGCTTAAGTTTCATTGCCACCAGCATGCTGGTGACATCGGATACTTGTCACCATTTCAGGCTGACAGCACAGCTATGGCAAGTCCTAGACAGATGAAAGGAGTGGCAATGGTCTTCTAGGAGCAGCAACCAAAGAGATCTCCTCCTCCGTTCAAGCTCTATCAGCACCTCAAAGCTCAACATGATTATTTTGCAAAACCCTGTTCATTGCTTTACCTTTAAGGCTGATCCTTTCAAGCCTCTTTTCAATCACACTTTGTGTTTGACTTTGCTTCATCATTCTTACCCCCAAACTGGTTAGCATTGTTCACTGCTCATGAGACATCATCCAACACCCCAGCTCAACTCCAGAAACAATAATTAAGTGAATTATAATACACTGAAGGCGTGTCGTAGAATGGTTTGAGTTGGAAGGGACCTTAAAAATCATCCAGTGCCACCCCCTGCCCTGGGCAGGGACACCTCCCACCACACCAGGTCCCTCCAAGCCCCCTCCAGGGATGGGGCAGCCACAGCTTCTCTGGGCAACCTGGGCCAGGCTCTCACCACCCTCACAGCAAAGAAGTTTTGCCCCACATCTCATCCAAATCTCCCTTTTTCAGTGACAAACACTTCCCCCCCGTCCTATGGCTTCCCTTCCTGATGAAGAGTCCCCCCCCCACCTCTCCATCCATTAGTTTCTAAATAAACCCAAGCTGCTTGCGTTACTTTATTGAAAGAAGGTCAATCTTATGGAACACCTATTTGTCAAGCTGGCTTACATCTATCAAGAACAAATAACAGCCCTCGACAGTACGGTGAAGGCCATTAGACTGTAATTCACTGTTCAAAGTAAGAATTCAGCATCTGCTGGATCATGTTCTGCAGCTAGTTTGCATTTCTTATAGCATTTCAGTTCCTACACACCTCCAAAGGTGTACAGTACACGGTGAAAAAACCTAATATTTACTTAGCACCTCCTTCCCATCAAGGATGTATTTCAAGATGGTCAATACTTGCGTCTACTTTGAAAACTAATTTAACATCTATAGTTTTAGTTCATATTGAGTCCAACGCAAGCCTCCATCACCTGTCCAGGGCCACCCCAGGCAACAGGATGGACCAGCGACAAGGCTTTTTGGGAACAGGCTGTTCATCCTGACCTTTTGCCACCATCACTAATGATTTCTGCACCAGTGTTTGTCTTCTGGGTAACAGAAACAACGTTTTATTTATTAAACTTGTCATTGAACATGACAATGTAATTTACTGGCTTTCATCTGGTGCCAAGAATTCCTGTGAAGCAGAAAGTTTGCAAAAAGTCATTTTCCAATAAATCATGGCATGGAGTGAACATGCAATCTATTAGCCCCACATGAAAGAGTAAAATGGGGACGGCAGTAAAATAGCTACGTAGAAAAGTTGCACAGACTGCAAAACGGCATCACTAACTTTTATTAAAAGGGATTAAAGTGACTGAAATTGATTGTAGAGCTGACAACCCATCCCAATGAACTTTAATGTTCCTGCACAACAGGGTTTTCTTCCCATTTTAAGTCTGGATTTACCAGGAAATATCATTTTCTTTGTTAGATATATGTACAGATAGGAAATCGTAGCTCAATGAAATGAAAAACACCTGTCAGAGCACAGCACTGAGATTGGAGAACTTGTCCTGCTGCTGCAGACACTTGATAAGGAAGGTTGCCCCGGCTGCCTAAGAGTTCTCACTGTCAGAGCAGACGTTGGTTGAGCACAGGTAAGTGTGCACCCCTAAAAGCCAGACATCCAGACACCGACAGCTTTACTGACGGGAACCTTTCGATATTAATCCATCAAGTAACTTCAGAAGCCTCTCGATATTTCCTTGCGACTCAGCTCGACACCGCACTTGAACCATTTTCCATAGGTTCACAAATACCTTGGCATATACCGAGGTGCTGTGAGGGCCAGTAAATCTTGCTTTCTAAAATCCGTGAAGCTGTCTCCCAGCCACCCTCCTTCCCCTGTTGGCTCACACCAAACACAGAATCTCAGCCCAGCGGCCAGTAACAGCAAATTTTTCGTAGCCCACACAACAGGAAATCGTTCACAGGATCTTCTTCCTGCCCTCGACAGCCCTTCTGTAAAAACCTCCGCTACCTCTGCAAAGTCCTTTTGTACCGCTCTTAGCTCCAACCCCGCAGACGTACCCTAAATTATGGATTAATACTCATCTTCCCGCTTCATCACTTCATTCTTACTCTGTAAACCTACTACTGACTGGTTAACTGGGTTCTTTCAGTCTTTGAAATGAGCTAATACAGTAGGGCTGCCTTGGTTCATAAGTCTGATGACCTGTTTTTCACAGTCACATTGTCTTCCTGCCTTCCATTCAAACATTACCGAGGCAGTGCCCAAAGCAGTCTCTAGAGAAGAGCTGCTTAATTTTCACAGGGGTCAATTTTTTTTCTTTTTAAATTGAAACCGTAATTACTACAAATTCAACGGCTCTTGAGATTCAACGCTGCCATTTATCATCCCAAACATCCACTAACATTTGTTTGTGATGCTTTCTTTTAATCCTGTTAATGCTGGGTGTATTTCAAAACGCTCTTTTTATTCTACGTGCTGCTCGTTTTGTGTTCCAATCAGCCCGGACTTGAAAATACCAGAAGAGGAACTGCTCGATTCAAATGGAGACATTTTCTCTTGCAGAAACAGAGAAGTTTAGCAACTTGGTCCTGGTCAGGAGGATGGGGCCAGTCCTTCTTCAGAGGCGCCCAGGGACAGGACAAGAGGGAACGGGCACAAACTTGAATATAAGAAGTTCCACCCAAACATGAGGAGGAACTTCTTTGCTGTGAGGGTGGCAGAGCCCTGGCAGAGGCTGACCAGAGAGGTGGTGGAGTCTCCTTCTCTGGAGACATTCAAACCCCCCCTGGACACATTCCTGTGGGGCCTGCTCTGTGTGGACCTGCTTTGGCAGGGGGTTGGACTAGATGATCTTCAGAGGTCCCTTCCAACCCCATATCATTCTATGATCCAGATTCTCCTTCCAAACAACCGCAACTGAGATATATATATTTTTTTTTTTCATATTGCATGTTATTTACATCCAAAAAAATTGAGACACATTATTGTGTGCAGGAGTAAGTACATGTTATTATAGCAGCAGGGAGGCATATTCTCTATCACCAAGGTTACAACAGAGATGTGCTTACTGAAAGTATAACTAACCCAAATATTCCATATCACCGATTCAGGACGATGTTTTACACCAGCCCATCTGTAGAGCCCCCGGCACCCCCGGGAAGCTGCTGCCATGGTCCCGGCTCCCTGCTTTAATATCCAAACTCAGCACTTTCCAGCGTCCCCAAGTCTAGTAGCCAGGGTTGTAAATTCATGAGATAACTCTGGCAAGTAATCGGATGCCTGGCAAGGCAGAGAGGGGAGACAGAGAGGTTATCTAATTAGCCCTCATCCCCAAACGTTCTCCGATTGCCTAAAAGGTCAAAAAAGTAGGTTAATATGCCTTTCGCTTGTGTCGAGCTCCACGTACCTTGCTGACTATGCTGCAACACTTGCAACACAGTTCTCTTTCATCCAAGGGATTCAGCACTAAAGGGTTTTGAGTTTTAAACTCGGAAGCTAATGGTTTTTTATATATATAGGCCATAAGAATATCACATCTCCACCTAACAATATTTATGCTCCCTGGAATTCCCTCCTTGCTGTAATTCCCAGACTTGCCTACTCTTTCAGTCTTTTTATGCTTTCCTTGCTGTTTCTGAACACGTACGACCTATCTCAAGTCAGAATCGCAGACAGACAATGCCCGAGCTAACAATACACAAAAGTTCTGCAAAACTTTGGCTAAACTTAAATAGTAGAGACAGATCATGCAGGAGCAGTGAGTGCTGCACGTTAACACACACATGTCAGTTTCAATCCTTGTCAGATTTCTCCTTCAGTTTAACACGAAGATAATACTTCTTCCATTTGGCCAGTTTTCACCTTCCCAAGTTCTGAAATAGCTCTGCCCGTCCTAAAGGCTACGCGAAAGCTGTATTTGACCATCCAGTGGGGCGCTGTCAATACTGAGCCAAGATCACGCCTGTTCTTGGTGTCGCATCCAAAACTCTCCGTGATGACCCCTAAATTTGCACAGCGACAGGACTCGGTGAATAAATACAGCTATTTACTGCTGCCGTCAGCGTAATGCAGCTGATATTTTACCCCATTCCTCCATTTCATGGCTTTCCTTTGAATTAACTCACCAAAAGACCCATCTCTTGTTTCTTGAGCCCGGCTCAGGTTGCAGACACAGGCTATCAGCCAGTCGCCAATCACCTTTGCTAGCAGGAAGCTTTTTTTAAATCCTGATATTTACCACGGCAAAAATAACTGGGGGAGGCAGGTAACAGGACATCACTGTCAAACTCAGCAGTTTGTCTAATGGAAAAGCTAGAAAGTTATCACCTGGAGAAATGCAAACAAAATTCCCCTTAGAGAATAAAGACTATTTTATTTATGATGGCCTTGATTGGTGGCTTAAGGCAACCGCTAAGCTTATGTCTTCAATGCAGCCTCAACCCTTTTTGCTTCCGCACAAAATCCTCTTACTTAAGTGCTGTTTTCAGTCTTGTCTAGCTGATGCTGCTAAAATTGTGAGATCCTGGGTTCTGCTTTCACCCAGCCTGGTAACCCTCCCACTTTGCAACAAGGACGTGATTGAAATTTCAAGTCAATGCACCGGGAAAGAACTCGGCTCCGCTTTCTGTAACAAAACAAAAAAAAAAAGACATGGAGGACACCTTCTTCGCACTCGGGGAGATGGCACCAGCAAGGACACGCTCTGCGGCACGGCTGTAAGGGCTTTGAGTAAGGTCTCATGGGTTTAAACCAAGAGTCAGGATTCCTAAAGCCAACCCTGCACTGAAAAATAAACACAGGCTACGCTGATGAAATATAAACTAATGAGGTTTCATTTGCATATAGCAGGAATAAAGTAGGCAATTTATGAGGACAGGCAGATAAGTCAAGTGTGTGCAAATACATTCTGCAGTTCTTCAGCCCAACTTGGAAGCGGCAGCACAAAGAGCAGGAGCTCAGAGCAACGCTGCACATCTTCCTTCTAAACCTGAGAAGGGGAAGGTAGGGCAGAAAAACAGCACCAGATAACACAGGAGAATTAATTTTACTGGCTGGTGCCAAGGCTCGGGCCACCGCTCTAGGAAACAACACAAGATATTATCTAACACAACTAAAGTCATTCTAAGTAGAAGTCTATTTCAGGTACAAGAAAGAGGTAGATCCTGATTTCGATTCCTCACTCAAAACTTCATTGTATCTGAAAACCCAGAAGAAGGACAGGGTTGTCACTGCATTTGGCTTTACCCAGACAGCACCTATTCTGGAAAATTACAACATTTTAATTAGGAAACAAGCAAAGCAGCTTCCTCGAGTATGCTGCATTTTCTTCCCATAATAAATCCTGTCGGCTCCACTAACAGGGAAATGCCTTTAAAACTGGCTCAACCACCATTTACCTGCGTGCCCCACGAAGGAAATTTCAAAAGCAAACGTCTCACCTAGCACACATGCAAGAGCTCGTATGTCCCATTTCAACCCATTTGGAAGCATCCCCCCTATCCTGCTTTAGGACACAAGACCACAGAAGTGAATTGATCAGACCCAGGTGACAGGAAGCCCTTCTTATTCAACTCAAGTAAAGCCACAAGAGCTTCATGTTCTCCAAAGGCATTGCAGGTTTCAGTTATAGTTCTTTGGCATCCACTATTTGGCCAACTCTCACGCTAATGTCAGCACGAACACCTCATTTGTGGACTAACAAAAACTTAAACAAAAGATGAAGAAAAAAATCAGTTTATACTCCAGCTTAAAGTGGTCACACACCTTCACTGCAGTGGCCTGAATTCTTGATCTTTACATCCACTATAGAGAAGTTTCCTAATAAACACAACCTATCAGCAAACAAACCCTGGGCTAAAACCCACCTAGAGAGAGTAGGAAGCTTGGGAAAGTCTTCTGTTGTTCAGGTGTATTAACTGCTCCTTCACACCATGCAGCTTTCATCCACAAGGGAAATTCAAATTTAAAGTCCTCTGGTTTTTTGTTTGGTTTTTTTTTCATGCTCCTTCCTGGAAATAGCAAAGGATTAAGAGGAACTGAAGCATACACAGGCTTTGGACCTTGTGCATTAAGTGGGGAGAGACAAAGGTTTGGTTGAAGCTTTTAAAACTCTTCAGGACTCCTAGAATAAATCAATGGGAAAGTGGGAAATTATAACATACAATGGCTGAATAAGAATATGAATAAGAACAGAAAATCAACATCATTTTGAGCAGCTTGTACTTCTGCAGTCCTGTCCTCTGTCTGAAAAAATAATCCCTAAACATCACATTGTATTAAAGACAGGTAAAAACCAGGCCGAAACACCAGCTTTGGCTGCCTGTACAGGCACCTTTCAGAATTTCACGCTTCTCCAGTAAAATTGCACTCTCTTCAGCAGATGCTGAAGCATACTCGGTTTTATTTTAACTTGAGGTGACACTACCACAACATGTATCAGCTCAAGGGGACAAAACCCAACAAACAAAACACCTCTCTACAAGATTACTGAGAGTAAGGAGCCATTTGGACTTGGCCAAACAAGGACAAACAGGAGAATAAACACCGGCATGGGCACTCCCCATCCCAGTCTTCAGAAGTATCCACCTACCCAAAGCCAAACTGGAACCAGTATGCAGCACTGGGGAGCGCTGCACGGTAATTGGGGTACTGTGTCCAGTTCTGGGCTCCCCAGTTCCAGGAGGACAGGGGACTGCTGGATACCTGCTGGGGACTGCTGTGTGACCTGCTCTGGGTGACCCTGCTTTGGCAGGCGGGTTGGACTAGATGATCTCCAGAGGCCTCTTTCAACCCCGTATCGTTCTGTGATTAACCCCCGAGTTAATCAGGTATCCTCCACACAGGAAAGGCAACTGGTGGAAATCATAGCTGAGAACTGTAGAAGCTGAAACTGAATAAGGCAGCAATGTTTCTTTCCCAAAAAGAGTCATTTCTCTACTCAACTACAGTAATAACAACTAAAAATAGTCATTCAAAAGGGTTGAACTGCACTTTCATTTTGTTTTACTCCCAGATGTCAACTAGTAAGATACCACCATATATATTTACCATATGAGGAAATCCTGTTCGAACAACTTCAGCTTGAGAATGTTTTTCCTTTGCTAATAAACCACAAGATTAAGCATCACTGCAATGGCAGTATTCCCTATCCCAATGATATCCTCCAACTTGATTATTTTGGGAATTCGCCTTTTAAGATAACATTTAGCTAAGCTCACATACTTGGCTAATAAAACATGGACTCTACAAAACAGCTTAAGTCAGTATTTCTCAGAAGGCACAAGGTGCAAAGGACTTGCTGTGGACACTGAAAACACCCCGAGCTCTCACGCTCTGCAGTAGTGTTTCAAAAGCAGCACGATCAGTTTAGAAGAGGGATGGGGTCAGTGTTCAAGCACCTGGAAAAGCACTAGCATTAGTTCATAGAATCACAGAACAGTTGGAGTTGGAAGGGACCTTAAAGATCATCCAGTGCCACCCCCTGCCCGGGCAGGGACACCTCCCACCACACCAGGTCCCTCCAAGCCCCCTCCAACCTGCCCTTGAACCCCTCCAGGGATGGGGCAGCCACAGCTTCTCTGGGCAATCTGGGCCAGGCTCTCACTACTCTCATAGCAAAGAATTTCTTTCTAGTATTTCATCTAAATCTCCCCTCTTTCAATTTAAAACCATTGCCCCTCATCCTGTCACCACACTCTCTGAAGGAGTCCGTCTCCATCTTTCCTGTAGGCCCCCTTTAGGTACTGGAGGGCTGCTATAAGGTGTCCCCAAGAGTTCTTCAACTTCACAAATCACTTAATATGGTTTGGGGAGCAGCTGCACAAACCCAAATTTTTTATCAAGAAGCAACACGCTTACCCATACCTCAAAAATATAAGTTACTCTGAAAAGCAGGCAAGGTTTATGTATTGAGTGTCAGTGTCGCATCACGCATCCTTGGCTGAGCTTCAGTGCTTTTTAGCTGCCTCACAAATTCTACACGGATGATGTGCAGCCAGCGCTACACTAGACAGTTTGAATTTACGGTTGATTAAATTAAAAACTCTGCTAAAATTGTCCACCCTTTTCCTGAAGAGTTCCACAGCAGAAGAAATACTGGCTAACGCGATCAGGACAGTTTACGTAACCTGGAAAGCAAGATTTTTTTTTTTTTTTTTTAAATACAAAAAGTAGCTGGATTCCATCCATTCATAACCCACAGTTCCAGAAATCTCAGCAGATGCACTCTCCCAAGTCCTGCTTTGCCCTGAACGGTGCATTCAGTTTATTTTTAGCACAAAAGACAGCATCCATCCAGGCAGTTTTCAAGCTTCGTGTGCTGCCCTGCCCTGTTTCACCGAGCACCTGACTGAAATGCAGACACAATCCTCAATTCTCACTTAAACTCACCAGGAGCAACTCAGACTCGAGGTGGTGCAAAGCAGACGAAGGTTCCCATCTCTCTGCTCTACACAGATAGCGGTAACCCCACGGTACCAAGAAGGTGTTTGACCTAATATCCTGTACCATACCAGCTTCTGTTGGTTTCTCACATCCAGTTTCTCACATGCTGTGGTGAAACTTGCTGTTGCCTTCAATGAAAAGGCCATTTCAGCATTTCAATGCTCCATTTTAGTATTGTGTTTTCATACCCACTAAAAAGAAAGATCCTTAAAACGCTGGATTGGGACCTAAGTTGAAACTGGATGCTGCAACTGCACTACATTCATTAAGTTAACTGTAAGAGTCAGTAAAGTTTTAAAACGTCACTACAGGTGATTTGTCGTCAGCAAAAAAAAATCAGTGATTTCTCTTGCACACTCCTACAGCACTCAGCTAAACCACACTTAAGTTGCCATGTGCTTTGAGAGAGTCTTCAGACGTGTACACAGCCACTGAGATAAACAAGTAACAGAGTGGCTGCCGCAGGTTCATACTTGAAGTCCACTCAGCACCAGAGACTAGCACACAGCGTTGGAAGTCCTGATCCAATTCCTCCTACGCCCAGTGGTCTCCATGACTAAACATGAAAAATCAGAAGACAGCATAAGCTTTCAACACTCGGGAAACCTCTGAAGGATTTGTGTTCTACCTCCTCCAAAAGACTGACATGGTTACATTTAAACCCTGACTGGATTCGTCTTACAGCATGCTTCCTTACTCCCTTAAAAGAGGCAGCTGGTATCACCATTGTTATTTTACATGAAGCCTACTTGTTTTCCATGAATTCTCTTCCTGTGAGGATTTTTGCCATGGCAGAAGAAAGGATAGTTTCTTGGAACCCTGATTTCAAATTGTGAAGTCAGGTCTCACACATAGAGATCTCAATATCTTAAAATAAGATACACAATTGAAATAAGATGCTCCATCCTGTCAGCCCCCACACTCAGAAGTCAGGTGCAGCATCTCCTTTGTTCAAACGGGAGCAGAGAACCTTAATCTTACACATTCTTCACATTTCACCACAAACTAAACACCTTTATCCTGCATAAAATAATCCGTGGCAGGATCACGGTGATCTTCAGCCTTGAAAATAAAAACAACCCATAAGGTCTTGCCTCTGAAATTCTTGAAAGTTGAAGGTTGAAAGTAAAAAGTAAGGGATTATACTGCTTGCTTAACAAGCCTTTGTATTGCTATGGAGCCAGGCACTAGGTTGTTATCTTTTAGATCCAAATACATTTGAAGATTCTTAAATTATGTTGGAAAACCTGAATCACATAATCCCAAACAGCATAGAATATTTCAGTGATTCCATACAAGTGATTACATCCACGGGGGTTGCATTGCCTTAGACAGGCTCTGCAAAAGCCCCTCTCCGTCCAGGCAGAGCTGGGAGCAGACCAGAGCCTGGGCCAGTTCCCACCCTTACTATTGGATTTGTTAAGAGAGGACGAAAACCATCTCTTTTACACAAGGTGCCAAAATGAAATTGAAAGGTTTTGTGACCTGAGCTAATCCATTCAGCAAGCACACAGCAAGATGGAGATTATTTTACCGACCAAAGAAACCAGAGGTTCTCCTCTAAAAACAGAAAGTTGTCACCCCTGCAGAAGAGCAGCACCCACCGCTGCAGCATTACCTGCTCTGACAGCGCTTGCTTTGCCTGTGTTTTGCAGATTCCCTTAGATTTTAGTACACCTTATGAGCACATCCAGCTTCCAGAGGAAATGCCAGACCATGAATGATAATTTGGGGTTTAGGAACAGCAGCAAGAAGCAGACTGGGCCCCCATCGCTCCTGAACGCCACTGCTGCATTTGCTCGCCTCGTTTACAACTACATCAAGCGGTAACATTTGCCGTCCAAAGCGGAAGCATTCCCTCTGTAAACACCACCCCAGGTACCAGGCCCAGAAACCGGGAAGTAACCGGACGACAGAGCAGCCAGAGGGGCCTGGCCTCCCCACCGCTCGCACCCGGGCCCTCCGGAGCCCCGGGGCAGAGCCCCCCGCCACCACCCCCAAGGCCAGGCCAGGCCACCCCTCCCTCTCCCCTGGCAGCACCGCCTCGGGCCCTCCCTCCCCGCCGCCACGGGGAGGCCGGGCGAGGCCCACCCGCTCCGCCGCCCCCCTCTGAAGCGACCGGGAAGGAGGAGGGAGGGTGTGAAGGAGCCGCCGGGGCGCGGCACCGGGGAGGGGGGGGGGGGGGGCGGGGTGAAGGGGGCAGCACCGGCGGGAGGAATAGGGTCGCGGGGAGGGGGAGCGGGTAGGGTCCGCCCCCTTCGCCCTTACCATGGCGGCTCGGCGGGGCTGCGCTGGGCGGTAGCAACGGCGGCGCCTCCCGGTCCCGTCCGGTCTCCCTCCGAGGCAGGCCGCGGCCCTTCCACTTCCGCCGTTGCCTAGGAGTGAACATCCGGGTCAGCCCCGCGCCGCCCCGCCCCTTCGCCGCCGCCCCGCCAATCAGCGGGCGGCTCGCCGGCCATCGCCAAGTATGGAGCGCGGCGCGCGAAGGGGGGCGGGGAGAGCCAGTAGCTCCGCCCAGTGGGCGGGGCAAGGGGCGGGGTCTGCCTGGAGGGCGCGCCGGGCGGCAGTCGGGCCCAGCCCCGCCACTGAGCAGCACCTCCATCCTCCAAACACCTTTAAACGCTTAAATAGGCCTTAGGGTTAAAGGAAAACGAGCGGGTAGCGCGAAGACGTCAGCCCGACCAGAGAACGTTCTGGGCAACGTCATCAGCGCTGAACACCGGACTGTACAGAGGAAACTGATGGAGCATCATCACTGGTGCTGCCCGTAACGCACGCGCTTCAGCTCTGAAGTGACAAGGAAAAATAATCAGCCTCTGCCTCCTTAAGGCCAGGGTTAATTAATTTGAAAAGCAAGTGTTCAGCCTTCCCTGGAAGGCAAAGCATGCAGGTACCTGCTGGGAGCTAAGCAGACACTTGCATCTTCTGGGGACTTCAGGGCTCAGGCAGCCGCCATCCCCATCTCCAAATCAGCACATCGGGGTGTACGCGCAAATAAAGCAGTTCTGCTTTTCTCAGACTGTCCCAGAAAGAAACCATTTTTTTCCCCTTAACGTACTAACTCAGATTTCAGTGATCTCAGGGAAAACTGATGCCGATTTCAGACCTAGACCGGCACATCTCAGCGGGTACCCGTGCGCTGGAGGCTGCAGCGCCCCCCGTTACCCCCGGGGAGCGTCCCATTCATTACGTGACGGCGCTCCCCTCTCCACCTGTTTTTGGAACAATTTTTTGACCCACGTTTCACCAGAGTTTTGCTGCCAGCATCCCGAGGACCCTCTGCTGGTGCTGTCTGGCTCCCGCACCGCAGACTTGGCCCCTCCTGAGCCAAAAAGCCCTTTTGTTATTCCGTTTACTTTCCGCGGTTTGCTGGAGGAACCGGGAAACGCTGACGAGGGGAGTCACACACCGTTTTTTCCCTTGGACGTAACGCTGTGGTACATCCTTCCTGCAGGAGATGCCCAAGGCCAAGCTTGGACTTCTCACTTGGACCTTATTACAGGTGGTTGGGGCTCGACTCAGTGTCCGTCACCATCAGACACCAAACAGGACCTGGGGAGAGACAACAACCCCAACCGCCTGTTTAACCTACAGGGGGACCAGCCACAGCTTTCAGTTTGAGAGGGACAAGCTGGATTTCCAGGGAAGGGAAAGGCTCCGACACCCTACCAAGTACAGGAGCATGGAGGCATCACTGTGCAACCTCAATTTGCACCACAAACCACCACACGCAGACCTAAGAGCTATCACTGCTTACACTAATTAGAAAAGCAAAGCTATCCTGTGCGTTGAGGGACAATCTGCTGTCACCCATTCAGCTAAATTAGCCTTTACCCACTTTTTTTTTTTTCATTCCTCTCTTGACGTTTTTAAGCCTTTGGTGTTCTCAGTGCAGGAACAAAACAATGCCGGGAAGGGAAGGATAGAAACCAGTACAGCGATCTCAAGAAAACACAGGAGCTGTGTGACTCCACAGAAAAAAAAAAAAAAAAGCACTTGAAACTCCATCAATAACCCACTACCAAATAATCCTAAAATGGGAAATGATCCTGCCATGACCCCAGAAAGCATTTCCTCCTCTCTGAATTCAACTCTTGGCCAATATTCGTCAGCCCAACCTATTTAAACCCTGCTCATAAGATGCAGCAATGCAAAGTGGCTTCTATTTTGCAGTCCCCAGATCCTTCAGTCCTTATGTTCCCTCAGAGGTGCCTACCAGCAGTAATTAAGAAAAGCCAGCCTGTTAATTAACACAGGGCAAATTATTCATTCATTTTACAGGGTTCCACGCGTCTAATGTGCATGTTTTCCTTGGGGCCGAGTCTGGGAGGACAAAACTGATAAATTTGAAAATGCATATTACAGAATCACAGGATCACATGGGGTTGGAAGGGACCTCTGGAGATCACCCAGTCCAACCCCCGGCCAGAGCAGGTCCACCCAGAGCAGGTCCCACAGGAACGTGTCCAGGGGGGTTTTGAAAGTCTCCAGAGAAGGAGACTCCACCACCTCTCTGGGCAGCCTCTGCCAGGGCTCTGCCACCCTCACAGCAAAGAAGTTCCTCCTCATGTTTAGATGGAGCTTCCTATGTTCAAGTTTGTGCCCATTTCCTGTTGTCCTGTCACTGGGCACCACTGGAAAAACAGATGCTCCAGGCCCCTCATCATCTTTGTAGCCCTCTGCTGTACCCTCTCCAGCAGTTCCCTGTCCTTCTGGAACTGGGAAGCCCAGAACTGGACCCAGTGCTCCAGATGGGGCCTCACCAGGGCAGAGTAGTATATTCTAAATTTCATTATTTTTGTCACAAAACTCATGCAGAATATTCAATGACTATACTTTTATAGCAATTAACAGAAACAGTTTGTAGCTGCTGGCTGAAGCAGCAGAGCAAAAGCAGCGTTACACAGCCCAGTATATTTTAAACAATTTGAGATCCAAATGAAGGTTGAGGCCAAGAGGATGTTTTTCTTAGCGGAAGAAATACAAGCATCCCGGATTTTGTTTTCCTGCTAATAGGTATAAAGAAGAATAAACAGCTGCTTTTTGTTTTCCCAAAAATATTTGCATTAAGATCATCTGCAGATTCCTTTTGAAATTGATGTAACATCTTTTCAAATGAGGACCAGCTGCTTGTTTTGCTTGTTTATAGCAGGACATGCTTAAGGGAATTTTTTTGTTGTTTTTGTTTATTTATTAAGATGTAGGACCAGGCTCTCCCTGGTAGGCTGCGATTTGCAGCGAGGAGCAATCTCAGCAGGCAGAAGGCTCCGCGTACCTGACTACAGTTGTAGCCATCCTGCCTTCTGCTGCAATTCGTGGAGGGGCTGACACCAAATACAGCTAATTTAGGGATATCTGAAAAATCTTAGTGCTGTGAGGTGGCGTTACCTGAGCATTTCCCACACCTCCTGGCATGGAATCACCCACCTAAACAGAAAAGAGTGTGCTCAAAAGGCTTCGTGTCAGGATTAGGCATCTTTAAAATAAGGGTCTATAAACAAAGGAAGCAAACGATGATGTCAGTTGACGGCTTAACAGCCCTACAACATCAGATTCATGTGCAATTAATAACAAGGCTTTTGATCTTGCAATCAGCAACTATAAAATACATGTGCTTTCCCTGTACACTTGATTACATTCAAGGAAGCAAAAGAATAAATACTTATTAGCATTACAAAGTACTTTTCACGTTTAGCCAGAACTTTGTAACGCGTTTGCGGTCCAACACGATGTGTTTTTTATTTAATCCTCCTGCATGCACAGCAAAATGCTATTTATTTTGTTTATTCCAGTGTTTAGCCAGGACCAAGGGTGACTGTGAGAACATAATTAGAAACAAGGACCTAGAAAAAAAAAAAACTTTCATGCTTCACTGAATATTCATTTTTCTATTAAAGAAAAAAAGACATACTGAGCTTTTTTAGGTCAGAATGCCCATTTCTTTCATGTCAAGCTTGTGGCACTTGAAAGATATGTAAACTTTTATTAGGGGTTCTCATAAATTGAATTTACTGCTGCAAGCGTCTTCCAGCAACGGTAAAGTTTAGCTTGCTGGGTTTTATTAGTCAGAGTCAGTAAAGCAGCAGCATCTCTTGATTTGAGGCAGAAAACTGAGCGTTTCTTGGAAACTAATATAGGAAAAAGGTACCTACAACACTACCCAACGTCTTGGAATTCCATATTCAAGCCACAGATAGTTCTCACTATGGAGATCTTTGTACACACTGTCAAAATAGCACAAAAACAATAAAAAAAAAGCCTCCCTCCCATTCCAAAGCAACTTTGTTGAGAGTACTCTCAGAATATAAAGGTTTTAAGAGTTTCCCCATTCTCTGCAGGAACTGGTGAGTAAATCAAAATACCATGTTTAATGAAAAACAACGTATTGCCCATTTAGCGTGAGGTTTGAGGAACCACCACCCCCCCGCAAGAATGCTAAAACCAGGCTTTTTTCCACTTCATCAGCACCCAAGCAGATCTGCTCACTCGATGCACGTAAAAGACAATAAACCTAGCAGCCTAAGATGTCCACATAGTGGCCAAAAATGAGACATTCTACTACCAGGGCAGCACTGTCACAGTAAAGGCAGAGAAATAAAAGGTTAGACATCACTCAAGCACAGATATTGCTAAAGGCACATGGTTTTTCTGGCTTTGAGCATTTTCTTACAATTGTTTTGCCTAAATAGTTAAGACCAAGTCATGTCCCATATCGCTTTTTCACAGACTGAGAGCAGACTTCACCACTTGGCTGAAGCCAAGATCCACAGAGAGGGGATTTAGGGTTAAAAAGTCACATGTCTGCAATCTGGGTCCATATCTCAGACATAAAAGAATTTTTATATTTTATTTTTTCCTGTATAAAGTAACATCCTCATCCACTAATAACAATTGCTTTATTTCAGTCCAAAAATACCTGCCCACTGAGAATACTTTGCCTGGACATGCCTTGGAGTGAAAACAGTGTGGCTGCAAACAACATGTCCCACAGATTTCCATCCAACTGTATTCCACCAGACATTTAATACAAGCTATACAAATCCTCACCGAGATAATATCTGAAATCCCACCTCAAGAAACCCAGCAAAGCTTGTTCAGAACAGGACTATGAGGCATTTTTTTAAATATCAGTCCAGAACAGTGGACCGCAGGACTACTGGGATCACTGGTTTTCCAGCATGTTCCCCTTAGTTGCATGTCCCAGGATGCTGTTTATTTCTGTGCTTGCGACTGCTCTTTTAACTTTATGTTTTCAGCACAGAAAGCTTGATAGACAGGAGCCTTCAGAAATGTCTTTAGCCTGGGCAAAGAGAGTATTGAGAACACTCTTGTCAAACTCAGTCATTAACTGTAGTAATAATGCCTGCAGCCCGTCATTAAAAAAGAATCAAGGAGAAGCTGATTAAATGCACCAGAAAGAAACAAAACTTTCCATTCCCTTACTTTTTCCTTGACACGTTGCACTTCATTTCAAGCTTTCTAATATACCAGCCAAAAGAATTGCAAGGGCCTGGATTCTTTCTTAATACAATAGTCACGGTTCACTAGTTAGAATCTGTATAGAATTAGCCAGTGACATGGACGAATGGAAAAACATACTTGAAGAGCTGAAAAATAGCACCCTTTCACAGGCTTATTCATTAGAAAACCTCTATCAATACAAGACATGAGTGCTTTTCTTATTTCTACTACTAAACTAAAAAATGATCACAAAATAGTACAAATCAAATAAAGGCGAGAAATGTCATCACGGTGCTTACGCCCGTAACAGAAGAGCTAGCAAAAACTCAGATCAGTCTTTCCACGCCAAGTGCTTTCCTCCAGAGATTTTTTGGGGACAAACTTCATATTCACAAAAGCAGCTTAAAGCAGAATTAGCACAAGGAGCGGTGACACATCTCGTTTCTTTTTTTTTTTTTTTTCCTTCAAAGTTCCACTTCAATCAGCCGTACCTGAGGACTGGAACCAGCGGCACCACGCTACCAAATAGAACATTAAATCAGCTTGGCAAAACTGCCATGAAAATACATTAGCCCAGACACAAAATGGACTTGCTTATTAACGCGAATGCGATCGCCGTGAAAAGCCTGAATGATATTTCACTCCCCATCCCGAGCTGTCTCTCCTAATGCAAGTCTACCTCGGCCTTTGACTATTGTTCATCCCCACAGTATCCGACTGCCTTCCACATAAAATCAATAAGAATAGCAAAGTAGACTTAATGGAGTCTCTGGCACTTTTCCCATTTGAGGGCAAAGTCCTGCTGGGGAGAGGTTTCTTTCTCCCCAGACTTTGGACTCTTTTTTTGTTGTTGTTGCTTGGATAGCAAGAAGGCTTTGAAAGAGGAAAAATAAGCATCGGTATCTGCTGGTGAATGCGGCTTGTATCTATGAGGGGAAAAAAACCCCAACCAACTGGAGCAGAGACCGAGAGTTGAAGTTTCCAGCCCAGGTGTGATTCTCTCTGTGACATGAAAGAAGGTTTCTGGAAGCACAAACAGCAAAGTGGGGGCTCACAACCAAGGCTGTGTCAACCGTTTCTCAAGCAGCAAACTCCTACACTGCTGTCTTCCTATGCAGATCACTGCTACTCTTGGCAGGAAAAAAAAATATTAAGTGTCTGTGTGGGAGGCGATTCGTGTTATTTAAAACTATGGGGGAACTTACATGTGTATTCTTTGGAAAAGAAGAGAGATTAGTATCCAGTGGGGAACTGTCAGGAGGGGTGTTATAGGGTTCTTTGAAAAAACAGGGTAAGAGGCGATACACTCATCCTGGAGAAGGATCAAGATTTAAGAGACTTGCTTGGAAGTTTTAAAGCAAATACGATTGGGGTGAGGGTGAACCATCCTACACTGATTGTAGAATGTACACTGAATGTAACAGATTGGGCTAGCAGTTAAAAAAAAAAAATAAAATATTTTATGATAAGGGCCTTCAAATTCTGGCTCGTGCAGCCCCAGAGCAGGTGCGTGCATGGATGTACCCTCTACAAACCCTCCACGTGGCTTCTTTCACTAAGCACCACAGAAATAGCATTTTTGAAGAATAGCAGTGGTACTAATTCCTCTTAGATTCCCAATTTTACTTGTTTCTTTGATGGCCATCTGTTGAAAAACTAACATTTAAAAGAATGCCTAACTTTAGTCCGTGAGTAGTCTTACTAATTTAATAGGTACATAATTAAGGAAACTGGCAATACAAGATCTGAACCTACTAAAAGTTGACTTCCATCAGAGAAAGGCAGGGATTTCTGAAGCCTTCTGGCTCCATTTCAGCCTCCTCGATTTTTTTCAGATATTTGTTTACTGGAAGGAAAAGGAGAAGAGCATGTGAGGGGAGAAGGGAGGGAAGGAACCCTGTGACAGTGCACTCTGGGCTGTAAAAACGCAAAAAAAAAGGTTTTTCAAAACCACATGTTCTAAACATCACCTTGGAGTCATACAATAATAAATACTCAATATTACACCGAGAGGGTCTAATTGCCAAGTAACTATAGCAATGGAGAGAAAAGGCTGTCTTTGGACTCATTCCCTCCTGTCTTAATTTTTCCCTGGAGTAGGGAAGGGGTATGAAGAATGTGCTCTAGATCCTTAATGGATAACGTTTTCCAGAGCCCCCTCCAATCACTGACTCCAGGGTTTAAAAGAAGCAGACTGATTTCTCAGAAGGAAGCTGGACATTCAAAACAATTACACTGAACTACTCCATCTCCTTAGAAAGGGTTTAATGCAGCGTGCTGCTGACGCAAGGGTGTCAAAATACATTCAGACCCATTACACAGCAACACGAGCCTTTATGAAGCGCCTTACAGCCCGACAGCTCACCACTGCTTCCTTCATCCCCGAAGAAACAGCACTTTCCAGCGAGCTGAACAGTCTGAAAATGAGTAAGTGTGAAGTGAGACTACACATTGGCCCGCGCCGGGTATTTGTTTTTGCCAAAGAGAAGACCACATTTCTGGGTTGTTTTTAAACACCGATTTCTGGAATTTAATTTTTAGGGGGAAAAAAAAAAATAATGTAAAGAATTATTGGCTTCAAGTATCTTTCTCCTCCTGATGTTTTCCAGAACTTTTTGGAAATGGGAGGGTGGAGCTGGCACATTGGGATGTACCACTGGGCCAGTGGTTTCAGAAAATGCTTCGTTATCCAGTCAGGGAGAAAACTGTTTGATCCTGTTGGTATTTTTATAAGTAACTTGATGCACAGTTCTATTTGTGATACTGACTATGCAGCAATACAGACTGATTTGAGTAAATCACAGGGGCAAGAGGAGAAAAAGAGATTCCCTTTACAGAAGAACAAGAACTGCCTTCTCTAGGGAAACCTCTTGAACCTGCAAGGGCTTAGCTTAACCATGTGCTTTCCAAAATAACTCTTTAAAAGCCATTTAGATTTTTTAATTAAGTAAAAATAATAGGCAATTGTGATTGTTTAGTGATACGTGAAGGAGTTGAACTAAACCAAATAGAGGAAAAGCCTTCCGTCATTGCTCTAGATCAAAACTAGTTATACATAAGACAAATGAAAGACCAAAAACAGTAACAACTTCAGAAATTTTTGTCAACTTTAGCGAGTTTTGACTTCTGTTTGTTGCTTTAGTCTTTGACTCTTTAAAGAACTTTCAATTTTATAAAACAGTAGAGCCTCCTCCCCCTCTCCAACTTGATAAAAAAAACTGTCAGAATTTGAAAAAATCAAAACAAGTAATCACAGCTAAAAATTGCCATACCAAGTGTGACTAGGAACATTATTACTTGAAAAACACTCTGTATTTTTTCACAAGGCTTCTGCAGAATGACTTCTAGAAAGCCTACACAACATTTGCAATATAAAGTTCAGTACAGTAAGTTCAAAACTCTTCACACTTACATTCCTGGTTCCACAAGGCTGCAGCACACTTGTGCCAAAGACCTCCAAATCACTGAGAATCCTTCCCACAACTGTTTACTCTAATATTAGCATCCAAACATATGAAATACCTTCTTAACTATGATATTCTTTTATTCCTAATATTATTCAGTTCCTTTCCCCAACTAAGCAAGCTGGGGGGCCTACATTGTGCTTAAGTAAAAGAGGTGATCCCTGGGACATCAACAGGGATTGGCAACAGCTGTTTTTTTATCACACACCTGTACCTCATTTCAGGCCCTGAAGAAACGTTGAAGACAACCAGCAAAGATATAGGAGCTGTGTAGGAGGCAGCACCTCTGCGAGCCTCGATGGGGGAAAATCTACCTGGGAATGCATGTCCAGCAGGATATACTCAACCCTTCAGAGAGAGAGATGGAACCCTACACACAGATCGGCTCTTACCAAGGATGAGGTGAGAGCCCTCAGGGGAGCAGGTCGACAAGGGTGGGCCCAAGCCCATCTGAGATGATGGGGATCCTGCCTTGAAGTGAGGGATATGAGGCCTCATAAATACACAGTGGGGCCCTGTCTGAAGAGATGGTGCCCAGGAAGGGCTAGGGCTGTGGTGGCCCTGAGACTACGGGGAAAAACGAGCGTTTGGGCCGGGCCCAAGGTCGAGCGCGGCCGCCATCGCGCCGTCCCGCCGGTAACCTTGACAACGGCGGCCGGGACGGGGAGCGCGTCCGTGAGGAAATCTCGCGAGATCTGGCCCTCCGCTGCTTGCCCGCGCCGACAGATCTCGCGAGAGTTGCGCGGGGGGAGGAGGAGAGGGCACGGCCTGAGGTGGGAGGGGATGGCCAAGATGGCGTCGGAGGGCGAGCTGGGCAGGAAGTGGGACCGGTGTATGGCGGACTCCGCCGTCAAGCTGGGTAAGGGCGGGGAGGGCAGGGCGGAGGGGGAGGACCTGGGGAGGAGCGGGGCCGGCCGGCTGGGCGCCCCGGGACTGGGAGGGCCGCCGCCTGCCCGCCGCGGTGGCGCGGCCGGGCCCGGTGAAGAAGGGCCCTGTGAGGCCCGGTTCCCTCCGCT
The DNA here is from genome assembly GCA_003697955.1 of Calidris pygmaea. NCBI lineage: Eukaryota > Metazoa > Chordata > Aves > Charadriiformes > Scolopacidae > Calidris > Calidris pygmaea. Next base: position 382,265 of record QJSC01011878.1, read on the forward strand.
ACTCCGGGCCTGGCCTTGCTCGGTGGCGGCCTCGCCGCGCCGTGCGCCCGGGAGGGGCGTCTGCGGTTCCTCCCTCAGCGCAGGGCAGCGCTGTCCCCCGGGGGCTGGGGACCGGCGCGGCGGGAGGGAGCCGGTCGGTCCCGGGCCTGACAAGGTGACCTTGGCCGCGGGCACGGACCCCCGCTGAGCCCGCTGCCACGGTCGCCCCGGGGCTCTTCTCCCCGGCCCAGCCCCGGCTTACCCGCGATCCGGTGGTGGAGGGTCGGTTTTGATCTCTGGTTACTCCCTGTGTTGAAAATGAGAGGTTTCCCTCAGAAATCTCCCTCTGTGGTGAGCTCCGCGGCCGGCCGGCTGCCTCCGGCCCTGAATGAATGGGCCCCGGGTAGGCATAACCGGGTCCTTAAGTGCCACGACCTCGCCCGCCTTTAGTTTCGCTATGACGACGGCGGCTTGGTTTTCGAAATCTGTTTCTGCTGAGCTGTTCACATCGCTCAGTGGACGAGGTGGGCTGTGTTTATTAAAAGCAATACGCGGCGTGACACGCTGATAGCTTTGGCATGTGTTGCTTAGTACAGTGTGCGCAGTTTGACATTGAGAAGCTTTCCGTCCGGTGTCCCAGCCCTGCAGAAGTTGTGCCTTTTCTTTAGGTAGGGGAGCAGTTCCGTTGTTTTTCTTTGATGTTTATTTGTCCTTAAAGTTAGGATTATGCACATGCCTGCAGTGTTTCAGATCTACAGCAAACCATGCGTAACGTTTCACTTACAACTGTGAGTTTGATGAGTGATGGTAATTGTGTATGCGCAGTTCGGTGCTCTTCATGTGACAGGCTGGCAAACGGACTAGTCGGAGGATGTGGCTTTATGAAATGTGTATGTGCAAGCAAATCTTTAAATGCAATGTATAGAGCAAGAAGTGAAGTGTCTGACACGAAAGGTATGCGTTCCATGTTGGTGCTCTTTTAGAACCATCAATAATATCTGAGAAATGTGAATGTTTATTTCTTGTTGCTGTAGTGGCCTTATTCTTGAAAGCTGATGAGGAACTTGGGGTTTTGGTTGCCTAATACTTTTCCATTAGAGAAGATGTTTAATAATTTTAAGTAAACTGAAACTTCCATTGTTTATAACAGGCCTTTGAAAAGTGTCAAGTGCTCCGGAGCAATGTTTTGCCTTTTGAAATTCTATTCAGGTTTGTCTGACAAACATATCCAGATATGTTTATGTTTCCATAGCATTGGTTGCTTTATCATAAAATATTAAGTATGCCAAATTATAAACAAGAACTTGTTCCATGCTGCAGCTGTACATGTACATGGAGGAACCCTGTGCATGGAAAGTCTCTCCGGGAGGCTGAAAGAAGTGGTTACGGGGCTGATTTCAATCCAGCGTGTCTCTTCAGCAGGCCTTTTGTTTTAATTTGGTGTTTTCTTCCGTCCTGAAGTTGCAAAAGAAGAAAGAAATGCACTTAGACTTTCTGCACTAGTGCTGTAGACCAAGGATTCTCAGTGTTAGCTTCATCGTGGTATTGAGTAGAGGTCTCAGTAAAATCCATGTTTTTCATTAGATTGCCCAAAAGGGGCATATGGGCTGCAGCTCTATAATTTTATCCATAGCACTAAGCCTAGTGTGGTGGCCTCAGCCACGTGTTTCTCTTCATGTGTGATAGCATTTTTCTGTTTTCTGAGCTTTTCCGACTGATCCAGTAACTGAAACGTCTGTGCTGACAACCTCCTCCATGGTATTAACAACAAATGGCTCTGTATGAACTTTGGAAGTCAGAACAACCCAAAAGTTGCTTCATACTCCAGTAGTTTGTAACTGAAGATGATGATGGCCTTCAAATGTGAAGTGAGTCGGTGTCCTAGCTATGCAAACTTTTAACTGAGTGCTGACAACACCAACTCTCTCAGACTGTCTCAGTGGAAATGATTGTTTTCTCTGCAGGGACTTTCAAAACATGCGTGGTTGTGATGATCGTTTTTGTGACGATCATCACAAGTTTGCTGGAGTTTCCAATAAACTATCTAGGGTGGCTGAAAACTGGAAGGAAAGAAAGAAAATAAACTTTTTTACTTAAGAATTTTGTTGCTTGTCATGTGGGATATAAAAGCTTACCAAATCCTCACTTTTTTGTTGGACTTTTCCTTTTAGTTGCCGCAGTTTCCTTCCTGTACGTCCTTTGCGTCCTTCCTGAGCACTATTGCAAGAGAGATCTTTCCAGCCAATGGCTGGGGAAAAACATTGTGATTTAGCCGTGTGTTTTCCCATTCCAGACCCTGCAAATAAAGGAAAGCACTGGATTTCTGGAGTCTTGCAGGCTTGACAGTTTTCCAATGTCTGTGAGAACTACAGAGACAGATTATTCCTGTGGATTAATTTGAGGGCTGGAGGGACATGGGAAACGAGAGTGAGAAGGGGAGGTAGCAGCTATCAGGATGTCTTTATTAGCAGTAGTATTTAATAGTATTAATAGTGCTAAATAATAGCTGGGGGCTGTGCAGCATGTCCTGTCTTGTATTAATCTGTCAGGTTTTCCACTACGGTTGCTTCAGCCAGTTTTTATAGTTGACTGTGTTGGTTGTAGTTACACTGTACTGTTTTAGTTGGAGATCAAGCTCCTGGAAGAAACTTGATGTCCTGCCACTAAAAATACGTATTTATCTTATATTACATCTTTTGAAATGCGGTATTATATTTTTGACGTCCTGGTCACTACCTGTGTGCATCTGGTAATTTAGTATTAAAATTCTTTCCTTTTTCCTGTTAGTTCAAAACAGAATATGTTGTTAGGCGTTGTTAAGGCCACTTTTAATTTCAAAGAGTTAAGTGCTATAAACCTTATGCTTGCACAAAACATCAAAACCTTGTTAATTAGAGTTTATTTGCTCACCTCCTTTTCCTGCTAATGATTAGGATGGGTCTAGATATTTTTGTTCCACTTCTCTTTCGAAGTCTAGCTGTAGCCTGAGTGGTTTGTGTGCAATGGGCTGGGTTGTGCTTTCCTGGTTGACTGGGAGGTTTCTCTGGTGGGTGATCCAGATCGTGCTGACTCTGGCTTTGCAACATTCTCAAGACTTTTCACTTGTGCAGTCATTTAAATAATTTAACTTCCTGTTCCGTCTTTCTTCGTGATACTGATTTTTCTCACCCATGACAAAAGTTGCTTGTTTGATGTGTGGGGAAGGAGAATTGAACTACGGTGGCTTTCTTTTTCTTCCTAGCTTGAAAAGCTTTATGAACTCCTGTGTCCTCCCCAGGCTTCACAACCATTTCTTCCTTTTTATCAGTAGAGCTCTGCAGAGAAGGGTTGGGGAAGTAAATAGTATTGTGGTCTTCTTCCATCTTACCAGCTTCAAACCCTGTTTAAAGGGTTGGTTTGTTTGTTTAACTGATTGATAGTTCATGCCTGTTTATGTGGAAAGACAGTTACTCACGAAGGACTCACAGATTTGTTTTTTCTCTGCGAGGCTGTAATTTTGGACAAATTATTATTATATGCTGTTTCTAGGGAACAGGGAGGAAATAAAAAGTGTGTGTGTAAGGGGAGGGAGGGTTGTGTTCCTGTGTGTCTTGGTTTGGTTTGAAACTGTTGTAGTTTTAAATGAGCTGAACGCTGTAATTTACCTGATATTCAAAGGAAAGCTGTTTGCTTCCTGGCTTGTGTGTTAAGTTGCTGTGCTGAAGTTCTTTTTTTTTTTCTTTTTTTTTTTTGTAGGAGACAAATGTTTTGATGTATGTCTGTGTTCAACCAAAATTCAGCCTGGAAGCTTGTAAATAACCCAGTGTAGTAATGTTCATTTTCTTCTAATCCTCTGTTTTGACATCTGAGAATAAGATGCTTCTAATTTCCATTTAATAGGAATGTTTTAAGAGAAAAGGGCACTTTCAGTTCTCCTGCAACTGTTAACATGATTTCTTCTGGCTTGCATCATCTGGCCTGCTTGAATAGCTGTTTCTGTTAATGGCAAGGGTGAAATGGTATTGTTTGTGTCACTCCACAGATTGAATGTTTCAGAAGGAATCATTGTATGGATTGCAGTGTCACTATTTTTAAATAATCCTTCACGTGGTTATGAATAGGATAAAGTCAGTCTATATAATGATAAAACTTGATTATACTTTCTGAAAACTGGATTAGACTTTCTCTAAATATACAAAAATCCTGAAATTCCTGTTTTGAAGTGTTTTTTTTTTGCTTGGCAATCGTCATGTGGCCATCCGGTCTTAGCTACCAGGTCAAAAGACTTGTTCTTCATTTGGGATTTTGTTTTTAATACTGGAGAACATGAATATTACGCGAGCACACAACTGCATTGGTATGTGAGCTTTGTTTGTGACCCTGAGTTTTCCTTTGTCCTACAGGAGAAGATCCAATTCTCCTCGCTGTATCTTGCAGCAGACTGAGTAAATATTAACTGCTTATGGCTTAGGCTGTGATACAGCCAACGGAAAAATGTTTTATTTTGTGTGGAAGAGGTGGACAGATGCTGTTCTGAGAATAGTCTTTTCATCAAAAATCTAATAGCAATATTTAGTTATGTTGTTAGCAAGGTTCTGAATACAATGATAGTCTACAAATTAAGGGCTATTACCATCTTTTGGAAGAAAAAGACAGGAAAATCTTTAGGAATCCAGGTCTCTCTTTTCCTAACTGCATTGTATCCTGCTGTTCCCCTTGGCTGGCCATCTGACCCGAGTCAAGAAGCTCTGCCCTGCCTTGATGCACCCGGTCAGCTCTGGGGGAAGCCCTACTCGACCCTCATTCCAGACTGCTCTTGGCAATGCTTCTGGGGTGCGAGAAAACCAGAAGGAAGAGCTGTGACATCTGTCTGATAGTGCAGCCATTTAAAACCCCAGACTATGTGAGATTACCTCTGCTGGAAGTGAACCCAAAATGCACTGACTTCCTTGTCCTCTGCTCTAGTGCGTTGGTGAGATGCCAGCTGTGCCTTCTTTGGGAGGTGGCACATGGTGACACTGTCCAGGGGAAGGGGACAGAGACTCTAGCCAAGTGATATCCTAAACCACTATGTTGGTTCTTGAGATGTTACAGCAGTAGATGGGAACAACTCTTTGTTATATCAGAGGTAGTTCTCTAAGGAAAATCCTTTTGGGGCTGCTGGCTCATCCTTGATGATAATTAATAGCGAGAGATTTGAGAAGGATCAGGCTTCTTTCCTTCACCTTTCTGCTAGTGAGGTGCCACCGTAACACTTCTTGTTCTAAATTGCTTCTATTTCTTAGACGGGCCAGTAGACGTCAGTAATGGTCAACCTACGTTGGCTGGGTGTGAAGGAGTGTGTTTGCCAACCCTCCGTTAGGCTTGCCCTAAATGTGGATGTGTTTACTCCAGCAAAACTTTTCTTTTTAGCAATGTTGTTGTTTCCAATAGTGGAATGTTTTGTTGCAGTAAGACAAGGTAGAGTTTTCTGTCAGAGGTGTATTTTCCATATGATGAGTATCTTGCTGATTTCTTATATGCTTCTAAAGCGAGTGCAACCCTGATTTTGTCTGAAAGCTCGATGCGATATCAGTGAGATCCTTTGTTGTGCTGTCTATTCAAAGAGCAGCTTCCACTCTTCTTCCCCCTTTTATAAGCGGGGAGGAAATTTGTGTGCCCTCTTGTCTCACCAGGGTTGTGAGGATGAAGAGTTTTTGATCCGGCTCTGAGATTATTGCTGTGATTGCTTGGGAGATCGCAGGCTGACAGCAATACCTCCCGCCGCTGTGTGTCCATCTGCAAAAGTGCTGATGTTTATCTAAGGTTCGGGCAGCGGTTGAACTGCAGGAGTGTTTAAGGGTGAAAGCGGCCCCTGAAAGCATGTCGGGATTTTTGTATTATAATGGTATTTGGATATTTATGTTCCGTCATTCCAAGTATTCTGTGTTACTACAGTCAAATGCTGGAATAAAACAAAACACAGTTTTTTTTTCCTGCTTCTTCCTCGAGTACTTGGTATATGGTTTCACTATGTTTTCTTCTAGTGTCCTTGCTCATTTTTCTGTCCGCTATGTAAACAGTCCACACAACGGGGGAGATGAGAATGAAAGCTTCAAAGTTGGTGTTTGAAGAAAATCTGATTCCTGCCATGAAAGACCTTGCTAAGAGTCTGCTTAAAATTAATTCTCTCTGTAAATAAGTGATTTCATGGTCTCAGATTTCTCGCTGGTGTGAAGTGCTGCCCTATAAAGGCCCTGGTGTATGAAGGAGGCTTTCCTCCCTGTTTCTGCAAAACAATTATCTATGTATCCGGTCAAAATGGGATTGGAGAGGTGCAAGAGAGAACACCTTATGACAGGAGGAAGATCATAATTTTGAGAGTTGCTTACCTTTTTTGTTTGTTTTGAAGATCTTGACTTGTCTTGGGTGTTTTCTTACCTAAAGCAATTTTTGGTTCTGGACTGAGCTGATGCTTTTTTGAAATGCCCCAAATCAGGGCCGTGGATGAGTTTTGCTGTTGGACCTTGAAGCTGTTGCTGTCACTGTCCCCAGAGAGAAACTAACCGAGCTCGATAGATTTTCTTGATCCTAAGGCAAGCTCTCTTTCTAGTTGGGAAGAAATCTGTTGGGACAAGTCTGTGACCTATTTTAGAGAGTCTTGTCTGTACAGAGCGGTTGCTGTTTTCTTAGAACAAGAAGCCATCTTCCAGGAGCTCCTTCCTCATTTTATTTCAGTCATTTAGTTCTTTTAATTGTAAAATAAGAGAATCTGAAGGAGAGGAGGCTGTGAGTAAGAAATGGCAGAGGAAAAGAATCTGATGACAAAAAGAAAACTATTAAGTAATTTAAAAACTTCCAGCTGCTATAGTAACGACAACACATTTGCCAGATGTCAATGAGCGTATTTTAATCCTTCTATTTTAAGTTTCAAGCTATTGAAGAGAAGTCTGCCTAGGTGTGGCAGCCTTAATAGCTGCTTCAGCCCACAGCTACTTGGGTAGCCTAGGAAAGGACCGTGTAGTATCGCTGTTGGAAGGACTGTTGATTAAATTTATAGAAAAAGCTTTTCCCAGATGTTCTTATGGGGCAGGAGCCCATCCTGAAGATTTGTGTTTCTCTCCAAGACACTTTTATGATGTCCTGTTGGGTATACGGCACGTGCTCTTCTGTGTGTTAGATTGATTTGAGGTACTCTGACATTTTTCTTGGAAGGCATACGAGCCAAAAACGTAGAATGAAAAAGTTTGGGAGACTGGGCTTCCTGCCTAATCCCAATTCCGTGTGGCTGTGCTGGTCCATACGGCCAGGACGCTTTCTGGAGGGTGGGAATAAGATGTCCACAGAACTGTCCTGTCCCCTGTTGACACTGACTGTAAATGAGTTTAAGCTGAATTGATAGATGTAGGGTGGAAGAGACTGTTTTTCCAGTTAAACATTTTAAACTGTCAGAGGAGGTGAAAAATGTGTTGTATTCTTTCTTGTGGCCTTTTTCTCCAAAGAGTCTGTCATGCAAGAAAGGGAGGGAAAATGTGCCCGGCAGTGGATCAAGCCCTTGGCTTTTCCATGTTCGTTTGTTTTTACTGTAAGGTAAACCTTTCATGTTTTATTGTTAAGAAGTTAAAGCCTGGCCTAGGGGTGCTGATCTTTAGTAGAAACAGCTGCAGGCCCAGTGTCCCCTGGTCAGGTGGGAGGCTCTTTGAACCAACGTGTTGCCTCTTTAAAAGGAAATTGAGCATGTGAGAACTTAAACCTGTAAAACTCATCAACAGCTTTGCCATTGTTTATCTCTGGTGTAACTTTATATAGAATTAAAGTGAAATGCATTACTTTGCTTCCAAGGCAGGATGGTTTAGCTCCCCCTTGGTCCTGGAGACACAGGAAATGACCACATAACCACAAATACTTTCTAGTGGAATGAAGATGAGTGACAAACTATCCACAGAAATAGATTTTTAACCAGACGGGCTAAAAAATTAAATGTAGCTAAAGCTTCTGGTTTTAAGTTAAAACCAATGCTTAAACATTAAAACCAAGTAGAAAAGAGCAAATGCTGTATGTGCGCTGGCTGACGTGAGAGGGCAGATCTGAGCATTTCTTGTTGATTGGGTGTTGGGATCAGCAACAGTTTTCAGCTTAGACTGTAGTCTGTTCCTCAGCAAGAAAAGGAATGAACCGAACTGCCTTTGGGACGACGGAAGCCAAGGTCCTTGTTTGGCTTCATTTCTAAAGTTGTCTTTTTGTACTTAAAACCAAAAAGCATTAGCTCTTAGATCTCCTCCTTCTCTCTAGCATTTTCATTAGTTAAAGCAAGGCTCTGGATATCTTACCATCAACTTTTTAAACTAATCAGCCACTCTGTTCCCCTTCCCGCTGCAACAGGGTGCAGTTACAGCCTCTAAAAATGATGCTGTGCATTTTCATGAAAAAGATGAATCCCTTCCCTAGAACCAGGGGAATCAGGCTTCTCACTACTTCAGGAAAACAGCTTTCTTAGGAAAGACCGTTATGTCTTGACAAGTCTGTGATGCTGGACCACATCTGCTTAACAGTGGTGCTGGGTATTAGCGTGGGGGAAGACCCAGGTTTTGTTTTAGGTTTAGGCTGAGTTGCAGTTGGCAGAAATAATAAATTTTTCACCTTCTAAGCGTATCCTCTAGCTTCCGCTGTGGCCAACAGGAAACAGCATTGATGGCATCTGTGCAGAGCCCTTACAAGCGGGGGTGTAATGTGAGAAAGCATCTGAAGGAGGTGAAGAGAATACAAGATAATGATTATTTCTGGACGTAGATGGAAACAAACTGCATTAACCATAGCTGCTTCCTTAGGGCAGACTTTTTTTTAAGACAAGAAAGCGAGCAGTTTGCCACCACGCTGGTGAGAAGAATGTGGGTTTGACTGGTAACGTGGAAAATGTAGTGATATTAGAAACTGCCTGGGTTCTGCATGGGGATGATGCAGGATTTGTCATCCTGTAAATCATTTCTCATTGATTAGCTAAACTGTTTGCATTGGCAGAGGGGATCTTCTCTTGGACAGGAAGCGTAGGACCACTATCACTCACTGGGTGACAGGCCTTCTGAACCGGACAGCTCAAACAACGCCTAGCGCTGGCTGAACAGAAAGTAATTCCCTCCAGAAAGTCCTTTTCAGACCTAGAGTACAACAAAAAGGCAGCGTAACTCCGTATTGTAGGAAAAGACTGGCAGAGGGAGTCGGGTCAGGGGGCCAAACAGTTGTCCGTTGGATGAATTCTTGAAGATAGTAATTATCCTTAATAGCATAAACATTCTGCGAGAGCCAACACCAGCTGGTTTATAGCAAAGGTGCGGGAGGAAGGCCGTACTTGGGGAGGGGGAGTGGAGGAATTAGCACGGATGAGCTGCTGCTCTTAGTAATGCATGATGTCTCTTCCAGTCTGCGGATAAACGCCAGTGAGTGAGGCGGTGTGAGCAGTTAGCTCTTTATATGAGATGCTCTGAGCACTGTATCTCTTACTGTCTGAAACGCAGGGAAAAAAACCAAACCTGAAGCTCTGAGCAGACATCGGAGGAGCTGAGACTTTCCCTTCGCTGTGCAAATGATTAGAGCGAAAACCTGACCTTCTGCAAAATGCTCCCTTTCTAAAATGTCTGGGGGAGTTATGTCAGGACCACTTGGCAGGCGGTCAAAGTTCTTCCCAGCAGTGGCATGTTTTGTAAGCCTATTCTGAAGTTGTAATGACCTGGTAAAGTAGTTACCTCTGTCACAATTGAAAATCTGTACTAAAATGAACAGAGTTTTCAAAAGCAACTCTGATTTCCAGGTCTCAGTAAATATGGGTAGTGAAGTCCTAAGAGGAGAGTGAACATGAGGGAGTTTGCTCAGATCATCTCTTTGGTCATCTTTATTCTAATGTTTGAGGGTTTTTTTAATCAAAGAAAACCGTGGGGTACTTAGTTAATTTACTAGGCAGTGCAGTAAGTATTGCTTCAATAATCTCTGCCTCAAAAGGAGCTACCATTAGTGTATTTTTTGCAAGGAAAAAGGTTTAAAGAGCAGAAGGAAACTTAAAAAAAAAAAAAAAAAAGAGGAACATACTCCTATACGCCAAGAGGGTATAGGATTCTTTTGCATTGGTCTGGACTCAAACCACTTAGTGATGCCTTCAACAGCAGCTTAAATAAGGTTCACATGCTTTTAGGATGATTAAAAAAAAAAAAGTATGTATTTTAATTAATAAAATTTGTTATACTTAAGTTAAATTTCTTGTATTGAAAGGAGAGAATTGAAACCCACAGCAGGGTGTGTTTACTGCAAAATAAACCCAAAACTCTTAGGTTTTTTTTAATGAGCATGTGCACGACAGATTTTTTTTTCATTTTTTTTAAACTTTTGTACTTCTGTGTCTTATCTAAAATTCTTGTCTTTAGTGGATATAACCAAAGGAAGAATTTACCCCCCGAGCTCCAAGTTTTCGCTGTTATATTTATTGAGTCATGAGAGGAGTTTTGCAGACTTGCCTGACTTCTTGCAAAAAGTCATAAGTGCACCTTCCAAGGAAAGCAAAAATTATTTTTAAATATCCCAGCCCAGTGTTTTAATGGGGCTGAATTTTTTTTTTTTCAACTGCTGCAGTTATTTCTATATATAGTATAAGGATGTGAAAAGTCACTCATTCCTAATGTGTTTAAATATGCTCCATAATGAATGTCGTGGATGTGAAAGATAAGCAGCCTGGAGCTTTCTTTTGCAAGGTATAGGGTAACACAAAGCATCAAAGTTTTGCTGCCCTCGGGACACACATTGAAGTAGTTAAAGTAGTGAGATAAACGAAATACAATAAGATATTCATCTGCAAAATCTAAAGCTCAAGGACACAATAAGTTTTCGTTTAAGTGTTTCTCATTTGCTGACAATGAGCCAAATAAATCTTAATTCCACATTGTCGATGGTGACAGAAATTCAGTAACTTTCCCTGGGATGAGAGCCTGGTTTGTTTCCCAAATCTTTCTGGGAATGTAGTTGTGTATGTTGGGATTTTAATCTGAATTAGTTGCTTACAGTTACTTAAGAAAGCAAGAATTACTTTTTTTCAGAATCGCTATTAAAGAGCACTTTTGGTTGGTGTGCGGAAATAACGTGTAGTCTGATATTCCTGAGAATCACTGTAAAGAACTAAGTCATTTTCCATTACTTTGCATTATCTAAGTCCTCACTCACTGCATTTTTTTTTTTTTCTTCCAGGTGCTGGATTCGGATTAGGAATTGTTTTCTCAGTCATCTTCTTCAAAAGTAAGTATACTTTTATAGATAATCTTGACTGCCTGGTTTCCTAATTTCTGGTTATTGTAGGTGCGGTTTAAAACCAAGAAGTCTTGGAGGCATGTAAAACTGAATCAGCACATTAGACCAATTCTTTCGTTATTGGTCAGGTCTTTTCAGTTGAAATGGAGTTACCTGAATTTGTGTGTCTAACACGGTTGTTACATGTGGCATCTCTCGAAGCTCCTACTGTGCTCAGCTCAAATTTTGGAATTGCAGGAAACCTTGAGCCAAATGACTGGAGCCGTGTGTCTAGACATCAGCTTCTGCCAGCTTGTATCAGTTCTAAAACGGATCTAAATTTTGTTTTAGTTATGCTTTGGTTACACCATAATTTTCAGTAATATCTTGAATTCAGAGATTACTCTCCATTAAATTCTAAATATGATCTCTTACTGCTACTCTTGTTCTTCTGAAGTGGTCTGGGTTTTAGCTGATTGTTAGGACTAGTAGAACTTGAAAAGGCATCTTCCAGTAATTTATTCTTTCCTGGTGCTTATTTAACAACGCTATCACAGTCACATGAAGTGAACAGCTTTTCTTGACTTCAACTTTTCCTCTTGGCTTTCCTTCCCCCACAGGAAAGACATGGCCTATCGCTTTTGGGTCGGGGATGGGGTTAGGAATGGCTTATTCCAATTGTCAACACGACTTCCAGTCTCCGTATCTTCTCCATGGTAAATTTGTAAAAGTAAGTATCAGTACTGGTTAATATTAACAGGTAACAGTTTATAAGTTAGCATTAAACGGTACATCAAGACACCTTTTAAATGGATATTTCTCTGCCTTTCCCAAAAGAGCACTAGTAAGAAGAAACTTGTGTTGCTGAAGCAGGGGGGCATTCAACTCCTCTTTAGAAATTTTTCATGTCTGCTGTGTTTAGCAGTAAAGTTACTAAACTGAAAACACAGAATTAGTTTAACAGATCCTGCAGGTATGTTTTTCCCACAACCTGAAAACACATATAATAAAAAGTCAATGGTAGAAAAAGCTGAAAAACTAAACTAAAGGTAAGATTCTGTCTTCAGACTTCAAAAGAGGTGAACTGGGAAGAAGCACGTCAGGCATGTCAGGTAGATCTGCGGATCTTTGATCTTCTGTGGGTTGTTTGTTTTTGTTTTTTTTTTGCAACATGAAAAAACTAATAATTTCTAAGTTTTGTGGCTTGTTTGGCTGCATAGTAATGTAATAATTAGTCTGAAGAAATTGTACACTTTAAATAGCTTTGGAGAGGATGATTTAAATGAGTTCAGTATTATCACTCACCATGTTGAGGGAAAATATTTAAAAATAGATTAATAGCAGGAACCATTTGTGTGCTCTCAAACTGCCTACGGTGCACTAAGTCCGCAAACTGACTCCGTTCATATTTTCTTTATTTCTTCACATGTAAAATTTGGGGCTGTTTTATGGCAATTTGCCATTGTGGCATCTGGAATAAAAAGGAGTGTGTGTGCCTATTTCAGATCCACAAAGCGTTTCACTGGTACTAGTGGAGAGGCATCCACCAGGACATATTCATAGTTACTTTAGCACTACAGGAAGTACTGAGGGAAATTGTTCTGCCAGGAGCACTACACAGAATGCAGAAATTGTCCCTGTATTGCTCATCTGCCTGATGAAGGAGGCCTAAAGGTGTTTTTAGGCTTTTTCCTGATGCATCTAGACCTGAAAACTGAGTCCAGTCCTCCTTAGATTTACTGGCGGATGAGCTTTTGCCAGCCTTCTGCAGCCCCACCTGCTTACAAATACCGTCTTCAGCTGCCTGCAAAGAAAGGGAAACAACAAGATTCTTAAACAACTTCTTCAGAATAAAATATTTTGGATATCAACCTAGAGAAGCTGTGGCTTAGATGCAGCTGATACAACATTGCCTCTACAGCCCACATTCAGAATTCTGTGCCTGACTCTTCTGGCCAGATGTGTTAACATCAAACCATGGTAGCTTCCCTCACCATCCTGAGGGTATCCCTCCAATTTCTGTCTCCAAAAAGAAACTGGAATGCCATGTCCGTGGCTTCATGTGAATGGTAAATGACTCACGTGTTCTGAGAGTGCATTATTCATTCAAGGATGCTTGTTACTAGGGAAGTTGTGCAACAGAAAACTGACTTTCAGGTCAGCCTAGTAAAGGATTTTATTTGGATTAAAGACTAATCAGTGCTCTGGAGTAAGGGTGGTCCTTCGGAGCATGAGGTAATTGAAAGGACACTTCAAGAAGAAGCGCAGCTGCCTGCATGGCACAAGACTAGACAAATAGTTTCCAGTGCAGTGTCTCCACTGGCTTTCTCTGGCACAAAGAGGCTGAACATGCTGAGAGAGGAAAGATGCGGATGAAGCCATCTAATGGTTAATGTCATTAATTCTCTCCAAAATGTCATGTCATGGATAATGGCTCCAGGGTTATTACAACAAAATTATTCCATTTCTGTTGGTTAGGAGCATGGAAAATATTGTCGAATTATCACTCATCTGTTTTTTTCCTAGAAAATACTAAACCCTGTAGGACTTCCTTTACAAAGCAGTTTCTGTTCAAATGCGAGCTTGTCAAAATGTGAGAGTCTGCAAGAAAATCAGCTTTATTAAGACAGAGAGAGAGAAGTCTTAACAGGGATTAACTTGAACAAAATTGATTCTAGTTTTCCAAACCTGTCAAGTTCATAGGATCACAGAATAATTCAAGTTGGAGAGGACTTCAAGGAGGTCATCTAGTCTGACCTCACACCAGGGTCAGCTGTGAGGTCAGGCCAGGTTACTCAGGGCTTTATCCAGTCCAGAGTCTTGATTCTTCAGGATCAAGTTCTAAATTCTGAATCCTGTGTGAGAGAGGACAGAGGATCTTCATGATACCAAATAATCAGGAGATTACAAAGCACCTTTGCAGCTGCTGTAGCTGTAACTTGGGCCATCACACTGCCCAGCCTTTGCGTTAGTAAGTTGATCATGAAACACTAACACCAAGAGCCATTGATCTAGGTCAAGAGACTACCTAAAATGAAGAAAAATTCTAATTTGCGGTCATAAGATTCTGAGCGTTTTTTAAGTAATTTGATGAAGTGAATGTCACTGTGACAGCTGAATTTAAAACCAACATCTAGCAATTATTTCAAGGCTTAACCCAGTATAGCTGAGAATTATATGACCTAAGGTTCCCTTGCAAAATGGAAAGAATCCTATTTTTCAGGTTATTTAGCCTGTGTTATTTATCACCCCAAAAACCACAACCTTGTTACTTTGATGTGCAACAATACAAGAAGTTTGGCAGCCGGAGCCTTTCCTCCTGCCCTTTGTGGCTTTGATTTCTGTCTGATTTCTGTTCAATCTGTGAATAGTTAACTTGAACAATAATGGGGTTTTTTTTGAAGTACCCATTTTGTCAGAATGGAGGAGTTTATGCATGAAAACATGGCATGCTTCTGGCATGAAAATAGCAGCTTAACTTCTCCGTACTCAACTTCTCGGTCTAGGAAAGGATGAAAACGTTAGCCTACCTTCTGGAAATGTTACAGAGCTAAGTGGCTTGTTTTACATCATGCAGCGCCTCCCATGTAAGGAACCCAAATGGCTTTTTAATAATATAAGCCTTCTTGCTTTACAGGAACAGTGACTAATGACTAAGACTATCCCAGTGGGAAGGAAGGAGAAATCAATGATTATTCCTCAGGAATACTGAAGTGCCCCTGGAATAAGCCAACATTCTTCAGTAACGATCACCAGTAACTCTTTATACTCCAACAAACTGTTTCTGTACATGAAACAAAATTCTGTTGCTTGTTTTGTATCGTGTCTGGAAAGTGCAAGGAAGAGCTCTTCTGGGAAATAAATAAAAGGAAAAATGGCCTTCTCTGGTGTGTTGACTCTGTATGTGGGTGAGAGAGAGAGAGAGAATGGAAGGAGAGGACTTCAATTTGAGTACCTTGCAGCTGTGACCACCTGGGTAAAAGCCACTGTGAGAGCTCTTCAGAAAAGACAGCCGTCGTATGTTCCTCTCCACTCTTGAAAGGCACCCCCCATCTAATGTACAGTTCAAAGAAGCGTTCCCACCTCATAAATCACCCGCTAGACCCCTGCTGCTTGTGCCGGTGTTTGGAGAGGAATATAAATACTCCCATGTCCTGTTTGTACAGTTGCCCTTTAAAACTGGAATTCTGTCCTCTCCAAAGAGGTAGAATGCAAAAGGGCAAATCCTGCCTGTGTGACCGATGCAGGGAGAGTCAGTGCTGCCTCTTGTATCTTTGAGTCTTGGAGTGACCCAGGTTTGAAACTTTAGTGGGCGAATTAAACTGATGCACAGGCCATCTGGCTCTGAGCTTAGCTTTTAGGCTGATTGTTTTTTCACCCCTCTTCTGTGGGAGAACATATAGGTTTCAGTGCCTGGGAATGGGTCACAAATATTTAAAGCTCCTTATTACCTTGGCAAGTGACTGGTCCAAGTACTGCCTTCTACTTTACGTTTACCCCAGTCCTTGTAATTCCTTGTTGGCACGTTGTCTGCTGCTCTTCCGCGCACTTGAGAGGTCATCTTCACCGCTTCTTTTACTCAGCACAATTTTCTAGCTATTGAGATGGCTCTCAAGGACCTCTTTTCTTTCTCCTCTGCTTGCTGCATGTTGTCCTTGTAGCACAAGGTGTAAATGCATGTCTCCCAAGACAGAAAAGGAATGGTATAGATTGATAGGGAGCTTTACTTTATCAAAAGCCTGTTGTGCTGCCTGGTGAGTGCTGGCAGATGAAAGAGTGACAAAGAAGTTCCTCTCCAGAAAGGAAAACACAATGGAAAACAAGTTGTGCAATATTTGTTTTTTAAACCATGCCAAAAAAGGAAGGGGACGGGTTGAGGGGCAGCCTTCTGAGTTCAGAGAGCTGGAGAAACTCCTTATCTTACTGAGCAGTGGGCCTGAGATGGGATCTGGGTCCTACAGCAGTCCTGCACCCCCACGTCCCCCTGGGCACTTGTGTGTGGATCTTGCACGCTGAAGCAACATGTTGAGCTGTGCCCAGAGTCAACAGAAGCTGAAGAGCTTGCCTAGAGCAATGGACTTGTGAAATAAAATAGCTTTAATGCCAGAGCAGCATTAAAGACTGTCAAAGCATGATACCATCCAGGACTGTTGCTTGAGCATGTCCTTGTTTTTCCACCTCCTCCCTTGCCGGACTACATTCATCAGTCAGGTCAAAACAGCTTATTGGAAACAGGATCTCTTTCTTTCTTCCCAATTTTGAATCATTTTATCTGGCCCCAATTTTTAATTTGAACTATGTACTTTGGACCCATTGCTTTTCTGTGGTTTGGAAAGTGTTTTTATTGAGTTGTGTGTGTGTGTGCTGCGATGGTAGCAGTCAGGTTCAGCTGGAGAGAAGAGCTTCAACCAACAGCAGAACCAAAAGCAGTAGCAACGCTCTGAATATAATAACTGTCGACGTGCAGAAAAGTCGTTAGCTGGTGCTGTGTCATTTGGACCATCGTGGTGGCTTCCATTTTTATTTATTGTCTCTCTAAATGATTTGTCCTGTCCTGGTGTGCTCTGCTTTAGTTCAAACATGACTCCCTAGAGTTAATTCTTACTTAATGTGATCTACTGTGACCCGTGATCAAGAGGTTCTTCTGGCCCTGGAACTCAGGGTACCATTGTAGACATTGAGTCACGATGTGTCCTTTATTGCTGGAGTGAGAATAATCAGAACAAATACTCTTGCTCATTAATATGAAATCCACTAGAGCGAGTGTGGAAAGATGGCACAATTTAAAAAGTGGAACTTAAAATTTGTAATTTCTCTTTAAAAGGGGTAAGAGCTTCATTTTCTTGGTTTTCACGGTTGCCTTGTTGTGTTATGTATATGCATATACAGCTAGCACATAATTGGCCTGTATTTGTTTTTCTTTAATTAAAGTTGTACTATTCAAAACCTATTTTTGAACCTGTCTATGTAAGCTGTGCAAAACGTCTCCTTGTGAGGACAGCTCTCCTGTTTCCCTCTCTGGGAATGAGACCATACTGTTCCCAACTGAGGTTGGAATAGGAACGGTTTCCTGCTGCTTGATTTCTAATTACATAAATGGAAGGGGGAAAAGTGGAAATTCTAAGTACCAAAAGGCATGTTAAATTTAGTATAATACACTCATCTGGAAACTATCACATTTTTCCTTCTTTCTTAAGCCTGCTGAAATCATTGCTTCGTCTTAACTGTAGCGTGATTTGGATTGGTACCAAAAAGTGCAAACAAGATAGGCCTAAAAAAGTCAGGTGTCCCTACCCAAAACTTAACGAGACCTTTTAATGGAGAAGTGGCTGTATCACCCTCGTGCAATTTTAATAGGAAAATGGTGAGTGTACAGTGCGTAAAGAAACCATACCACTATCTAGGAGAAGGAAAAAAAAAATAAAAATGAAGCCGTTTGCTGAATAGAACTGGTTTTGAACGTTTAACTACTCCCCAAGTGCTTGACTGGCCACAAATCTGACTCTTAACAGCTTGATTAGATGTCTGCCGAGGCTTTGAGATGAATAAACAAGTCACGGAAAAGCAGAGACTGCAGGAAAAAAAAATATCAAGCTGCTTTTCTATTGTTTATCTGAGTTCTTCATGTTTGATCAAGATATCGTCATTTCTTTGTATTTCAATCATGCCTAGGAGCCTTAGCCAAGATCAGGACCTTGCTGTACGTGGTGCTGTACACACAAATAAAAACCAGTCTCTGCCCTGGAGAATTTACAAACTAAACAGATGGGATTAAGGGAGGTGGAAAGGTTTATAGTTCCCACTTTAAAGATGGGAGAAGCTGCGGCCAAGGTCAGTGATAAGTCTTGGAGGCAATGTGGCACGCAGCTGGGACTCGAATTTGAGCCTTGAGCCATCGACTCGATCAGCCGTCCCTTTCTGACTGTTTTTTCGCTTGGCAGGTCATGGAGTCTCAGGGGAAGCTGCCCACTTCATAGTCTGGGAGACTCTAGAAGGGTATGTTCTGCAACCATTTGCTATCCTCAAATTGCCTCAAATTAATGGCAAATCTCTGGTAAGTTAGGAATTCTGTTTTATTGTCCAGCAGGTGATTGTTTATAGAATCACTAATAGGTGTAAAACACTGAGGTCCTCAATATTGATTTTGGTGTAAATCTGAATCTGATAAGGAGAGAAAACATGGAATTATATTATCTTACATTGAGTTGTCTTACCTTGCATCTGGTGGAATAGGACAGCGCTGTGTTAGGCATAACATAAGCATAATATCAGAATATAATCACTGCCTTAGTAGATCTACCTTAAATATGAATTTAGGTAACAGACTGAGATAGAAGGAAGATACCAAGGAGACAACATCATTCCAGTAGTGGAAAGACAGCAGTGATGGCTTAACTCAGCTCCTCCAGGGGGTTCACATGGACGATTCTCCAAAGGAGAACTGGTTTTCCAGATATTTTTATTGGGCTCCCTCCGAGTTTTTGGAGCAGTGCAAAAGAAATCACAAAGATGCTTGTTTGCAATGGCAAGCAGTGAGTGCGTGAGTAGACCAAAGGAGACTGTGGTGGTGGTAGTGATCTACCATGAGGTATAGCTCTTATGCTTTAGCTAGGAGAGAGGCTGGTGGCAGAGCTGGGGGACAAGTGTCCATGACCTGCTAGAAAAAACACTTTTCAGCCGTGTTCTGAACCAGCAAGGTGTTGCTGACTCTTCCTTTTGCTCTGAGCTGCCTGGGTTTTGTTGCATTTTTGTTGCTTTTCCCCCATACCACGCACATCCCGACAGTAAGAAATAAACTTTGTCCTCGTCTCCCACCCCAGCCCTGCCTTTGTAAATGGGACTGGTGTGAATTTTGGCACGCCAGCTCCAGTAGGCAGCTGTATGCAATGCGTACTGTCTCCTCACTGCTCGGAGAGTCCAGCCTATAGCCCACCCACGGTGAAATGCTTAGCTGAGATTGAAACTAAATGGGAACACAGTTTAGTTTATGGAAATTCAGCTGCGGATCACTCTTTCTCCTGTGACTTCTGGCTGTCAGCACTTAGCTGTACAGCACTGCCAGCTCTTTCGAGCTGGATGTTCCTCGTGGTGGTGGATACCCACCTCCCGTAGCTTGTACAGATGCTGAGCAAGTTGTTGGTGAGTAATAAATCACTCTTCATCTATAGTCTTTAGTGGTAGCACTTGTAAAGACTCCAGCTCTGGGTTCAGAGTCTGTGCCCCTTCCTAGAAAAGGTCATGCCCGTGTCAGTTCAAATCCAGTTCATAAATCTCCCGTTGTATGAAAGAGCATGTTTCTTTTTAGACGTTTTAGAGGATATTCTTCCTCCCCCTCTGTGCTGCACTTGAAGTTGTTAGTAGTGACTAACAGCTTAACCCAAACCCATCACTAATCCCATGAGCCAGGCATTCCCTGGGGATTTAGGAGTCCGGTTGAGGAGCATCTCAGTTTTCTCCCCTGTAAAATGGAAATGGTGATAATCTGTCCACTTGGCTTTAATGGCTTTAAGACCTATTTCATTTCCGAGTGAAATTCACCTCTGTGCAGTCAATACAGTGTATATTGTGGGACCCCACAGTTCACAACCCATCTGCACTGGATTGAATCACACTTCACAGTTCACAAAGTACTTTGGCTTCTGCTTTTTGAAGATGCTGGAAGAAGAAGGTAAGGGTGTGCTGTGGAAAGGGAGTGTTTCTACACTTTCTTGTCCACCCTTTCATTTCTTCCAGTCTTCTGCTTCTCTGTCACCAAACTCCTCCTCCTTCTCTCCAGGACAATGGTCTGTAGCACAGAGCAATAAGGGAGGAAGAGCTGTAATTACCAATGGAGTGAGGGGAAAAGAGGTTTAGGCTGAAGCTAACTGCTGTGGGTTGGGGAATCTCTCTCTTTAACACCCCATTTCAAGGTTCAAAGGTTGATTGAGGCAACAGGAGAAGAAAATAATTTCATATCCTAATGGCTCCATGTCTGTTTTGCAAAACAGTGGCACTCTGGGGTCTGTGGATGCCATGTGTCCCTCAGGAGTCAGTATAATGCTTTGTATTATCTGTAATTTCATTGGTTATCTGGAAGGAAATAGAAAAATGGTGGCAGATTAATAATTGCTGTTTGGTGGATGGTACGTAAACGAAAAAGTGGATTTAGACTTTGATACACCCAAATGTGAAGTTTGACATCAAGGCGCAGCGAACAGTGATCATACCTAGAGATGGCAAGGACTGAGGGGTTAGGAAACCCCAGGAACTGAAGGGTTTGGTGCTAAGAGGGAGAGACATGATGAGAAGCTATGGCTGGAGGCCCAAGCTTGACCCGTACAGATGAGCAGTGAGGGAGTGATTTACGAGCAGGGAGACAGGGATAAGCGAGTAGAGGAATGGGTGGATTTTTCAACTCTTGATGTTTTAAATACAAGTCTCTGTTCTCCACCTGGGAGTGCCTGGGTGAAATCAAATGACCTGTAACACACATGGATTCGTATCAGATGGTCTAACTGTTCTTGTTGGCCATAAATTCTCTTAAACTTCCAAGGCCATAAAGGTTGAGCGCATTGTTCCTGGTCTCCGTCCCATGGCTTAATCCGGTATGAAGTAAATGCAGATATTTTTTAGCTCGAGGACCCTGTTTGTTAGACACTCCCTGAAGATGTCCCTGGTGTGGTTCTCAGATGTAAGACAACCTGTTTCTGCGCTGACTATTACTGCTTTGTTCTTCCAGCTCCTTCTCCCTTTTGGACTGGTTTCCTTGGGTTTGTTTGAGGGAACGGCTGATGGTGTGTTCTCCCCCCGCCGCCTCCTTTTTCCAGGCACGGGGCCCGGTTTTTGTTTAATTCTCTCTGAAGATTCCATGGTTTCATAGATGATCTGTCGAGAGTTGGGGTATTTCATATGTCAATAAATGCATCTTTGAATGAGGGATGGAAGTGTGGGGCTGGAACTGCAGGAGAGTTTGTGAGCTGGGACTGGAGGTGCACTGGGAGGACTGGATGGGAAAGCCCGTGTAGTCCTGCTGTCTGCACCGTGACAGACAGAACAAGTGAATTCACTGGGTGCTTTTCAGGCCTGAGAAATAGCTCCCTGAAATCTTTGGAAGCATCTTAGTAGGCGACATGCTCGTGGGAGGCTCTAGTTTACTATCTGCGAAGTTGTGGATTTTGTATCCATATTAGGTATAAATAGAGGTAGGCTGGCAGCGAGAGAGAAGGTCATTGTGACTCCTCCGAGCACAGGATGAGCCTCTAATTATTTAACTGAGGTTTCAGTGTTAACTCTTATCATACATTGGAGCAGCCACTGAGGCAGTCCCTGTTACCAAAATTAAAACCAGAACGATGAGAAATCGATGCAGCGCTAGCACAGATCGCGTGGCGTGTTCAAGAGAGCAGTGATAAGCGATGACTCCTTCAGCTCCTCATCAGCTGCAACAGCATTATCTGCTGCACAGACTCAAAAATCACCATCCCGCTTCAGGGCAGGAGGAGGGGGAAGCAACAAAAGCAGATTTCACAGGGTCCCACTTTTCTATGATTTTATGAACCACACCCTCTAAAATATGAAAATCACGTTATCACCTTAAGGGTTATATTTGCATTTGTCTTCTGTAAGGCGGGGGGGAGTGGGAACAGAGGAGTTTAATCTCTTAGCGAATACATATATACATTCTTTTTTCTCAGTTACGCTCATTTAAGAGAATTCTGCCGCTTTCTTGCAGCAGCAGGACTTCAGAAACTGGCGCTTGAAGACTTCTGATTCTGGGTGCTTTCCTTCAAGGCTGCAGAGTTTATGTGAGAGCCTCTTCCCAGTGCAACAGCAGCACAATATTGCTCCGGGCTGAGTCACCCCGTTGCAGGCGGGTGCCGGTTTCCTTTCGGTAATGTGCAAAATGTTCCCTGCGCACATGTGTGTACGTTCTAAGTTTGTGCTGCTGGTTGACAGTTTGTAGGCGCTTCGGTGCCAGAACTGTCTCGAAACACATACAAGCACCTATTGTGACGAGGCCCTGGGCTCGGCTGGGGCCGTCAGGCAGCCCTGCGAGGAAAATAATTAATATGATAAGAGGTTCTGAGCGATTGCAGCAGGGGGAAGTTGTGCAGCAGAAAATAAGATGGTTATCAGAGGGGATTTAGCCGGTTGTAATGGAGTTGGAGGAAACTGGTATTTTTGAAGTAGAAAGAAAAAAAAAAAAAGTGTTTGAACTCGTAGGGAAGAGGGCACCTGCAAATGAAGCTCAACAGCTTCTCAGCCTTCCCTGATAGAAACTGCCCCTGCAGACATGAACTGAGTAGGAGAAGGATTTTGCATGACCTGAGTTGCTGGGGAAGCGAGAGAGGGAGGGACAACAAAGGGGCCTGGAGTGCCTGGGAGCAGGAGCAATTGGGCAAGGTGGAAAATAAAGCGATTAAACACACTTGGACTTGCTCGGAGATGGGAGGGGTACATTTTTTTTACCGCTGCCCCAGGGCCCCGAAATACATTGGCACGGCACTACAGAGAAACCACTAATCCCAGTCACCAAGGGGAGGGAACGGGACTTTCTCGTTCTCTCCTGCTCGCTTGGACCCCTGTGGAAGGGAAGGCTGATGGGATTAGAGGAAACAGCTGGCTCGAGTCTTACCCTGCGGGAGCTCGCATTCTCGGGACTGGGGAAGAGAGGAGTGCCCCGCTGCCGAGTCGCATTCCAGGTCATTTGCTGAGCCCAGATGTTTTCTAATGAGCTCTATGATAAATCCTTTTCCTTTACTACCGAGCACGGTCCCTGCCAGCCAGGTCCATCCCTAAATCTCACTTTCTACAGCCAGGCCAGGCAAGTTGGACTTTGCAGTTCAAGTCCATTAGCCAAATTACCTCTAGGACTTGTGCCTTTCTGCTTTGCCTGCTCAAAGGGATTGAGCACAGAGCTCAGATCTGTTCTCCTAGAGCTGTGGCCTGATGGAAGTTGTTGGTCCAAATTCCTCCCCTCTGGCCTCCCCTTACCTCTGTGTTATTAAGCTGAGGGTGGGTTGACCTGGTGGTCAGAACGAGCAGTGAAGTGCTGTTCTACCCCTGTGCTTTGGGTGAATCTTTAAAATGGTATTTGTAAGGAGTAAGAGCATTCTGGAACTGCACAGATGTGAGTCGCACGCTGGCAGTGATGGGAGGACGTGCTCCTCATGTCCTGCCTGCCACCAATGTCCCCTCCCTTCACCCACCCGAGATGGTGATGGGAAATCACCCCCTACCTTTTTTACTAGTTAAAAAAGACTGTTTGCCTCCATCTCCTGGCATGAGCACTGCTGCCTTCACCTCAGGCATGTGTGCTCTTACACACAGCCATTTGAGGTCCTAAGCTGGTATCTTAGAGATGTCTCAGGGCTTATTTAGGATCCAAGAAGTGGAAGTTCAACTCCAGCAGGTGATGGTCTGGTGAGAGATGGGAGCTGATAAAGAGCCATCTTTATTCCAGGGAGCCACAATACAATTTTGTCCTTTTAGCAAATAAGATGTGGAAAGGTGCAGTGAATGGACTGGTGTGAGATGGGGCAGGGTAGTCCATGGCAGACCCAGGCCTCACTTTCCCAAGTCCCTGGTGGGTCATTCCTGGGGGTTTAACGATTCTTTGGACCCTGTGCAGTATGTCTTGGGGACGGTGAACAAAACACAAGTGGCTGGGGGAGAGAGGGAGCCTGGGCCCAGCTGTGGGGGTGTGTGAAGGGCAGTTCCCCCCTCTTTGCTCCCTGCAGCCCTTCGTGGATACACACATTCTCCCTCCCTCTCTCTTTTCCCAGCTGCCTTTCCCCGCATGTGTTTTCTAGCATCCAGCTATGGGCAGGGAGCCTTGGAATCTGCGTTAAGACACAAATAAAAGGAATAGCTTTATTTTTAACTTACAAATACACCCTTTTAATTCTCACGCCCACAGTTCCTAGTCCTGTCCTGACAAGCGGGGAGCCCCTGGCACTGTGGGCGTTTGTCAGCAGGCCCAAAACAGCAACAGCGGGCGAGGGAGGGAAGCTCCTGGAGACCAGAGAGCGGGTTTCTGCTGCGTCTCGCTGCACAAAAGCCTCGGCGATCCAGCAGCAGGGGAAAGGGCCGAGGGGGAAGACATAGGTGGGGTGCGTGGACATTTTGGGCAAGGCTGTGTGCACCTGTGTTTTCATATGCTGTCTGTCTGGGGTGGAAAACAACAGGCTGATGAAATGGGCTGTCGTCGGGGATAGAGCGGAGAGTTGTGCCCGTACTACGTGTCGTGCTGCTCGGCGGGAGAACA
Organism: Calidris pygmaea; assembly: GCA_003697955.1. Classification (NCBI taxonomy): domain Eukaryota; kingdom Metazoa; phylum Chordata; class Aves; order Charadriiformes; family Scolopacidae; genus Calidris; species Calidris pygmaea. The sequence goes on from QJSC01011878.1 coordinate 406,713, forward strand.
GCGGCGTGGTTTGGCACGGGTGTTTTAGGAGCAGGCAGCAAGCTTCTCGCAGCCCGTGGGGAGCGGAGGTGGTAAACGAGGGGGTGATGTGGAGCAAGAGTCTAAAAATGCTACTGAAGCCAGTGATCCTGGCTCGGGGCGAGGGACCCGACGCTGAGAACGGCTCCTTTCCTCCCGGTGTTGCCTCCTTGCTGTCCCTCCCATCGGCTCCTGGCTGCAGAGCAGCTGCCTCTAGCCCATGCCGGAGCCATTGTCTGTCCAAACGACATCTGCAGGCATCAGGTCCTCACTCCTTGTTCTGGCTGCGATACGGCATTGCCAGAAGAAAGGGAGAAGTGTTGGCCCAGGGCTTTGACAGCCTCTCGGCAGGTTCTTTCAGCCTCCGGCCAGCCTGCTCTGTCACACAGCACCTCTGCCTGCTTCTTCCGACACCAGAAAACCCAAACTCTGCTCCTTCTGCCTCCCCACCCCCAGATTTCCAGATTGCCGGCTTCCCCTTCTCTGCTGTTTGGCTCTTTACAGAACTGGGACTCGAGTGAATCGTAGGAAGCGGTGAATGAACTGCAGGCTGGCTCACATCTCCGCGTGCAGCCTGGTGCTCCGCTCACAGGAATCGCACCCCAGCGCCAAGGATCCCGCAAAAACCATCAAAATACTGAGCTGTGGACCGGATACGCTCGGGTGAATTTCACCTTAGTGCCTGTGGTCTGTTGCTTTGTAGCTGGTCATGTCTATATATTACTTCTCCTCATTTATCCCCAGACTTGAGAACTTGCTTCCAAGTTTGTGATGTCTCACTCGTTATATTATTCAGAGTAAAATAGCCCCCCGGGCAGGAGCTCACTGCTGGTCACACTGGAGCAGGTAGAGAGTAGTCAGAAGCTCCAGTCTGAGTCGTGGGTGAAAATGGGAGATCAGAGTTGGGGCTCTCGATGGGGTACGTGGTCGTGGCGAAAAGCTGCTCCTTTGTCTGTCCTTGCCCCTTTGGAGCTGAGCAGCTCGGTGCAGGTTGGGGCCGCGTGGGTTGGATCTTGCGGGATAAGAAAGTGATGATGGAAGCAGGTTTTTGCCGTCCTATTTACAAAATCCTCTTGTCCCGGAGCTGGAAAGGAGCAGCGGGAAACCATTCCTTCGCTGGCAGCTTCCAGCCTCCTCCAGTGAACACCCAGCCCCGAAGCTGGCATTCCCAGCTTCTCCCCAGCGCCGCTGCCAGGGCACTGCCAACACTGCCCTCGGCACAGCCGGTGCTTTCTTACCTTCTCCTCTTCCTCCTTCTCTCATCTCTATGCAAATCTTCACACGAACAGGAGCCAGCACAGCCCATGGGGCGGCCTTGCAGGTAGCTTTTGATTTGGGTAGCGCCGTGCCAGCCTTTAATGTGGAGGCCTCTATTAGATTAATTGCCCTTGTACAGAAACAGAGCCCTTCCGCTCCTCCGACCGATTGTCCTCACTGAAAGATAGCGATGAATGGGGTTTCACTGGGATTGTGTTGGGCTGGTGGGTTTTTAATGGGAAAGGGAAAGAGAGAAAGAAAAGGAGGAATGGAAAAGAAAGGAAAAAGAAAGGAAAAAAAAAAAAAAAAGAAGAGAAACCCATCCTCTCTGCTGTTTGGAGAACTTTCTCAAAGTCTCCACCATGGCTAGGACTCTACTCCAGGCACCCTCTATCAAGTATGATGTTTAAATCGGGACTGTTTGTGCTCCGTGAGCCCAATCCAGCCTTTGTTTATGTCCCTGCCGGGGCAAACGCTGGGAAATTACCTTCGCTCGCAGCTTTGCTTTGAGAGCCAGGTCGTTTTTACGGAGCTGCCTTGCCGGCGCACTCTCCCCGTTCGTTTTTAGCACTCGCCGGGGGCTACATCGCCCCGGGCCGGGCGGTGTGAGCTCCGTGCCCATCCCGGGGGCCGCCCCGTCGGGGCTCCGGTGCTCACCGGGAACCGGGGGGGGGCGGCCGGCGGGGGCTGCTCTTCCCGGGGCTTCTCGGGGCTCTCCGTCCCGCTCCGTACACCGGTGGGGCGGGCCGGCTCCATCCCTCCCTCCCTCTTTCCTCCCTCCCTCCCTCCTTTCCCCTCCTCTCCCTTCTTCCCCCCCCCACCCCCTCCGCCCCGATTGTGCAATAGCGAGCGGCGGGGCCGGCGGCACCGCCCGGAGCCCGGCACCGGGAGGAGGGAGGGAGGGAGGCGGCAGGCTCCCGGCACCGGGAGGAGGGAGGGAAGGAAGAAAGGAGGGAGGGAGGGAGGGAAGGAGGCGGCAGGCTCCCGGCACCGGGAGGAGGGAAGCTCCCGGCTCCCGCGGGCCCCGAGGATGCGGCAGCCGCCGGGCACCGCGGGGCTGTAGCCGCCCGCCGTCCCGGACCCCATGGGATGTGCCCGCCGTCGCCTGGGTGGTGAGTACCCTTGGCTTTGTGTGTGTGTGTGTGTGTGTGTGTCCCACTCCCCACCCGGCGGACCTGCTGCTTTTTTCCCCCGCCGCTGATCAGCACCAGATTTTCCGCCTCTTTTCCTCTCCCTTCCATTCTCCCCCCACCAACGCCCCGGGTGATTGATGGCCGGGAGGATGAGAATATTGCCACGGGCAGAAATCAGTTGCAGATGAGGCGGACTTCGGGGGGATCTGCTGTGCAATCGTTAAACTATTTCCACCGCCGCTTTAGCTCGAATAAAATAAAAGAATAGGATCTGGGGAGCCGCGCTCTATCGGTTGCACATCTGTGGTACAGAGTCCTTCCCATCTCTTTCGGGTTCCGAACAAAAGTGCCAAGGAAAAAAAGGGCAATGTTCAGTATATCGATTAACCGCGGCGCTGGAGGACGTGGTGTAGTAGTTGGGGTATCGTAAAGGAAGGAAATTTTCCTGATGGCGAGGCAGTAAACTTTTGTTACTTGAAAAGTTTGCACTGGGGATGAATTTACATCCTTGTATCCTTGCAAATAGTTTTTGTGCTTACTGGAGTATTTCAAAGGCTTATATCCGATATATCTCTACCTGTTTCTCAACTCGTAACATAGTATTTCAGTTTGTCTAAGTATTTGCAGCAATTTTTATTTGTTACATACAATAATCTCTGCGTTTTATACACAGTAGGGATTTCTCTTTTTTCTCAAAGAGATGTTCTGGGGACAGAACATGCTTTAGCCCATTTTCAGGCTGTGTTAAAGTTGATCCGGACAATCCCTTATTGCCTACTAACATTTCTCTTACGAGGGCACGCTTACGAGAAACTTATGCTCTGCTCCGCAATCTAACTTTTATGTACAGGATTAACCCCACCAATTCAAAATTCAGCCCGTGCAAAGTGTTTGTGGAGTCAGGGCACCGTAGCTTTGCCATGCGGGTTTGGGTTTTTTTTGGAAAAATCTGCACCCTGTTGAAAGGAGTGGAAAGATCCTACTGATATGGCGAGGCTCAGATTTTTCCCTTGTATTTTTAGCCTAAGAACTTAATGTCCTCTTTGCAATGTCCAACCAGCCAAAAATCAGCTGTATACAATGGGCACTTTTGCTTTTCAAAGGCAGTCTCCCATCTCAAAAGAGGCAGCTCGCCTCAAATTTGCAAACCGCAGGATGGGAAATGGAATTTGCCTTCAGTATAAAAATCCCAAGTGTTTGCAAACAGCCCTGAGAAGAATCCGGGCTCTTGGCTTGACCTCTCTCCGCGCTGAATTCCAGCTTGGGGAGTTTGCGGTCTTGCAAAAAAAAAAAAATAAAATAAAGGGGTGAACGAGCAAAGTCTTCCTGAGTGCCCGGTCGTCTTTCCGGAGCGAGGAAAAACAGTCAAGCTGGAGGGGATTTTGGGTGCCCAGGAAGCGCGGGATTGGGCCCTGAGCCAAACTGCTTTTAAAGTAGCCTTGAAGACCTGCCCGTGTTGGAGTGACTTTGCTGGCGGTGTGTGTTGGCGTTGCCGAGGTGGTGTTGGGCTGGTGCAGTCGTGGGAAACCTGCCCGAGAAGCAGAGTAAACTCCCGGGCAGTTATTCCTGCCCGAGCTCTGTGCTTTTCCCATTAAAGTCTTAGCAATGCCTCTGCCGGCTCCCGTATCCGAGCTGCAGCGACCGTGGGGCAGGCAGAGCCGGGGACTTGCTCCATCCTAGGGCTTTGCTCCTTGTTTTTTGGAAATCTGCTGTTAAAAAAAAACCCTCCTCCTCGCCCAGCCTCGGAGATCCCCTGCGATAAAGCCAGGACCAGAGTGCGGCGGGTCCAGCAGGGTGTAGGGCAAAGAAAATTCTCAGCAGCTCAAATCAAACTCTTAAAAACCTGAATGGCTGATAAAGTTGTGCTTTTGGGGGAGGACCGGAGTGGGAATGAGGGGTGGCCTGTCCCTCCACGCCTCCCGTTAGCCCTGGCGGGAGCTGTGCTTGCCGTTTCCCAGAGCTTTGTTGCTTGCACAGCGCTGTTTAGGGAGGGAGCGACACGGGGCAGTGGGGGCCAGGGCTTTCCTGGGCGTAAATTAGCTCCAATGGTGGGAACGGAGCAACCCAACACTCCTTCCGACCAGTTGTGGAGCTGGGCTACCCCCATTCCAGCCACTATTTCAGTCCTTTGGAGTTGAGCTTTGGAAGCGGTGTCAGGATCAGGCCCTCGCTTTGGTCACGCTCTCAGATGTGGCTTAAGCCTCCTCCTCCTTTGATAACAGAGCTCGGACGGCTTGTCCAGGGAGGGGGAAAGACCAGCATTAGGTTCACAGTTTGATTTCTCCGTGGTTACTGGGCCCAATCCTGCAGTTTTAGGAGGGACTGTCTAAATGTCAAGTGTGAGGTCAGCCCCCAGCGCGTCTGGTAGCAATTGAAAATAGCAACCGAGCTCTTACATTACCCCCAAAAGCCTCTGGCCCCGCCGTGCCACATGTTTTTATGCTTCGGTATTGGAGATATTGCAGTCAGTGAATAACACAGACCTTGGGTTTTACGTCGTCGAAACTCAGCAGGCTGGTGCAGTAAAGCAGAGATTAAAAAAGAGGGCAAAACAGCACCCAAGTCGACTGGATTTCTGCTGTCGTGGCCAGGATATGGCCCCAGTGGGTATAAAAGGGAGAAGGGAGGTGGCAGGAAAGATCCCGAAAGATCCACAGCTTGAGCTGCAAACTCCTTTCTCTTCCCCTCTTCCCACCTCTTGCTCCAGCAGCTGGGAACCTGATCCTGCGAGCGCAGCCCCGCCGCGGAGGACACGGCTTGATTTTTTATGCAAGTTTGGTAATGAACGACCGAGCGAGCAGAAAGCCAGCCCGGTTGGCATTTGAGACACCTCCCATCTCCAACTGCAGGATGGCCTTACCCGGCGTGTGTGCTAAATTAAATAAAAAAAAATCAAAAAAAACCCCCAAAACCACCATAATCCCGGTGGCCACTCTGTACCAGAACTGGTTTTATCTGGTTCCAGTTATGCTTGTTTTGAGTAAGACCGAGCGGTGCCAGATTCTGATCTCATTTGCACCAGTGGAGTCATTCGGAGGAGCCGGTCCCAGTTTACCTCACTCTTAAGTGAAAGCAGAACTGGCCCTGCTGGGAGAAGCGCTCCCCGGGGAGGTCCCCGGTGCCTGCCTGCGAATCCAACCCGGGGAAAAGGGGACGGCTCTTGGGACCCTTCCCAGAGGCGCTGCGGGATTTACCACCGGCCCCGGGGAAAAAAGCTGTTTTCACCGAAAAAGGAAGGGGAGAGGCTGAGACGGTGTGACTGTGCGCGCCGGGGCGAGCCAGGTGCTTTGGGGAGATGCCCGTAGCGGTCAGGGGTGTCCATTAGTGATGCTGGGGAGGAGGTAAAACCAGCCCCTTTCCACGCCGGGTGGGAAACTGGTGCTTGCAGGGGTCAGAGAGGGCTTTAGAGAGCTCAGCCCAGCTGGAGGGCAGCACGTGGAGGGTTTTGAAAGGGGTTTTGGATCCACGGTCCAGGTTTGGACACCTCTGGTCCTCCTGCGTGGCCAAAGCCCCAGCAGATCCCCTCTGGGCTGGGTGGCTGCTCTGCGGCAGGGCAAGGGAGCGTGTGGGAAACACCAGCTCCGGGGGGAAGGCGGAGGGAGTCGAGCCCTTGTTCAGGTCCCGACACGCGAGCGGGGCCTCTGGCTGCAACGCTGCCAACAGCTGTGTGTGGAAGTGCCTATTTTTCATATTATCTGCAACGCGCGCCGATACCACCTACCGCTGGGGACTGTTCTAGCCACAGCGTGTTGCAGACTAGTCCTTCCTTGGGCAGGGTCTCAGATAAAACCCCCCACGCTCTCCCTTGCCCCAGTTCACCCCAGTCCCGCTGCTCCCCAAAACCTCCTGCTGCTGGAGGCTGGTACCAGGCTTGTTTTCCAGGTCCCCAGCACAGCGGGTCCTCGCTCCCATCCCCTTCCCCCGCTCCTCTTAGGGGCTATGAAGCCCCCCGTTTTGAGCAGGTGGGACCAGGATATATTCCTGTGCTTCAGGCTGATGCATTTTCCTGGCTGTGATTGTTCTTAACCCTGAAGAAATTGAGCAATTGAAATAAATTACCAGCAACTGTTTATATTACTCTTGCCTCCTCCACAGGCCATTAGTGTGTCCCTTTTCCAGCAGAGCTCCTTTAGGACCCCATTCTAAGCCTGTCTAAGTCCATAGGTAGCTTTCCAATGACTTCTGTAGGTAAAGAAGCTTGGATTTTTTTTCCCAGCTGCATAAAATGAGTTTCTCCAGTGCTCAGGGCATGGTCGAGAAGCCAGATTTAAACTCCCAATGTACCAAAGTCTTTTGAAATTCTGGCCAAAGCGGGGAAGGGAGAGGGCTTTAAAAATTCTGCCCTGCTTTTCTCTATTCCTGCTTTATTCCTGTGAATCGCCCAACCGTGCTTGAGTGGAAATTAATACGTTACGGACAGGGAAGCTCTAACATGTCCTGCTTTTGAAAGGAGCGGAGACAACCAGATCCACAGTGAGCAATGACACAGCTTTTGCTCCATTATCAAAAACTTTTTAGGATTGATTCTTGTGCCTGTTAAATACCAAATTGGAGTTGCCTTTTTATTTTCTTTGTAATTTCTTCCCAGATTTTGTAGCTCAGCAAAGGCAGGGTGAAGCTCTCAGCCAGAAGAGACTTCTGTGCTCAGTTAAGCGCTCATCTCTCTTGCTGTCCTAAAGAATTACCTCTGGATGTAGTTCTCTTCCCTCTCCTCTGGTTAATTAATTGATCAGATTAATTTGGGCTACTGCAGCCCAGCTGCAGAGTCCTCTAACGAATGTTGCACTTTGGATTTTTTTGCAACCAAATTGAAAAATGGAAAGCTACCAAAAGTTTCGCTAAATGTAAATTTCAAAAGAAGGGGAAGTATTGTATAGGAGAAGGTATTGAATAAAGCAAGTTGTTTTGATTTTTTTTTTTCACTGCACAGCAACCTTTCAGGTTTTCCCGGTTTGGATTTAAACTCTTCCTACTGGTGCTGCCCTGTAGTATTTTTAGTCCCATGTAAGCAAGTATTATTTGAGCTGAGATTCCTAAGAGGCAATTCCCTGTAGCGTTCAGAAGTTACTGTTTAGACAAAATCCTGTGTCTAAGGAGCTCCGTGCCCTGGATCTTTCTGGGACTGGCACATGTTTCTTTCCAGTTGCCACCAAATTAAGCCACTTAACTGTGGCTTTGATTGCTTTTAAGTGCCTAAATAATCAATTGCCTTTTAGCATTTTGCTGCCTGTGAGAGAGATGATGGCTCCTGGCCACCTGCACGCACAGGAGTGATCCCACCCGAGTCCTTGGAGTCCTTTCTCTTCCCCCCTCGCCCAGTATCCTTGTGTGACTCCTTGTGTGACTCCTTGTGTGACTCCCCCAGCACGCAGTGATGTCCCAGCCTGTCCCCCCGACAGCCTGGCGTTTCCCCCAAACACCTTCCCATCGAGGAACGCGCCGCATCGTGTGGGGCGAGGGCTGTTGGCAGCCATCCCTCCCTTCCTGCCCCGGGCAGCCTCTTCCCTCGAAGGAATTCTGGCACTCCAGAGACCTCCCTGTGCTTTTCCCACTCTCGCTGCACCCATGAGCTCGCTCGGAGGACAAGTCTCTGGTCTTACAAGCAGGGAAACTGAGGCACGGAGCAGTGCATGTCTTTTGGGGACTTCCTCTTCTCCTGGAAGCAGAGAAAAGCTCCTTGCAGAAGCTTTTTTCAACAAATGGCACAAATAAGTAGTTGAACACAAAGGCAGGACTCGGTACTGCTGTGATTTGTGGCTATCACCAACTTGGGGGTGCTCTTGGCAGCTTGGTGTGGTGTAGGATGAGAGCCAGGCTGGTTGGGAGGCTGGCTCTGTCGGGCAGGATGGAGTGTGTCTGGGGAGGCAGGAGAGGGTGGTGGAGGTCCCAGCTCTGATCCAGACCAGGAGCTGAAACCTTCACCTTGTCCATCCCACTGAGATCTCATGCATCTCACACAAGGACTTGAATCACTGATTTGGGCACTGAGGTGAGGCCGATTCCCGGCTTCCTACCTTGTTTTCCTTAGCTACAGCGTGGAGTCAACGCTGTTTCTGTGCTGTATTCACAGGCTTTGAGAAATGTTTGTAAAGCTCAAGGGTTTCTTGTCTCTCAGAACCTGGGATGCTGCGTGTGTGGCCGTGAGCACAATATACCTGTGTCTGTGTTTTTATGCGTTTGGCAAAATTGCAAGATCCTGGATAAGAAAAATACCTATAAATATAAACTACTCATGAAATGTTCCCCATGTCCACCTGCAGGCTTGTCCTGTATTATGGTGTAAACTTCCCACTGGAAAAAGAGGGTAAAACTGATTAGATCTTTTTTTTTATTTTCCTCCAGAAGTGTTTGGTTTCCAAATGGCCGGGAACAGCTGTGGGCTGGATGGTGGGAACGTGGCCTCCGAGGTAATTCCCGTGATTGTCCTCCAGCCTGTTAACGCTGTAGATTTTCCCAGCTGCTTCCAGGCGTTGGCGGGGACTGTCCTGCTTGTGGGACTCCTCCGAGTCCCTGGGACTGTCGGGATGGGAGGAAAGAGCTCTTCTAGGTGACACGAAACATCTGAGCGTGCCACCACCAGGCCTGTGGGAGGCTCAGCTCTCAGAAAGGGTTCCTGCTGGGCTCCCCGGGCCTCCAGGGGATGCTGAGCTGGTGCAGCTGAGACCCATCAACCTTGGACATTTTGTCCCTTAGCTCCTCGGTCCTGAGGACAGGCTGGAAAAGGGCTCCGGGGGCCGCTCACCACAAGGCTGCAGCTGTGCATGGCGGTGAGAAGTTGTTTGTCTCCGGAGTCTGGGATGTGCCCAGGCTCAAGGGCTGAGTCATTTGATTTCTCAAATGTGTGCCGAAGGGGTGGCGGAGGAAGCTGCCCTGCCGTTCCCTGCAGGGGGAGAGGGGGGAGACCCTCACGGGCTGATGGCTCTGCCGGAACTGAGCTGAACTTTCTGCTTGAAGAGCTTTGACTAGCAGGGAAAAAAAATAAAAATAAAAATGTGCCCCCAGTGCTTAGAAGAGAAAGAAGCCCCTGTGTGTGGGGAAGTGCTTGCTCCTGCCGGCAGCCCAGGGCCGGGGTCAGCGCTGGGGAGCACACACTTGTTTCTTTAGGGGCTGCAACGTGTAATTTAGCTTGTCACGGAGGAATGTGCTCAATGCCTTTATTTAATCGGGAGTTTGCAAACCTGCTCGGGTGCCTTGTCTTCCTTTTTCCCTTCCCTTCCCAGCTGGGGAGGCTGGGGGGGAGGATATGGGGGGGAAGGAACACGGTGCTTTTGTCTCCGACCCTGTGGCTGCTGTCAGATGAATGGGTTTAGTGGCAGCTCGGTTCGCATGACTGGTTTGAACTATGCCAGCGAACACGCCGCCGTGGCGAACAGGCTGTTTCCAGCCCCAGCTCCCTCCCAAACTCAGCTGCATCAGATATTTTTCTTAGGCACTGGCATAAACCTTGTTACTCATTAGAAATGTGGCCCTGCGGGTTCCAGGGCGTTCTTGGGAGGAGGCAAACACCACGTGGATGTGGCCTGTTCGAGGGTAGCGATGCTCAGCACCGGGGTGTCTTGAAGAATGGGGTGAAATCGCCATTGCTCCAGGTCTGTAGATAATACCCAGTTCCTCCTTCTCCACGACTGCCCCTCTACAAACCAGACCCATGGCCGTGCTGCTGGGGTCCCTGGTTACAAAAACATCCCTGCTCGGGAGAGGAGAGGGTTTAAGCACATGTTTAAGTGTTTTCCTGAATCCAGGCCAGGTCCTCTGCTTTAGCAGATCACAACCTCACTCATCTTCCTCTCGGTATCGGAGCGAGACAGGAGCCCAGATGCTCAGAGATGCTTCTTCATGCCTCTGGCGATGTGTCTGCTCTGGCCGGTGCTGCAGAAACACCTCTCTGTTGAATGACTCCCTCCAGGAACAAAAAAAAAGGTCCCGGGGAAGCAGGGCTGTCAGTGCAGACAGAAATGTTTGCCTCTTTGCCGCTGGGTAGAGATAGATAGAAACCTGGAGAAAAAAAAAACAGCCACCACCTTTCTTTGGAAAGAAGGAAATTGCTCTCTAATCGGGCATGTGGAAGTGAACTTGTGTGCTGACTCCGGAGGAATTTCGGCTGTTCCCCGGGGGGTTGTGATTGCTGTTTGGGTCACATCCCAGCTCTGATCTCGGACTTGCCTTTGGGAGCGGGATTCCTCAGCACGGAGCCGCTGGCATTTGAGGAATGAGGGATGCTCGGTTCAGAAAACCAAGCGAACTGTGTTTGTGTGTGTGTGTGTGTGTGTGTGTGCAGCTTAGCTGTGTTCTTCTTAGCAGGAATTGCAGAATTCCCCCGCTGAAATGGAAAAAAAAAAAAAGTGTTCAGGGAGCAAAAGTAAGCCCTGAGAGTTGTCTTGAGGACAAATGTGTTTAACCACATCGCTCTCATTAATGACAGTGCAAGTTCAGGGACTAAAACCCTCTGCTTATCCCAAACCAAGACCTGCAAACCCTGCTTTGTGCAATTATTGTCACCGGGGGCTCGTGGGATTCACAGGAACTGGTGCTGGGAGGATTAGGAAGCCAGGGTTATAAAGGTGTTGCTGTGTTGTACCATCGTGGTTCCTGTATCACCAGGAAATAAGAAAATTTAGCAGAGACCCCTCCTGATTCCTCCAGAGATCCCGGGGCCAGGGAATGAGGATGCCCATCTCGATCAGTTAGAGGGTGGTGGTCCTTCAGCAGAGGGGAAAGCTGTGAAGAGTGACCGGGGGAACACCCGGTTGGGAGTCCGCAGCGCAGAGCTGCCTCCCACACAGTCTGATAAACAAGGCATTTTTCCTCTCCTTCCCTGCAAGCGTTAAAGGGCTGGGCCCAGGAGCCCTGGGAATCAACAGGAATCTTTCCAGTGTGGGCTTTGGATCTCCGTCTGGATAAATAAATAGAAGGAAATAACAAATAACAGGGTTCTAACAAATATTTTAGAAAGTATAAATGTCTGCCTTTCCCTGTGACTCCATCCAAACCCCACAAAGGAAAAAATTTCCCTGTTTCTATGATGCTTTTCCATCTGCCTTTCCCTGGTGATTGGGAGTGTTAGTGCAGGCACCTTGGCTGCCCTGCGAGGAAACCCAGCCTGGGATTTCTCTGGGGGTGGCGAGTGACCTTCTCGGCCGACCACCTCTGCGAGTGAGCTTCACGCTATTAAAAGCTCCCCCGCTCTTGTCTGCAGACCGAGTTCCCCTCCTCGGAGTAACCGTGTGCTGAATTTGAGCAGCTCTATAAAAATAAATGCCGTATTGGGCTTTTCTGGGGGTTTCTAGCCTCTGGGTTGAGGTTTCCAAGGGCTCCCTGCTTGCTGCTGCCTTGCAGCGACACCTGCTGCGGGATTCTAGGAGGAGAGCGGTTTTCCTTCCCTTTTTTTTTCTGGGAAAGCTTGCGCCAAGGCCAGCTTTGGCTTTTAAGGTGGGAGAAAAGGAAGTGGGGAAGCGTGTTCCTTCCTCAAATAAAAACATTTCTGCGGTCCGCAGCTTCTCCAGCCTGGCTGGGCCCGTGGCGGTGATGCTTTTGTTTTGCAAACTTCTCCCAGCCCGGCTTTGGGTGGGAAATGATGAAAAAAAAACCTCGGGAGAAGTAACGCAGGTTTCTGCCTGCCCCAGAGCTTGTTGTGAACAGGGAAGAGGCACATCCCACTCCCCATGCCATGTTTTGGGGAGCCTCCCTGGCTGTGGAGGGAGATCATAGAATCACAGAATGGTTTGGAAGGGACCTTAAAGCCCATCCAGTGCCACCTCCTGCCCTGGGCAGGGACACCTCCCACCAGTCCAGGTCCCTCCAAGCCCCCTCCAACCTGGCCTTGAACCCCTCCAGGGATGGGGCAGCCACAGCTTCTCTGGGCAACCTGGGCCAGGCTCTCACCACCCTCACACCAAAGAAGTTCTTCCCCACAGCTCAGCTCCATCTCTTTCAGTGTCAAACCCTTCCCCCTCCTCCTAGGGCTCCCCTCCCTGATCCAGAGTCCCTCCCCAGCTTTCCTGGAGCCCCTTGAGGGACTGGAAGGGGCTCTAAGGTCTCCCCGGAGCCTTCTCTTCTCCAGGCTGAACCCCCCCAACTCTCTCAGCCTGTCCTCCCAGCAGAGGGGCTCCAGCCCTCCCAGCATCTTTGTGGCCTCCTCTGGCCCCGCTCCAACAGCTCCATGTCCTTCCCATGCTGAGGACTCCAGAGCTGGACGCAGTGCTCCTGGTGGGGTGTCCCCAGAGCGGAGCAGAGGGGCAGAAATGATGGTGTGGGTGCCCACACTCTGGGGGGACAAACCTGTGCTTGTCGCAGCCAAGAACTGCCATGGGGCTGGAGAAATTAGCCGTCTTGCCTGTTTTCTCTCCCGCTAACACTTTGCTCCCTGTCTCCAGTTGTAGGATTGTGGCAGAGCTGGCCATGATGTTATGGTTTGTGGTTGGTGCCCTCTTCCCAGCCCTGCTCCTGGCCGCACCACCCCCCATAAACAAGCTCGCCCTCTTCCCGGACAAGAGCGCTTGGTGTGAGGCAAAGAACATCACCCAGATCGTGGGGCACAGCGGCTGCGAGTCCAAGTCCATCCAGAACAGGTAGGGATCCACAGAATCACAGAATGATATGGGGTGGGAAGGGACCTCTGGAGATCTTCTAGTCCAACCCCCTGCCAGAGCAGGTCCACCCAGAGCAGGTCCCACAGGAATGTGTCCTGGTGGGTTTGGAATGTCTCTAGCAAAGGAGGCTCCGCCACCTCTCTGGGCAGCCTCTTCCAGGGCTCTGCCACCTTCACAGGAAAGAAGTTCCTCCTCATGTTTAGATGGAACTCCTTATTTTCAAGTTTGTGCCCGTTACCTCTTGTCCCGTCACTGGGCACCACCCTCGATGCAGAGCTGGATGCAACTGGTCTCCCTTTATAGAGCACCAGAGTGGCTTTGGGGACTGTCACTTGCACAAGAAGCCAGGCACAATGTCCCACCTCTGCCCGGCTGCCTTCTGTCTGTCTCAGCGGAAGGTCAAGCCTCCTTCTGCCTTTGTTGGGAATAGCAGGGAGCTCCCCCTGAGCCCTCGGCCCTCCTGTTGTCTTTGCAGGGCCTGCCTGGGACAGTGTTTCAGCTACAGCGTCCCCAACACCTTCCCTCAGTCCACAGAGTCCCTGGTTCACTGTGACTCCTGCATGCCCGCCCAGTCCATGTGGGAAATCGTGAGTACCCCTGCCCTCTCCTCAGTTCTCCCCGTGGGTCCTCGCCCAGGAGCTCTCAGCTCTGCTCTGCCACCGCTTCAGGGCAACTCTTTCTCCTTCCCTGAGGTTTTCCCACTCATGGTTTCCTTCCAGGGTGTCTCTCAGGTGACTTCACCCTGTCTTGAGATGCCTGGGTGGAAGGGGCTGCTGGAAGCAACGTGACTGCTGTGATGAATGATGCATTTATTGCTGTTTGCAGAACCATCCCCCGTCAGTCCCTGCATTATTCATCCCTGCGCTCATCCCCTGTGCCTGTTTTCTCCAGCACTCCCTTTGTCACCTCCTCCCACTTGGGAGTTTTTCCCTTCTTCGATGGCCAGAAGCGCTTCCCACAGCCCATCTGCCCATCACCCCCAGCCCTCGCAGCTCCGTGCCACCACTGATCCACAGACCCTGTCTGCGGGGCGAGCCCGGGCACCGGGCAGCTGGTTTCTGCTCTCGGTTTTGCTTTCAGCTCACACATTTGGGCAGATGCTTTAGTCCAAACTCTCCGAGATGCTCAGCAGCGTGTCTTGTGGGTGGCCTGTGGTGTTACCACCGATATTTCCGTGCCAGTAGAGCCTGGGAGCAGTGTCCCACGTCTTCCCCGGGTCTCTGCAGCTTGTCACCTTGTGAGACGTTCCCAGGGAACTCTTGCCTTGCAGAGTGACCGTGGAGGTTTGTCTGTACGGGCAGCAAGCCATCCATTCTGGCTTAAAATACCCCAAAACCGCAGGTCAGGCTGAGGATTGGTCCTCCATCCTCACTCACTGCATCCTCATCCTTCTACCCAGGTGACACTGGACTGTCCAGGCAACGACGAGATCCCCAGGGTTGACAAACTGGTGGAGAAGATACTTCACTGTAGCTGCCAGGCTTGCGGGAAGGAGCCGAGCCACGAGGGAGCCCTCTTCAACGTCTACCTGAACGCGGAGGAGAACATGCCCGCTGAAGGTCCCAGCCCCCATCACTATGCCCACCACCAACAGGAGGTGGAAGATCCTCCCGCCTCCAGCCACCACCATCACGAGGAGGAGGGCGAGGAGTGACCTGGCCCTTGGGGACTGTCCTGGCAGCCGGTGGCGCGGGCAGGGGGTGTGTGTGAGGGAGAGGGCCGGGGTTTGGGGAGGGAGGGGGGTGGTGGAGTCTTTGCTGTCTAATAGCTACTACCCTCACGCTTTGCTCTCCACGACACCCCGGGGCCCGGAGGAAGGTTTAGAGGCACAAGCGGGGCTGAGGGGCGGACGTGGGGCTGGAGCTGCGGGGCGAGAGAGGAGGGCTCGGGGGTTTTTTTCTGATGCAAAACTACTTGCACATAATAGTAATAATATATTGAGAGGGGCGGGAACCTGGACGAGGGGGTTTTGGCCGAGAGCAGGAGCTGAGCTGGGCTCCCCCAGGGGCTGTCCTGACCCTGCCGAGGGGCACTTGCTGAGTCCTTCTGGGTTTTTCTCTTGTAAACGGCTCGTACCTGGGGTGGAGGGAGAGGGGACGCAGCCTCTCCACAGTCCCAGGGGAGATGCACATCTCTCCTGGGGTGTGCAGGACCGGGGGCATCCCTTCTTCCTCCCGTCTGCCCTGCCTGCCGGAGGAGAGGTGGGCTCAGCGGGGACGTGCTGTTCCTCCTGCCACCCGCAGGATCTCAACTCAGCCCCAACCCCCTCGTGTTCGTTGGCTCCTGGGGAGTGTTTTCCCCCAGGATGTGCCTGTGGGGCTGCGGGCGTGAGGCTGCTGGGAACCGTGTTGGCGAGTGCCCTTAACCTTGCTGGTCCCTGGGGCCACCACTTAGCTCCCTGGGGACGAGGGAGCTGGATGATGCCACGGGCTTCGCATTTGGTGGCCCCCAGGGGAAGGCAAAAAGCAGGTTGGGGTGGCCTGGGTGGGAGCCAGCCCCTCTCCTCCCTCTCCCTGCTGCACTTTACTGGTGGTGGAGGGAGAAGGGGGACGAGTGCCGGGATGCCCATGTACCTTCACAGGGTAGGAGGGGGCTCGGGGGGTGGGGACAGCCCTGGGTCCCCTCTGCTACCCCTTTCTCTCTGTTGTATAAAGCTGATTTCTTTGGCGCTGTCCTGACAAGAGCTTCCAGAGCTTGTAATCGATGCCTCCCCCTCCTTTTTACAAAGTTTGGTTGTGTTTTTTTTTTGGTTTGGTTTTGGTTTTTGGTTTTGGTTTTTTTTTTTGTTTTCTCCTTAAATAAATTAGTCCTGACTTCCATTTCTCAGTGCTCTGATGCCTGTCTGGTTTTTGGCAGTAGGCTCCTCAGTGCTGACGGGGGGAGAGGCCGTTTACAGCAGGACCCCGGGCGGGACGGCAGCGCAGGAGGGTCCAGGGCATGGGAGATCCGTGGTTCCCTTTGACTTTCTGCTGCGTTTCATTTTGGAGGAGGAGGGAGAGATGCTGAAAGGCAAACCCACCCCAAATTCTCAGCATCTGGGCTGCAGGTGGCCACGGGGCGCCTGCGCATCAGCTGTGGTTGCGCGTTTGGTTCCTCCAGCCTGGAGGGTTGAAGGGCTGCCGGGTCCCACTTGTGTGGGAAGTGCGTGGGGTCTCGGCAGGGTGGTGCAACCTTTATCAGCTCTGTTGCCACTAGGTGACACTCTTGATCCGGCGCGTTTGGTGGCATCCAGATGTTGATGGCCTCCAGGAGCGCCTCTGGAGCGGAGGGAAGGCGAACTTGGACATGGACATGGACATCCCTTCATGGGTGAGGAGGGGACCCAAGCGCCTTGGCTGGAACCAAACGGGCTATTTCCAAGGGTGTTTGGATCAGGCCTTCCCTGGGCAGGACAGAGCATGCCCTTGAGAACCTCCGGTCCCCCTGATGCCCGGCCACCCAGCGAAACGATCAGAACCTCAGGGAAGGTCCCGTCTGCTCCTGGAGGGACAGGAGGCCGTGCCCTGCAGTCCTGGGGGCTCTGCGCAGGTTTGGGGAGCAGCTCTCCGGGTGGTGAAGCGGGAGAGGGTTTGCCTTAAGGCAGCAATTGCCACAAGGGAGGAGGTGAAAAGGAAGGACCATGGCAGGGGTGGGGATGTTCTGTGTACTAAGATATTTTTTTTAGGCTGTGGGGTGTCTTCCCAAGGACGGGAGCTTCTCAGGAGAACCAGGAGGCAGGAAAAGGTGGAGAAACCCATTCTGTCCCCACCCACCACCATGTGGCCCTTTTACTGGCGTACAGTGAAAAGAGGAGCTGGATTTAGCAGGGGGACAGTTCCTATAAACTCCAGGAGCTGCCGGTCAAGGTGTTTGGAGCAGGACTTCTCCACCACTTTTCGACACCACCTGACTCCAGTGGAGGCCTGTTTTGCAGCTGAAAACACAAATCTTTTAAAGGTAGCTCCATCCTACATCTGGCTGTCCCAGTTTAAGGAAGGAATGAGATCCCAAGAGTAGGTTGCAGTACTGGAGGCTGCTGCGTTAAGCCCTGGATCCCCTGGATGTCTCCCCCAAGGTCTCTCATCAGCCTCCCAGTTTTACTCATTCCAGCTCACCAGCCCTTTTTTTCTTTTTTTTTTTTTTTTTTTTTGCCATGTTGACATTTGGCTGTTGACAACCTGGTTTTGCTTTCCCTGCTAGTGATACTGGAGAGCAGAGCTGGTGGAAACCATGATCCCCTGCAGATGTGTCCAGAAACGCAGCGCAGGGCAGGGAGCACAGACAGGCCAGCAGAGCTGCCGGAGCAGAGAAGCTTTTGCAGGGACAACGGTAGGATTTGGACCTCATTTTAAGGCAGGTTTTTAAAAACACGTTTCGCTTCGATCAGTTCAGATTCACTTCCCCAGCGAACCCATCCAAACCAAGCGTACAGAACCTCCCACGTACCTAGTTGGGGAGGACACGCTCCTCAGCCAACCTCCTTCTCCGAAGCAAAAAGCTCTGGAGATAAACTGAGGTGCTCCTGAGGTTGGGGTGCAGCGGGGCCGAGAAGGAAAAACGGCTTTTCGCTGCGGCACGACTTCCTCGCTGAGCGCTCGCGGGGACCCAGCTGGGATAAATCTGTGCTGCTGCGCTCCTTTATCCCGGCTGGGGAGGCTGGGGGTGGGTT
Source organism: Calidris pygmaea (assembly GCA_003697955.1). NCBI lineage: Eukaryota > Metazoa > Chordata > Aves > Charadriiformes > Scolopacidae > Calidris > Calidris pygmaea. Next base: position 424,358 of record QJSC01011878.1, read on the forward strand.
TTCTTGCTTGTTCCCAGCACAGATGGGACGAGGAAGTGAGGGTTTCCTGGTCCGAGCCCTTTTCTAAAGAAACCTCCTGCTGCGATCAGAGCCTCGCGTGTGTGTGTGTGTGTGTGTGTGTGTGTGTGCTCTGCCCTGGGACGCCTGCCAGGAACGCAGTGACGCAGAGGTGGCCGGGGAGGGCTGGCCCGGAGCATCCAAGGAGAGGGTCCTGGGGAAGGAGAGGGAGGGCAGGCGCCGTGTACGAGCTCCCAGGAGAGCTTGTCCTGGTACAAGTCACGGCAGCTGTTTCCCAGTCTTTTCCCAGCTTTCCAGTGGCACGGAGATCCGTGGGGAATAAGGGCTGCGCGTGGGCTGTGTCCGTGTGTCCCTTCACCTCTCCCTGTCTCTCCTTGGTCAAGAGATGGGAATTGCACACTCAACCACTGAGAAAAGCAGACAAAGGTGTCGAAAAGGTGATGAGAAAAGTAAATCTTGGTAAAAAGACACATTTCTGTCCCCAGGTGGGTGGTTGGGGCAGCGCAGCCGGCGCTGGGGAGGGGATGGGGTCGGTGGGGGGGGTGCAGCGTGCACAGCTGGCGCTCGTCCACACATCTGCAGCAGCATCGTCCCCCGAGGAATTGTATTAACGACAGCTTTGGTGGCGGCGTGGGGAGGAAAGGGCAACGTCTGGCCCTGTGACCGCAGGGGAAGGTGCCAGGGGCACAGCGGAGACGCAGGCACGGCTCTGGTTTGTGCTGGAGTCAGTGCCCTGGGCTCTGGTCTCCCCCCCCCCCGGCAGGAATTTTTGCAGCCATTTGTTGGAAGAAAAAAACCACCCCTTTAGGCAGCTGGGTAATTAAAAAAATACAATCAGTCTCTGCCAAGCACCCGGAGGGATTGGCTCTGACACGTAGGGGTGGCAGCGTGGGATACCTGACAGCACTTCAAGATGCAGAAGCGTCTTCTGAACTAGATGAAGGGATGAAGAGGCCAGTGGGACCCGCTGGCTCCTCCGACGTGTTGCCTCCCGCTTGCCAAAGGGCCAGTTGCCATGGGTCCATCCGGGGTTGCCCCTGCAAAGGCAGGGACCGGGGCTGCACCGAGGTCAGGTGGAACAACCCGGGAGTGGAGGGGCAGGAGCCCTGGTTGTCCCGGAGGGGCAGGACCCCTGGCCATCCTGGCGGGGGTGCAGCTTTTTCCCTTGCCTTTGCTCGCCCCCTCCATCCCTGGCTGTGGGTTGTTGGAAAACCAGCCAGCGAGTCCTTTCCGTGCCTCCGGCTGCTTCCTGAGCAGGCGACGGGGGGCTGTTGCAGGCAGGTTTTGTCGCTTTTTATTTAGCTTTGCAAAATTTTGCTTTTTCTCGACTGGTGCGGAGGATGGAGCCTGGTGCTCGGTGCCGCCGGCTGGGCCAGGCCGTGGACCTGCTGGCCCCTGGGCCACCGGCCATCTGGCAGGCGAACGCGGGGTCTCCGGTGCCGGCGGAGGGGAGGCAGAGCGCGGCGCTGGCTGTCTCTTTAAGGCGGAAAAGGGAACTCTCTGCCTGCCACTTCGTGGAGTTTAGACCAGATCCCTGTTTCCATTAGCATTTCATTTCATTTCTATCTCCTCCTCTCCCCCCTCCCAGCCCCACCTCCTCCGAATCGGCATTTCTGCATCCTTTTCCCTGTGCATCACGGAGCGGCAGGTAAAAGTCTGGCTGGTACTTGCACACACACACACACACACTCACACACTCACACACACGCACCCCTGCACGCTGGACGCACCTCTGCCCGGGGAGAGACACTGCCCACACTCCTGCGCGTTGCATCTTCCTCCTCCTCGGGGACGAGCTGAGCCGGGAGCATCCCCATCCTCGCCTCAGGGCTGCTCTGCCTCTCCCGGGTCTCTGGCTGCAGCGGCAGAGCTGGGGCACGGAGGAGCTCGGCGGGACCCCGCTGCCCCAGGGCACGGAGCTCTGCAGGTGGCCAAGCCTGGCTGGGGGGCAGAGAGCCAAGCATCAGGGGTCCAGAGCATCTGGAGCATCCTGAGGTCCGGAGCATCCCAGCATCTGGAGCATCCTGGGGTCCAGAGCATTCCAGCACTTGATCCTGGGATCAAGCGCATCCCTGTCACCTGGAGTATTCTGGGGTTCACAGCATCCCCAGCATCTGGAGTATCCTGGGATTGAGAGTATCCCGGCATTGAGAGCATCCCTGTCATCTGGAGCACCCTGAGGTCCAGAGCATCCCAGCACCCAGAGTGTTCTGAGGTCCAGAGCATCCCAGCATCTGGAGCATCTGAAGCATCCCAGGGTCCAAATTATTCCCTGGTCCAGCACATCCAGAGCATCAGAGCATCCAGAGCATCCCTGGCATCTCGGGCATCCTGGCATCCAGAGCATCCCAAGCCTCCCTGGTGTCCAGAGCATCCCCAGCATCCCGGAGCAGTGTCCAGGGACATCCCAGCTCGGGGGGGATTTGCAGGGACAAGGAAATGTGAGTAACGGGGAGGGGAACCTTCCTCCTGCTGATCGGCTCCCGGGAATGTCACTCTGCCCCAACGGCCAGTGAAGAGGGAGAGAGAGGGGGCAGAGAGGGAAAGGAGGAGGAGGAGAAGAGGCAGGAGGACGGACACAGAGCAGAGACAGAGAGATGGTCCTTCATCCCCCGGAGCTGGCTCTGGCGATGATCACCTAGCACAGGTCACGGCCCAAGAAGGTCCCCCCAGCTCCAGAGCCAGCCCTGCCCCCCAGCTCCTCATGGAGGGTGATTTGGGGTCCCCCAACGCCAGCGTGCTGGGGGAGCGCTCGCTGCTGGTGGGGAGCAGCTGGGTGGCCGCTTTCCTCTGCTTCATCATCCTGCTGACCACCGCCGGCAACTTCCTCCTCATCCTCCTCATCGTCACCCAGCGCTCCCTCCGCAACACCTCCAACTACTTCCTGGTGTCCCTCTTCATGTCTGACCTGATGGTGGGGCTGGTGGTCATGCCCCCGGCCATGCTCAACCAGCTCTACGGCCGCTGGGTGCTGCAGGGCGACTTCTGCTCCCTCTGGTACTCCTTCGACGTCATGTGCTGCAGCGCCTCCATCCTCAACCTCTGCGTCATCAGCTTGGACCGTTACCTGCTCATCATCTCCCCCCTCAAATACAAGCTGCGCATGACCTCCTGCAGAGCCCTCTGGCTCATCCTGGCCACCTGGACCTTGGCTGCGCTGGCCTCCTTCCTGCCCATCAAGATGGGCTGGCACGAGCTGGAGTTCGAGGTCCGGTCCCCGAACGTCACCTCCCGGGGGGAGGAGGACCAGTGCCGGCTGCTGGTCAGCTTGCCCTACGCCTTGGTGGCCTCCTGCCTGACTTTCTTCCTCCCGTCCGCCGCCATCTCCTTCACCTACTGCCGCATCCTCCTGGCAGCCCGCAAGCAAGCGGTCCAGGTAGCTTCCCTCGCCTCCAACGTGGCCACCACCGCCACCGACGAGACCACGCCGCAGGTAAGGTGGTGACAGCGACGCTGCTCCTTGAAGACCCCCGTGGTTTGGGGACCTGGGGCGTTTCTGCCTTCGGGGTGGCCTCGGGGCCAGCAAAGGGCTTTGGCAATCGGCCCACAGGGAGGGCGATTTTGGGAAACCTCCCTTCCGTGATGGGCCGATGGCTGCTCCGTGGTGTCCTCGGGGGCGTCCTGTGGCTTGTCCCGGTGACACTGAGCTTTTAAGCTGCTCAGAAAGAGCGGGAGCAGGAGCCAGAGAAACAAACTCAGCCACGAAAATGTCCAGCAGCGCAAAATAAACCCAGTCTCGTCCCCCTCTCGGCTACCGTCATCCCGGGGGGCTTGAGTCTCATCTGACTTCCCGCTCGTAAATCTTGGCCGTGGTGGGTGTGAGGCCATATGGGGGAGAAGGAGCTTAAATAAGAGCAAATCCCAAATTCTGGAGAGCACCTTGTTGTGAAGAGCCAGCTTCTATTTTTGTTACCTGCTCTATAACGGGAACCGCAAAATACCTCCTTACTCCGTCGCTGTTAAAGCAGCCTGTGTGGTTTTTATAACCAAAACGTGGCTCCGCTTGTTTGTGTTTCTCCGGGAGAAGGTAATTGCCACTAAATCTAACAGCTTTAATTCCTCGTAATAGGCTTTATTGACCTCATATCCTACAGGGAAAAGACAAGCTTAATTGCCTTTAAATACCTTGATTTAGTTTGTTGTTCTTTCTCTTTCAAGCAAGGAGCTGGGAGGCTCTGACCGGGCCAGCTCTGCCGCACGTGATGTGCCAGCCGTTCAAAAGCAAAAGGAGAATCAAAGAATAAACATGTTATAATCATAAAATGATTATAACATAAAATGCCAGGGTTTTGGATTGTACAAGCACAGCCCCGGTGCTGCCCCGCTCTGGGGGGTGCTCGGGTGCTTGGCTCTGGTGGAAAACCAACCCCCCCCAGGTGTTTGGGCAGAGGCGAGTGTCCCAAAAACTCCCAGGAGCCCCAAATTGGCTCCGAGTGCCCCAAAACCCAAGGTGTCAGCCAGGGAGCCCTCGGGTTTCATCTTTGTAACCCGTTTTTCTTCTCTTTTCAGGCAGGAAACTGAGTGGCAATGGGCCCTCCTTTAATTAAGGCGGCGGGTTGAGATAATAATTTAATTTTAGATTGCAAGAGCGGATGGAGGACTGAGTTAGTTATGGTGTTTGTGGGCTGAAATGTTCGGCGTCCTGCTTTTAAAAATATAATTAGTTTGCTGCTCTAATCAGCAGCCTCTTTAGGGCATGCTTTCTCCTCACCGAAACAGCCACTGAGTTGGATTTTTTTCTATAAAAGAAGCGTCTTAGTGGCAAAGCCTCGATTTTACAGCAAAAAAATAAACCCCCAAACCTCTCAGTGTTGAGCCTTTCTCTTGCTTCCTCTGCCTGATGGACGGTCCAGGCGCCGCGGTGCCGCCCCGAGCACGACGGGAAATGAAAGCGGGGCTTTTTGCAGGATTTACAGCACCAAACACCACTTTTCTTGGGCGGGAGGTTGGTGCCAGCACCGGCGGCTCCGGCCCCCGGGGAGAAGCTCTGGCTCATCGCCCCTTCTCCCGCGGCAGGTTCCCTGTGCCCCGAGCCAGCCCGCGGCCGGCGGCGAGAGCAGGAGATTCGCCAACAAGCACAGCAAGAAGGCGCTGAAGGCCAGCCTGACGCTGGGCATCCTCCTGGGCATGTTCTTCGTGGCCTGGCTCCCCTTCTTCGTCACCAACGTGACGCAGGTAAGCACCCACGGGGGGCTTTTTTATGGTGGTCAAATACTTTTCGCTCCGAGTCCCAGCGGGGTTGGATCCCAGGCACCTGCGGATCTCGCTGGGAAGAGCAAAGATGGGATTTCCCCAGGGAGCAACGGGAAGGAAAAACCCTCCCAAAGGGTTTGGAAGGGTTCCTTCGAAAGGAGAACGTTGGCCTGACCGGGAGACCCCTCTGGATGGGGGCCGAGGTGGGAGATGCTGCTCACCTTTGCTGTGTGTCCCCCCCCAGGCCGTCTGCGGCTGCGTCCCCGCCGGCTTCTTCGACGTGCTCACCTGGCTCGGCTACTGCAACAGCACCATGAACCCCATCATCTACCCCCTCTTCATGAGGGACTTCAAGAGGGCCATGGGCAAATACCTGCCCTGCTGCCGGCGCTCGGGGGAGCCCCGGCCCAGCGCCATCTCCCTCTCCATGAGGAACTCCAACAGCGGACCCCGCGCCGCCACGTCCCTCAAGAACGTCCTCACCTTGCAGGCGGAGACCGACTCGGTTGACTCCGGGGCGCTGGGGAATGAACACAACCTGCTGCCCACCAGCGATGGCCACCGGGTTCTCCCGGCCACCGGCACCCGCTTGGTCAACCTTTTCGACGTGGAGCCCCCAGAGACGGAGCTGCGGCTCGGAACCCCCGTGGCCTGAGCGAGGGTGTCCCCACGGGGGGGTTACAGACCTCTGTGTGCTGGGAAGGAGCCCCCAGCCCCACACAAACTCTCCCAAGGGCCCGTTTGCCGCAAGGCGTCTCCCTGCCCACGCAGAGCTCCTCGATAACCCTCTCCAAACGCAACGTGCCATCTCCTTGGAGAAGACGTCGTCACCGAGCACTCCCTGCGGGTAGGTTTCAATAGTGCAAAGCCACGTTTTTCTGCTGAATTAACCTGCCTTGTTTCTCTTCTCTTTCCATCCCTCCTTCGCTCACCGGCACCAACCCCTCACCCTTCTCCGAGAGCCGTGGCCTCTTCATCTCCGGGTTGTTCTGAACCTCGGGCTCCAGACCCTTTGTCTCCCCGAACTCAACCCAAGGCTTGGTTTTCAGTCTCCGCTCACCCAGCTCAGCCCATCACCTCCATCTCACCGAGCGCGGCACCAGGATTGGTGGAAACCACCTCCCGTGGCTGATGGAGCAGAGGTTTGGGGCTGCTCCACTCCAGGGAACATCACGTCTTCTCGGCGTTTCGTTTCCTCGCCCCGTTTTGGAGCGGATCCACCTCGGTCTCCTGCGAAAGCAGCGAGAGTCAACCCGTGGTGTTTACCGAGGAGCAGCCTGCACTGCGGGGGGTTAAAGTGGCTGCAAACTGTTCGACGCTGCTTTCTGGATGTTGGTGGGGGTGTGGGAGCTGTTGGTGGCTCTGCGGGTACCCTGACAGTAGTAACGGAACCAGCTCCATCCCAGATCTCATCCCACAGCTTCCTATTTTTGGCGTATGACCATCATACTTTGCTCTTACAATCCCTCCTTTTTCAGAGGATGCAATTAGAAAAGAGAACCTTTTTTTCTACCTTCAAATGAAGGATCTAACGGGATGTTGGTTTTTAAATGAGGAGGCAGCCCCCCCCCAGCCCTCCTCATAGCCATAAGCAGAGAGAGCAGTGACTAATATAGTGAGCAGGCACTCAAAAATAAATAAAACAACAAATGCTTTTAGGAAATTCTTCCTCAAGTGCCTTTCGGCTGCGGAGACGGGTGGGTGGGTGGGTGGGTGGTTGCTGTAGCCCCCCCCTGGACTCGCACCCTCCCAGCTTCGCTGCCGCTTCCCAGCTCAAACGCTGAGGAGTTTGATTCCGCTCCTGAAGCTCACGATGAGTCCAATCGAGTCCAAAACACCCCTCGGACACGGGATGCTGGAAGGAGCAGCCCTGCACCCAGCAAGTCTCATTAGTTTTTCTTTCCGCGTTGCCCACGTATGTTCCAGGACTGAACTACAAGTGGTTTTATGACTAATTTGTCATTTATTTGCTACAAATCCCCTCGCGAGCGACGGCTGGCCCGGCGGTCAGCGCTAAGTGACCGTGATAAACAGGGAACTGAGCCCAGGTTCACACATCAAACCCTTTAAGGCGGTTTTGCCCCATCTGTGGGCAGACAGCTCGGGTTTGGTATCGAGCAGGAAGATAAATACGTACAACTTTCCACAAATATTTTTATATATGAACACACTTTGACTACAACTGGTTAAAAAGGTGTGAGAAAATACAGGATGAACTCTGAAAGTGCATTAGGTAACCAAGAAGGCGGACAAAGAGAGATGCCTCTTCAAGCCAAATGTTTAAAAGCAATAATATGTCGCTCTCCTGGAGCCAATTCTCTGTAATAAGGAGTTTGCTTGTGGACAAATCCTCTGATGCCACAGAGAAATCGTGTCCCTTTCCTCCAGACACCAGCATCAACAGCCACCCGGTGAAACACCCATCCCACAGCCTGTCTGGAGACATCTCCATCGCTCCAGATCCGAGCTCAGCGGGTCCAAGCCCCCACGGCGGCAGGAACTGGGGAGAGGAAAAGCCGGGCACCGTCGCCAGAGCTGCTGTGCATCACCAGGTCCCGCTGCTGCATCTTCACTGTGTGAGAAACACCCTGCAGGTGAGGTTTGTCTGGGAGAGAAAGCAGAGGTGGTTATTAAACTGGCTGCTGGGACGGCAGGGGAGGTTTAGAGGAGGTTTAGGATGGGTATTAGGAAAAAATTTTACACTGAAAGGGTTATTGAGCATTAGAAGAGGCTGCCCAGGGCAGTGGTGGAGTCCTCATTCCTGGAGGGATTTAAAGCCAGGCAGACGTGGTGCTGGGGGACATGGGTTTGGGTGGGTTTGTCAGTGTTGGGTTGATGGTTGGACTCGATGATCTGAAAGTTCCCTTCCAACCTGGGCAATTCCATGATTCTGTGATTCCTTGATGGGGCGGGAGGAGGACTCCATGTGGGCCAAAACCAGAAGCTCCAATCGCTCTGTTTCGCGCCCCCCGTGAGTCAAGGAGACCCTCCAGACCTGGGCGTGGGGAGGAATTTGTACCAACCCGCACTTGTTTTAAACCAGAAAACACAGAGTTGTTCTCAGAAGGGGGTTCATCCCCCTGCCGTGCTCCTGACAGATTGCATTTTCTTGGGCTGAGCAGCAAAATAGGCCAGAAAAGGACCTTTTATGGAAGATGTGGATCAGTCCCACACTGTTTTGGAAGACTCCGCGTGGCAGGGGACGCAAAGCAGGGTCCCTCCCTCTGGTTTGAGACGGGGGGAGAAGAGAGCGGGTGCCAATTCGCTTTTATGGAAGGAGGTAGAAATCAAACAGCTTCACGTTTATCCTATGCCAAGTATTGATTTTATTCTAAGCCAATTAAAAATATGTCTAGAGGGGGCTTTTAAGGCTGGAGATGTGGGGGGGGGACAAAGCGAAAGCCTCTGTGCGTTGCCGGCTCGCAAAGCCTGGGGGGAAGTTTCACAAAGTAATAAATCATAAAAAGCCCACTCTGTTTCTTTGGTTGTCGGGGACTCAAAGCACGTTTCTAATCGCAGTGAGGCCTCGACTGCTCGTCGCCCTCGGCTTGTTGACCAGGAAAAGGTCTTCTCCATTGGGAAGCGGCCATCCCTGGCAGCAAACCCGGAGCAGACGGGGGAAGGAACCCAGGCAGCCCCGAGCCTTTCGCCTCCCCGAAGCGTGGACACCAAGACACACACAGCCAGGCAGCCAGAGCCTGTGACACACCTGCTCACCTCCAAACCAACCACCAAATCGACCACGGGTGGAAAACCAGTTTTAATTTCCTAACGGCGAGCCCCTCTCCACGATAGGCTTAAAATACCCACAGAGCCACCTGCTTTCCCAAAGAGTTATGCGGCGGAGAGACAGTCGCTGCTGGTGACAGCTGCTTCCCTCAAGAACAGTCCCCGTTTGTGCAAGGAGGGAAGCGCCGCCGCTTCCTGAGGAGCGATGCTGAGTCAGGCAGGAATCGGCCCTTGCTCCTCCGTCCGTGGGAGATGCCGTGGGCGGCTGCTCCGAAAGCTTTGATCCTGTGACACAGCGGTGCCACGCTCCGGGCTCTCGGGAGGGTCTGAAAACCACAGCGACAGCTCTGCCGGCTCCACCGATGCTCCTTTGGGAATCCCAGTCCAACGGACGGTGCTTTGGAAGCGGTTTTAGTGCTGGCTGAGCATCTCTGCCCAACGCCAAGAGCTCTAATTTGCTCCTTCGCCCGCTGCCTGTGTCTGGCTGTCCCCGCTGGAGGAACAGTCTGGGCAGGGGAGTGAGGTTTCTCCCGAGATCCTGCTCGGGGAATCACGGTGAGCGTGGCCGGCGGGGAGAGCCTCACCGTCAGCCCCGTCCTCCTCTCGCAGGGTGTTTTCCTCTTCCCGAGTCCCGCTGCCGGCTGCCCGCTGCGGTTTCTCGGCTGGAGGGGAGATAAGACTCCCGCTGCCCCTCTCGTCCTGCCGACACTCCTTGGTTTTGATGCCCACAGCTTTTAGGATGGTGTCCATTTGCTTCATGTAGTCCAGGTGGCCGTTCACCTGCAAGCAAGGACAGAGCCCCGTGAGCGGAGGAGCTGCGAGGAGCCCAGCCCGGTCGAGTCCTTCCTCTCAAACGCCACCGCTGCCGTCAGGCTCAGATTTAGCCCTGAAAGGCTGAGAGAATGAGGTCTGAAACCATTAAATAACCCCAACTGGCTGTGCCTTCTGTGGATTGCTTCTCCTCCCACAGATGTTGGATTAATGCTTGGACATTGCTGAGTTACAACCACCCAGATCCTGGGTACCACGAGGGTAAGAGAGGAGGTGACCTGCCCTGGTGAGAGACGCCCAGGTAGGAGACAAGTTGTCTTAGTTCCTCCCTGTGCCTTAGCTCCCTTGTAAAAGCAAAGATTATCTTATTTAAATTAGGATGTAGTCACTAAACCTCACACCAGCTACCAAGCGTGCGAAGGTTTCTTGGCTGGAGGGTGCACTGATCTGTCCCACACCAAATAAAACTGGGAGCCTGAGAGCTATGGGTTCATAAACCAAATTAAAGTCAAAAATACCTCCAAAACCCCACGTTTTTATTGTAAAGGGGACTTCCATGATAAGAAAACCCCTTCTGAGATGGATGCTGGAATGTACCCCTCCAGTCAGGGCACAGGAAGGAGAGAAAACCTCCTCTGCAGGTTATTATTGTTACATGCTAAAGGCTTCCTGGCTGGGAAGGTGGAAACTGCCCTTGCTGTTCGAGGTGTCCTGTGCAAGCCCAGGGTTTGAAGTCACAACAGCCCAGGTCCTTCCAGAGACCAGCCCTCGGATCTCCTGTGCTGTCATACTCGCAGCCAAAAGGGGAGGAGGTGCTTGTGAGCCCAGGGGGGATTTATAATGGGTTTTTCCAAGAGAGGGAAGTGCTGCCAGGCTGAGCCGAGGCTGTTCCGATGGCACGCTCACCAGCTGCCTGCAGATTTCACCAATAATACTAAAGAACCAGTATTGATCCCAATACCAATATAAAACCCACCAGGACTATCCCCAGCCCATTCCCCAGCAGAAGCTGTGCCCTCCCAGCAGGGACAGCCCGTGTGGGACCCCGCGAGCGCTGCAGCTTTGGGAGGAAGGAAGGGCTCAGGGCAAGGAGTTCTCTGCCCCATCACCATCAAGGGAGAGAGAGAACTTCTCAGCAAACTTTCTAATTTATATTGAATGTGCTATTCACGGTATGAAATAACCCTGTTGGCAGCTTGGGTCAAGTGCCTGGGTCTCACTCCTCCTCGTCCCCGCACCTGGGGAGCTCGAAAACACCGAGACCTTGAAACCCACGCTCCAGAGCTGGCTGTAAAGTAAAGATTTTCACTAATTCAGACACCAAAGTCTTCTAAAAGTGCAGTTTTCCCCAGAATTAGAAGAGGAATCAGTCCTGTGTGGCTCAAACCAGGACACTTGGTGGAACCATCTTCTTTTTCTTGGCATTTGGAGGACAACCTCGTGCGCTCAGGAACGCCTTGTTGGGTGCTTTTGTGAATATTCAGCTCTTCTGAAAAATAAATGCCTGAAACAAATCCCTCACTCTTTAATTTCTCTCTACCTTTTTATTTGAGGGATAGAATACCGATGGCTCCTCGGTAAGAACCCTGTGGAAGGAGGGATGGTAGAGAAGGAAGGGTCATCATCCCAGAAAGCTGGGCCAGCTCAGCATTACCGTCAGAAGACACGGAGTACCGAGTCGGTGGCCTCAAAGCATGAGTTTTCCCAAGCATGAGAAGAGAAATGAGTCCTGTGTGGCTCAAACCAGGACACAGGGCTACCAACACACCTCTGCCCAAACCTAAACCAAGCCTCCTTTCCCGCATGGGCAAAACCCAAACCTCGTAGCTTGGGTGAAGTAGCTTTTGAGTGGTAACATTTGGCTGCATTTAGGACTTGGAGCAAAATGAAGGATTTAATCAGCACGTTAGTAATGCAATATGCGACTTTAATCAGTCCAGATGGCTCAACAGGCTCTTGATGTTTTGAGCAGATTAGTTAATTAAAATCTCCATTGAAGGACTAATGGACTGGCTGTTAAGATGTGTACGTTGTTCTCTGAAAAAGTATGAATGTTTTAGTGCTCAATAGCAGGGCTTGGTGCTAAAGAAAGAAATGGGCAAGGGGGAGAGAACCAAGAAGGCAACGGACGGGCAGGGGTTGCTGAAGTCCCTTGCTTTGCTGCATTTTGAAACCTCTGCAGTCATTACAATCCACCTGCCCCAGTCAGCGCCCAGGGATTTCTCAGCTCATTCCATTCCCTGCTCATTAGTCAGAGAGAACAGATTCCCTCTGGCACCCTAAGGATGAGATTTTCATAACTCCTCGGTATCCAGCAGCTTCCGCTAAAACAAAGGGGAATTCCTCTTCCTTGAGCACCACGATCACCGAGACGCTGTGTAGGAGCAATTCTGAAGAGCTGAGTCTTTCCTCATGCAGCTAAAAGAGAAGCTGAGACCTCCTGAAAGCCTGTCCCTCACTGCAGCTCTGCTCACGCCACTGAATCTCTCCAAAGGAAACTCACTTCTGTTTCCAGGAAAGCCCAGGAGAGGATTCCAGAGGAATTTCAGAAATTCCAGACCAATGCAAGCCCTGAGAAGCACAAGACGACAAGGGCAATGGAGCTGGTGAGGGGTCTGGAGCACAAGTCTTGTGAGGAGAGGCTGAGGGAGCTGGGGGTGTTCAGCCTGGAGAAAAGGAGGCTGAGGGGAGACCTTCTCGCTCTCTCCAACTCCCTGAAAGGAGGGGATAGCCAGGGGGGGTCGGTCTCTTCTTCCAAGTCACAGGCAATGGGACAAGAGGAAATGGCCTCAAGTTGCACCAGGGGAGGTTCAGATTGGAGATTAGGAAAAATGTTTCCATGGAAAGGGTTATGAAGCCTTGGAATGGGCTGCCCAGGGAAGTGGCTGAGGCACCATCCCTGGAAGGATTTAAAAGCCGGGTTGCCATAGTGCTTAGAGACATGGGTTAGTGATGGTTTTTATCAGGGTTAGGTTGATGGTTGGACTGGATGATCTGAAAGGTCCCTTCCAACCCAGACAATTCTATGATTCTATGATTCTATGATTTTATGACTCTTTCACTGCTATCCTGTGACATTAAGTACTGAGCCATCAGCAAAAGAAGAGGGAACAAATTGCCTTCCCACTTTAGAGCTGTGATGCCATCCCCAGTTCAGCAATTCCATCTCTCAAAAGCCTGTTTTCATCTGTAATCTGAAAAGCTGAATTCCTCCGCTGGGCGGACTGTGCCGGAGAAGGGATGGGAACATCTAAAACATTGTAAAGGACAATAAAAATTTTAAAGGGAAATAAACAATGGCTTGAATATTTGTCAGAACAAAGTGCAGGAGGAATTTCAGAACAAACAGAAGAGAGAAGTGGTTTTGTAACCAAAGCAAATGCTTGTTATAAGGAAACAAACACAAGAGGGGTAGGTTTATCAGCGTGCTTAGGTGACTTCTCCCCTGCTATATCTGTGTTTGCTTTGACTCACTGGACAGCAGAAGGCAACTGGTTCTGCTGCAGGACTACGGCACCGCACAGAAAGCTCCCCAAAAGGACTACAGACCTTGGCATGGCTCAGGTGGATCCATCCCTCAGCTGAAAGGAGCCAGCAGTTCAGAAAGTCTGGAAAGGTTTTCAAGTTCAAGTCCACCCAAAAGTGTCAAAAAATGTCATTGAGACCCATCAGCTGTGTCTAGTAAATCCAAAGGAAGGTCTGTTTTTGTTTCGGTACAATCTGTGCATCTTGGTTACAGCGTCATAAAAACACATAAACCCAGAAATTGATGGGAGCTTTGGAATCAGGTAACACCACCCCTGGGGCTGCCACCAAGGCGCTGGCGGTGGCCGTGCCGAGGTGAGCTGTGAGCTCTGCCACACGGATGCTGCTCTCCACATCCCTGACAGCAGGTCGAGGTGGAGAGGGACAGGGGACAGAGACCAGCGTGTCTGAGGAGGGAGGGCAATGGGGTCAGTTTTGCTCTCTACAACTCCCTGAAAGGGGATTTTCTCCCTGAGGGGTCGGTTTCTTCTCCCAAGGAATGGGCAACAGGACAAGAGGAAACGGCCTCAAGTTACGCCAGGGGAGGTTCAGGTTGGATATTAGGAAAAATGTTTACACTGAAAGGGTTATCAAGCATTAGAAGGGGCTGCCCAGGGAAGGGGTTGAGGCACCATCCCTGGAGGTGTTCAAAACACGGGTTGACATGGTGCTGGGGGACATGGTTTAGTGATGGGTTTTTTTGTCAGAGTTAGGTTGATGGTTGGCCTAGATGATCTTGAAGGTCCCTTCCAACCTGGGCAATTCTATGATTCTATGATTCAGTTTGTGGCTCCCATACAGCTCCCTCCATCAGTGGTTGAGCTGGTGCAATCTCCACGGCGCCACTCAACTGCCTTTGCGGTTGGTTTTCCCCCATGTCATGAAGGAACAGATGAAGGACCAATGCGGGATCCATCCGTGCAGATCAGATCTTTAGGAGAGAAGAAGAATCCTGACTTCTGTGGGGTTTTGAGCTAGAGGAACCCAAGGTGTTGGCCTGGAGGGGATGTTTGGGGAACCTGACAGAGAAAAGACCTGGGAGAAAGGAGATCCTACGGATGATCCTGACTCATGTAAGCACAGCCAAGACTCTGACTCTGTCACAACACTGGGTGTCCCGATGACATTACTCGGTTCGATAGGGCAGAGAAGTCTCTGCTCACTCCAGAGCCAACTGTTTTAAGATCCTGCCCAGTTTGCTTCAGAAAGAGCTCTCCCGCCGATCCCGGGCAGCCGGGGCAGAGCTCGCAGGGCTGTTTTTGCTTTGGGGGGCTGTGGGACGTGCAGGAGCTCAGCTGAACCTCCCTTGGCCTCTCTGCTACCTGCGGGGAGAGAGAAAGGAGGGAGCAGCAGGGCTCTGCCTCCCTCCTGCTCTCCTCAGCCAAACCCCTCTGGATTGAAGGAGAATTACGGAGGAGCAAGCGAGGCACACGGCATGAGCAGAGGATTCAGGAGTACTCTGTACTCTGCGAGCCACAGGAGCACAGGGCATTAATACGGCTGAGAATGTCACCTCTTTGATTTGTTTTGAACCCGCCACGTCTAAAGAGCAACTTTATCATGCAAGAAGAAGATACCTTGAAGTTAAAACGTCTCTCCAGAGGTTCATTATTTCAGGAGGAGCTGTAATGACTGCCCTGGGGGGCATCACAGTTTCAGGATTCCCTTTTGACAAATACTGCTTGAATAGAAAATGGTATTTTGTGTGGGGAGAAAAGAATTAATGGAGTGAGCTCCAGTGTCTAAAGCTCAGCTAATGATCACACCTCGCTTTTCAGCAGCCCTTTCTTCCCGCTGGTGTGTCAGCCACTTTGTGCACACACAGGATGAGATGCAAACTGCCTCCGGATGGCACATCTCCATGGAGCCAGCTCAGCCACTTCTGCTCTTCCCAGTTCAGCTCTTGGGTTTACTCTCCCGTTCCAGAAGCTGCAGGGAGTTTGTCGTTCAGGAACAGAACCCAACTGCAACCCTGTGCTCTGAAATAAACCACCGGCTTTGAGGGAGCGTTGGTAAAGAAGGGAAAAGTGCCAGTATCGCTTTCCAAAAATCCTCAGTTCTGGGTACTGCCCCCAAAGCTGTGCCCTCCTCTTCCAGATGGCGGCAAAGACGAATGGATTATCGGGCTCCCACGCTGTGCCAGGTCATCACTCAAAATGCCATCATCCCTGCCAGGCTCCTCTGAGCCTTAATTCAGAGTTCTGGGTAGATCCTGCGGGACAGAGGGTATTCAGCCTGGCAAAAAACCCCTGTCTTCTCTGTTTTCCAGAGTTTTCTGAACATTTATAGCAAAGACCTGATGCGGGCCAGGCCGGGGAACGGGGCTGGACCTGGCAGAGACCAGTGGCAGAGCAGGTTCCTGCAGCAAGAACCCGGAGAACATGAAAACAAACCTTGAAAGAGGCTGTGGCTGAATTAAGTTTGAAGAGAAATAAAATTCTTCTGCTTGGATTCTTAGGAAACAGCATTTTCCAAAAGCGAGGGCAGTGAACACATCCACTAATTCACCACCAGGAATTTAAGTGGATTTATTAAAAACAGTGAATTCGGCACCTGCAGCAAGTCCTCCCTCGTGCTACGGGCGTACGCTGAGCGTTAGCAGTGCTGGCTGCCAGCGGAGGAGAAGCTAATAAAATCATATTTGAGGAAAACTTTATGGAGCTGAATTTATTTTGAAAATACTGTCAATGTCATTTGCATTATTCCTCTTTAATGTTTCTATTTCTGCTCTGAAAAACTGATGGAATAAAGATTGGAGCACGATTCAGCAGAAGCTAATAGGCTTTGCTTCTAGCTCAGCCCTTCGCACAATAACAATTCTTGTGAATAGAGTAAGTCTCTCAATTCTTATTTTTCTTCTCATTTAAAAACTAACTTGACCAGTAAAAGTTCTCCTTCAGTTACAGCAGCATTTCTTGAGTGAGACTGTAATTTTAACATGCAATCATCTCTCAGCCACAACTTATCGATGAAGTCATTCTCCCCTCTGGGGCTGGAATCGAGGGCCGTGATCCTCAGACACCACTCGGGCAATTTCCCACCAACGCCGTAACTTTTTCCATCCAACTTTGCTGTGTTTTGTGGGAACACGTCGATGTCGACAATTCAGAGTAAACAGTGGTTTTTTTCTGGAGTCCTCCACTGCTGATAAACTCTGCCAGCTTTATTCTCCATTTCCCTCCACCGATTCCAAGAGGACTGGGTGATGGAGAGGAATGAAATACAGAATATAACAAGAAATCAGAGGAAGTAAATGGAAGAAATCGGGTTTGGGAGGCTGAAGCCCCAACAGGGGGAGATGGAGCTGCTCTACATCAGCGATACCGGGCAGGACAGAGTTAGGAAGAGGGATTTTCATAAATTCTGAATTAATCAGAGCCCTTGGAAGAGTTTGAAGGGAAAGGTGCCTTCACAAATCTGCTCACAGAAGCCTGTGTGATTTCTTTTTTCAGCTGTTTGCAGAGCTGCTGTTGACTGGTTTTTCGCTGATGCTCTCACAGACGACTGCCAGAAGTGGAATCGGTTCTTTTCTTTAGCTGTTAAGTTGGTGTCTGAACACTCAAGAGTCTTTCCAGCTCTATCAAAGTTGCAAAACATGCCACTCACTTTTAAGGTGGCTATAATCAAATACTTATTTTTTGGTGCTAATCCAAGTGGAAATTATTTAAATTAGATGGTATAAAGAATGTTTTAAAAGGCCCAGCATAAACTGTGCATATAAATATCGCTGGGAAATAATTGGAACATAATCTCTCGGGCCTCAGGAAAAGAGATCCCCCAAAATAAAGCCTGTATTGGTGCATCAAACTGGACTGTCCCTAAAAATAGCTTGGGGAACCCAGATATTTGACATTATGAACTACAGGAGTCCAGTGGTGACCCAAAATATCTGCTATATTGATCAAGCCAGGATTACAGAGAATTTTCCAAGAGGCCAGATGAAAACATTAGGATGAGATCTGGTCTCCACAATCAGGAAGATATCACAGGACCTGCTGCAGCAGAGGACGACGCTGCAACACCCAGAAGGGACTGATCACCCTTCCTCTCCCCAACTTTGCAGCTTTCAAACCTGAAAGCTCAGGCTTCTCAGCTCAACTCCACAAAACAAGATCACTTTTGGTTAATTAAGGGAATTTTTGCCATCTTTGGGGACAATGACAACTTCTCAGCTTGGTTATGACTTAATCTCCTCTATGAGTCGATAGTAATAATGTATCTGGGCAAAAAATCTTGGGTATTTGGGAAATTTCAACCATCTCTCCTTAAGAATGAGATCTCCTACAAACCCATCCCAGTGAGATCAGCAGGAAGGTTAAGACCTGACTGTGCCCCACTGTCACTGGGGCAGTGCCAAGGGGTATTTCATGGCATTTCAGCCACATTTGGCTAATATCATTAAAATCTGCTGTTGTAATTGCAAGATCTTAAACACATTTGCAGAAACCGTGCTACAGGAGAAAACCTCACGTACACAATGTGTCAGCCAAGTCACTCTTCCCCTTGATTAACACTTTTAATTGGATGGTGCAACTGAGTTTTCTTTCCACCTTTGCAGAAGAGATTAGAGATGAAGCTCAAAACCGAACACAAAAATGATACAGAATTAGTGTTCGTGTTCCAACACAGGAGAGGAAATAGAAAGTTAAATTCTCTATCCTTAATTCAACTTTCTGTGCCTCCTGTAGCCACTCCTGCACAATCAGACATTATTAACACCACTTTGGGAAAACTCCCACTGCTTTTTTCCTGGCACTTTTGCTCGAGTGGGGTCTGTGTGACCGGGATTGCTGCTTGCAAAGTCATCAGCCACAAACCTGTCTGAAATGTCTGGCTTTGCAGCAACAGCCCTGTTTTCAAACACAAGGGGCTCTAATGGGTAAAGCGTAAGAGAGAATCTAGAAAAGGCAGTAAGTGATGCAAATTGTTACAGTCCTTGGGAGAAAGATGTGACGGTACCAAAACTTTGCTGGTTACTTAATGGAATAGCAGGTTTCGTGTACTGAATTGTATTAGATGTGAACGTAAACAACCCTGAATCTTTCTAAATCGTTGCATTTGGTAAACTCAGCTTTTCTGAAGGGGAAGGGTGCAGTCGCAGAGATGCAGCTCTGCCCAGGGCAGTCGGGGTGTCCCAACGCCGCAGGCACTCCGACAGACGTTGTGCAAACCCACCGTGCAACGACACACACGTGGCCCAGGCACAACAGAGGAAACGGGGACGTGACTTGTGTAAATCTGCAGGAGGGGCACACTGCTTCAGCCCCACGCTGCTTCCGAGCGGCAGCGCGGGCGTGAATTTTGGCACCAGGAGGGCCTTGGCACCATGAAGGCTCAAGGAGCGCTATAAAAGGGTTCTTCTCTCTGCCTTTTAGAAACAGCTTAAATATTCCCAGCCTTCCAAAGGGTACGGCAGCATCGAGCGATGCAGAAGCAAGGAGGGACACCAGACTTTGAGGTTTTTCTCTGCCGCAAAGCAAAAACAAACTGCAAGTCATTAATGGCTCCATTTGCACTTTTGGGGATAGGTTTTTTTCAGTTTCTTCCTCTGTTCCAAGATATTGCCACTGCCAGCACCCTCTGCTTGGATCCCAAAAGGAAAAATGTATTTCATGTGTATTTAAAGTGTGATTCTTACAGCTCCCAAGTCAACAGCAAGAAGGATCATGGAAAACTAAGCTGCTCCAGGGTTGCAGGGACATAGAAAGAGGAAGAAATTGTCCCTGTGACCTTCCAGCCGAACAGACAAATAGACTTGTTTCCCCAGAGACTCGCGTGTCCCCCAGAAGTGAGAGAAGGCTCTCCAGGCTCCTTTGAGCCACGGCCTGAAGCTGAGTTCTGCTCCTGGTTGTGGCTCCTCTGATGCTGTTAATGCCTGTCACCATGGGAGGTGGCACTGCTGGTTTGAAACAAAGGTGTCATGAGGCGCGGGCAGCCTTTTGCCTTTTGAGCTCCCCAGGGTTCCTAATTAATCTATATTTCGTAACCACAACTGTTTGCTGCAAGTCTTGGGAATACAGGGGAAAAAAACCCCACAGTTTAATGCATTTTAGGAAAAAAGCCAGACTCACAGAAGTTCCAAATCCGTTGGATTTCACAAAATTCAGACTTCTCATCTGCTTCTGGTATTTATGTACACTGGGAACCTGCCTGGCTGAAGGCCAGACTGCCTTGAATCTGTTTGCATCCCTCATCGCAGGAACACTAGGCCCCTCTGCTGAGAGAGCTTTTGGAAAGAGAGATCAGTTGTTCTTGGGTTTTAATCATTGTCATGAAGAGCTTTCCCACTGCTCGCTTAGAGCAACAAAGACAAGCAGAGGTAAAAAGCTTTGGAGGTATCTCAGAGGGAAAAAGCAAAGGTGTGCTGATGTGTGATACAGGTTATTCTCAGAAGCAACTCTGCTGTTTCGCCTTCCAGATGATGCAGAGATGGCTGTGAAATGCACCAGCATATTTTGTCTCCACGTGCCACTGCTGTGACTGCTCGAGAGATTAAAAAGTACCTTGTATCTTTAGTCTGTGGGTTGTACAGAGCCCTGCTCTGGCACTCCCCGTGTTTGAATAGGGAGCGATTTGCTCTGTTGGTGTTGCCACGTGGCGCCTTTACAGGAGTTTGTGAGCACGGCAGGTAAGCAGCTCCCGTCCAGACAACACGTCGGTGAAGACAAGGAGAATTTAGCTGCCATGGGAAGGATGGGAAAGGAAGGAGTTTTAAAGTCGATGCAAAACTAAATCTCAGTATAAAGATCTTTAAGACAAGTTTCACATTGGACTAACAAGAGAACAACACAGGAGGGACTCGGAGCTGTTGGAGCGGGGCCAGAGGAGGCCACAAAGATGCTGGGAGGGCTGGAGCCCCTCTACCCTGAGGACAGGCTGAGAGAGTTGGGGGGGTTCAGCCTGGAGAAGAGAAGGCTCCAGGGAGACCTTAGAGCCCCTTCCAGTCCCTCAAGGGGCTCCAGGAAAGCTGGGGAGGGACTCTGGATCAGGGAGGGGAGCCATAAGACAACGGGGAAGAGTTTTACACTGAGAGAGGGGAGACTGAGATGAGATCTGGGGAAGAACTTCTTTGGTGTGAGGGTGATGAGAGCCTGGCCCAGGTTGCCCAGAGAAGCTGTGGCTGCCCCATCCCTGGAGGGGTTCAAGGCCAGGTTGGAGGGGGCTTGGAGCAACCTGGTCTGGTGGGAGGTGTCCCTGCCCAGGGCAGGGGGGTTGGAACTTGATGATCTTTAAGGTCCCTTCCAACCCAAACCATTCTATGATTCTATGACTTCCACAATAATTGTCACGATCCATCCCTGCTCTCTACTAGACTTCCAGCCAGGCATTCCTGCTGTCCCTGAGCTTCCAAGTTCATCCCTGGTTTCTGCTGCAGTAAAACTGCCCAGGGAAACTTCACCATCCTTCGTGACTTATGAGCCTCCATGAAAATACTCTGCCTACATTCTGCCTCTGAGCATTTCTGCAATATTCAAATGTTAATGCAAAATGTAATCTACAATATCCCTTTTGAACAAACAGCAATCAATCTAATACACTACAGCTCAATTACTTCCTTGGTCTCTGTAACAGGTGCTGTCAAATAAATCTACTGAATAAATCAGTCCCATTGTAACCATTAGGGAAGCTTTTATAACTGCATTTGCTGAGTGGGAGGACCTTTTTCTCTCAGTTTTTTTACTGACAGTCAGATAAAAAACACACTAATCAAGAGAGACGTGCAATAAATGCCTTGGAGGTGAACTCCTGTTTATACTGAGGCCTCTTAGTCCTCTGCTCATTTGAGGATTCTGATGCTACCACAGCGAAGAGAAGCAAACCCTTTGGCTCCAGTCCAGTTTTCATCATGGACGGACTGGGAGATGCCTAAAATACCAAGGCTGTCTGCATAGTATCTGCACACTGAGCACCTTTGCATCATCTATGCTTTATTCTTCTATCACAGCTTGTCCTTTCTTATTCCCGGCAGGACACTCACGGGGACGTCCAGCAAGGGCATCTGCAGGGATGGAGCTGGTTCCCATTATAGAAAATACCTCTCTCTGTGTTTCTGTTAAGCTATTGCACTGTATTTGCAGCAAAATCCATCTTTGCTTTCTTTCCGCTTTAAAAAATATTGCCCCTGAATATTTCCTTCCTCTTTCTTTCTCCTTTTATTGTTAAAATGTTCATCAGAATGCACTGCATTTCTTTTCATAAAGCTCCGTGGTCTGGAAAATGGATGAAGAGAATGACACCTACTTAATATAGGATTTTCCCACTGCGGGAGTTGCTTCTTTCCCCCCCTCAATGCTTTGCAGTAAGATTAAGCAAGTGAAAGTGTCAGCTCTGTCCGTTCTCCCAGAGAACAGCGCTGGGATTGTCTGTTGGCATCAGGCAGCCTGGACACAGATGCCCGACAAGAGCAGATTAGCAGATAGAAGCTCTGCAAGCATTATTCATTTAACTGAAATGTAAATACTGCTCCTCCGGGGCAGAAACGGAGAGGCTGCTGCGAGCCAGGCAGGAGAAAGCCTGCAGGACTCCAGGGGGTTTCACAGTTCAGGAAGCAGAAAGTTAACAGAAAGGGCGTCTCTGAAGAGAAATCAAAGAGAGGAGAGTAACACGGACTGAACCGACAGGAAAAGCCACCCCGATGCCACCACCGCTTGATGTCTTTGGCCATTTTCCTTTTCACGCCCGCAACAGATGTCAGTGCTCGCACGCAGCTAATGGTAACGCTGGGGAGAGTGAAAAAATGCATGTGGCAGCATGTGGAAATGCTAACCAAGGCAACCAGTAAGATAGATAAGGGAAGATAGAAGAAGAGCTACAGCACTGGACCACATTTAAAAGCCTCTGCTATGGCACTTCCTTCTGGGAAGCCTATATTTTGTTCTGCAAAGTCTCTATTTTATCTGCAGAGCATGAAGCCCTGTGCTTTCTGGCAAGGGCTTGCACATAGCTCAGTTATAATGAATGAAATGAGCTGGTAACAGTTGGGTATTTATAGGCTCAGTGGGCTGGTGCTCCAAAGAATCTGAAGAAAAAAAAAATAAAATAAATCTGAAAGCACTTAAAAGTGCCTTTAGCTCCAGAGCAATGTTGACAATCCCTACCCAGCTTGTGGGGAAACTCAGGAGGAGTCACGGCAGGAAGAGTCACCATGGAAGTATCCTGAGCTCTGTGCTGAGCATCTTCTAGAGATGCTGGTTTGCAGAGAGTGAGAAATGAGTTAAAACATTAAGATATGGAAAACCAAGGTGGCATGTGCAAGATTACTGTGACTCTGAATACACAGCTGAAGTTCTGCGTGATTTTCTGTGGAAGAGCTCACTCATGAGTAAAGACAAGGTGATGAGATCATTAGTTTGCTTAAGGTAATTGAGTTGAATATTGCTAGACATATAATATAGTGGCTTATCATTAATGCCACCAGATAGCTTTGAGGAAACTAAACGTCTACCAGATGTACAGGTGAACCTCCTCCTTCTTCCTGGAGAACCTACCCTTCAGGAGCCCAAGTCTAGACCTAATGAACCAGGCACCGATATCACAGAGCTGCTGTAATTACAGACTGGTTCCTGCTCCATGGCATCAACACAGCTGAACTGACCAAGGTGCACGGCCCATCACCTTGTCCCTCCATGAACCTGAGCAGTGTTGAAGGCTCCACCAAGATAAGATTGCGGGTTGCACTGGCTCTGCAGTCGTGGTTTTGAGCTCCAGTTTTCCCATCTGATCCTACCTACCTGCTGATCTAGGGCTTGCAAGACAGCAAGGTCCTTCTTGGAGAATAACGGCATTTTCTGTCTCTAGTATAAGATTTTCAAAACAACAAAAAAACCCCAAAAATATCCAACAAGAGAGGCACATTATTGCTCAATACAGAGCGCTGGCTGGGCCAACAAAATCTTACTGAGGTCTGAGATGAGAGTTATCGCAAAGAACAGAAAGAGGGACAAAGCCCCATCCCTGGAGGGGTTCAAGGCCAGGTTGGATGGGGCTTGGAGCAACCTGGTCTGGTGGGAGGTGTCCCTCCCCAGGGACTGGTGGAACTGGATGATCTTTAAGGTCCCTTCCAACCCAAACCATTCTGTGATACACAGAGGTGCTCTCTTCAGTGTCCCGTCTTCCCCTACTCAGTGAGTGTGAGGTTGCAGTGCTGCAAGAAAAGGACAGATGGAAAAAGTACTACTTACTACAGAGGAAAGGTCCATGTTTACCATCCTCCTGTCATCCAGGTCGACCGGCTGGAGGCCTGCGACGTTGATCTGGACAGAGGAGGTTCTGTACACAAAGCCCAGCAGCCAGTCCCCCCTAGGAGCAGAGCAGAAGAAGAGTGTGAATAAATCCCATTGCCAGAACAATGCAGTATGGGACTACTCAGACCACGAGGAGAGTAGAAGGGCCGGGAAGCACAGGGATGTTTGGACCAAGAACTCCTGCAGCTTTGTCTGAAGTAGGAATCAGAGTGGTTGGGCAGGTTCCTGGGACACAGCAGTGTAAGTCTGAATTTAATCCTGATTCCCAGGCACAGTCTCATTTTATGCAGTGGGTTTAAGAATCTGACCCTTCTATTTATTTCTGTATTTGCTTAGAGATTGCAGGACATTCACATGTTTAATCTTTTTAATGTACTAATAGGTAGAAGTTCCCCAGCCTGTAAGACAGCTGTAAACGTGACGAGGCCTACAATACCAACGTCGCTGACATAAATACCGTCTGCGAGGCTCCTCGGAGTGCTCCTGATTTATAGGTACTGTATAAATACATGATTTCAATGACAAAACTAGGAAGAGTTTGTTCCCACTGCAGGGTATTGCCATAAGTCACTGTGACAGTTTCAGGGTAGACTACGGCACGATGAGAGAAGGCGACGTGTCCTTTGGAAATACATAATATCTTCTCCTGCGCTGAGCAACAGCATAAGACCCAAGCACTTAAATGTCACTACGCTCTATAGAGTAGATTAAAGTTGGATGCAAGTGGTATTTGTACTCTGTGATGGCAGCAGGGGAAATGCACCTGCACAGGTCCCCGTTTCTGGCTGCTCCTGTCCACTCCAAAATGGTCCATACTGGAAGCTGTAAGTCTACACAGAGCTCTGGAAAATCTTTATGAGGCATCCACGCTCCTCGGGCGTGGGTTCTTTCAAAGCTGAGCCAGTCTAACTAATTTGGGAAAGGCTTCCCAGCAGGAATATGTAACCCCGCTGTGAAATCAGACAGGACAGCTCTGACAGCTGGCTTTCACTCTCCCTATCCTTTCAGACTTCAAAGCCGAAGGAGACAAGCTACGGCGGACTGAAGCTCAACAAATTGGGCCCAAATCTGATCTTGCAGGAGTTTTATTCAATGTAATTCATCTGACCTAAATGGAGCTACTGCTAAAGTGACAGAACGAGGCCACAATTTGTATAAGCGAGAGACCAGAGAAAACAGAATCAGGTGGGGTCTTACCACAAAATGTTTGTATAACCCTTCTCTTGTATCTGATATCTCTGTATGTCTGAGTTACCCCCTCTACTAACAGAGTAACCCTCAAATTCAGCATCTGAGGGCAATGGAGAGAACCAGCCTCGTGGAGTATTTCCTGCCGGTCTCCTCAACCCCTTCTTCCTATTTGTGAGCACCAAGCTACAATTTCTACATCATTTTTCATTTAACATTCAAGACATGGGCTTGCCAAGGCAGAGACTAACCAAATTACCCCAGACACAGAGGTACAAACACTCATACTATTTTATTCCAACAGCATATGCAGGCTTTGAAACTATAACAAGATCAGGGTTGGGTTTGTTGGTTTTTTTTATATTCTAGGAAATGAATACACTGAGCTTTTCTTGCAGTGAAATTGATTTTTGTATAACGGAGGGAGGAATGATATTTGCCAGGGCAAATTCAGTTACACGCAACAATTGCTGTCATTT
This sequence comes from Calidris pygmaea, assembly GCA_003697955.1. Lineage (NCBI taxonomy): Eukaryota > Metazoa > Chordata > Aves > Charadriiformes > Scolopacidae > Calidris > Calidris pygmaea. The sequence continues at coordinate 449,505 of QJSC01011878.1, forward strand.
ATGGCTTCTTGGAGGAACACAGAAGCACTCCCAAAGAGGCAGCAATTGCTGCTTCTTTATGTCACGTGAAGAAATACTGTAACTGGTGTGTGCATCTGGCATCCATAAAAACCTCCCGTGATCCAAAAAGGACAAAAGCAACAATTTTCAGCCTAACTGACAAATGGGGCTAATAATTTGTTGGTTTAATCCTGGATGCTTTTAATTCTTTTATTTAGTTCTTTGTAAATTAATATACTGTGTTAGATGCGTAGTAATAGAATTCTTCCTCATTTCATACATACGTACATATGGAAAGTACCAACAGTGTTTTTAACTGTCCCTGACCTGAGGGCTCATGGCTTTATAAACTGTCTTGACTTGCAGTTACATGCTCTTTGCTAATCTTCCTGCCTGGTTATTTCTCAATTTATTTTCCCATGCTCTTAGTCTTCCCTGCTTCATTCCTTCGTTTTAATTTCCTCTCTCCTAATTGTGCTGGTAAGCAGCGTTCTTGTCACAACTATCTTCCAATACACAGTCATTAGATTTGATACTGTCACTTGAATTCTTAATAGCTTTTATAAGATTGCTGCAGCTGTTTTGTGCCTCTCAATCTCCCTCTTCTCACCCAGCAGCTCTCCCAACTCTGCATCGCAGTTGCCTCTGCAGTTTTGAAAGGCTGATATCTGGTTTCAAGGTAACCTATCTATTTTTTTCACATCCTTAGTAAATTTGGTACAGCTATTCTAGCTACACCTCCTTTGTAAGCAAAATACCTTGCTCACATGGACTATCTTGACCAGAAACTGAGCCTAGATATAAAAAAATCTTCAATTTGCCTGAGCTCCTTCCCTTCCATTGCAGTTTTAACATCTTGTCCCCTACAAGCAGCCCCTAGTGAATTGCATCTTGAAGCTTTGATAGATTTTAATTCAAGTTCTTTAACTGTCAGTGAACTTAACGGCTGTATTTATAGCCCTTTGCATAAAGCTTACATTTAAAGGGGCCGTAGAATGTGTCAAATTCTGCTCACACAAACACACAGAACCAGCTTTAAGCTGCCAGGGTGATATAATATTCAACCGTATGAACAGGACTCAGCACCTCAGGCTTCCAGTGTAACTCCACATCACAAATAGCCGAGAGCTGGAGACAGAGCAGCCTTCAACTGCCTCTTGACGACTGTCATCTCCAATTAATCTGAGGGAGAGACCCCCAGAGGGAAGAGGCTCTGGCACCACCGCACCAACGTACCCACCAGCTGAACAAATATTTCCTTACACAATGTTTAAAAGGGATAAATGTACAAAATCATTCCAAAGTGACACAAGGATAATGAAGCAGGGGGCTGAGCACGTACAGACCTGCAGTAACCGTTTATGATCTTGCCCGACACCACTTTTGTGATAGCTTTCCAGTGCTTGGCTTCTCCTTCCACCGGAGCTCCCAGTAAGACCACGTCTTCGATGATCCCTTGAGAGTCTATTAAGATGAAAGCAGAAAAGCTCAGATTTAGAAGAAAATATAGAAGAGGGAGAAGTGGCCTGGCCTCTATCCACAAAGATGCAGTTCAAGCAGCAAACCAGTGGGAAGTTCTTATTGATCTGGGTTTGCAGAGAACAGAACTATTAGGCTTTGAAACAAGTGAAAGGGGCTGGCATTCCACATAGTGAGCAAATGTTGTCATTTATTAAGCACAATAAACTCTTCCCGCAACTGAATTAATGAAAAACATGACCTGTATGTGCAACAGAACCCCCCCAGATTCTTTATATTGATTTGGAACAAGCAACAAGGAAGGCATTTGCCAACACAAGGTGATAATCTATCAAAGTGGTTTGATTTTCTTGAAGGGTACTTTAACCTGCATGCCCAGGGCACGGTTCGCTGAAAAGGAATGTTGACTTTTAAGCGTAATAAATCTTCCTCTCGTATCAGACAGCTGCAGCTGGGAAATTTCAGTAGAAATAACGATTGAATGAGAAATATTGGGCAGTTCTGCTAATTTCCTACACTCTTAAACAATATATATTAATATATGTTCATAAATCTTCTTTGTAAAGAGAGTGCAGGCACCTGATGCCATAGTAGTTAAAGGAAATTCACAGCAGCGCAGGTCCTGGGAGACTCCTGGCCATAGAATGCCAAATCCATACTCTCCACCTGCGGGAGACCGGCGTTCGCAAGGCGTGAGCTTTTCTGGCGTCTGCAGTTTGTAAAATAATATGCTGAAGTTTACGTGGAACTGAAAGTAGAGAATGACTGCGTTCCACCTCCACTTATGATGGAGAGGTGCTGCCTGGATAGACTTTTTAAATGTAAATCACTTGGTTTCCTTTCCCTAATGGCAGTAAAAGGCCTGGAGCTGCCTGCAGTGCCCGTGTCCTTCTCTGCAGCATAAATCCCAGCGCCTGACAACCGCCCCAAAGAGCTCTCATGGTATTATTTCTTATTGCAAAGCAAATTTTGTACCAATGAAAAGAACGGCAAAGAGCAATTCAATTTTGTTAGTGTAATCTGTGAGCAATAAAGTCCTGCTCCCATAATCGCGGGCGATGAAAAAGCAACCCAGCGCCTCGCGAACGGGGAGCTCGTTCCTACCAAGGTACTAAATTCCACAGCCACAGCGTGAGCCAACTGAATAAACAAACAGCTAATTCATCAGGATCCCGAACATTTGGGCAAGGTATTGGAAGCTTTTGTTTCTCCAGCCCTTTATACAGCTTAGTTCTTGCTCAGAACAAAAACGTTCAGCCTTGGCTGAAAAAATAGTCATTTTCTTCAGACGCTGACAGAGGGGGATGGAAACCTGAGAACAGATCGCTGGCCTACGCAGTTGCTGACACTCTAGATAAATTAAATGTATTTCACAGTTTGCAAATCTTTTATATGATGAAGAATATTAAAGTCTGCACAGCAGGAAAATAAAAAAAAAATAATTAAGTTTTCATTAGTTTGCATTAGTTCACACTTCTTATTTACTAAAATGTATGGGAATTGTGATGAAGAAATCAGACCAATCACCTTCCCGTGTAGTAACGTGTCTCTGACGGGTCATTACAACATCTTCTGCTAGAATGTCATTTTCTGGAACTCTACTAAGCTCTGGCTCCCAAAGCCATTTGTGATGAAGTATCCCAAAGGTTATTTAATTGCTTTGCAGAAGAGTATTTGCTTTTAACAGAATTTGAGTTTCTGCCATGGTGTTTCACTGGATAATCCACGATTAGTTATTTGTCCTCAGAAATGCCACTGGCATCTGGATACAAAAGGCCTGCATGACTGGGCCGTGGATTGCTTTTGTGTGAGACATCCAAGTCCAAACCCAAATCAGTCTCAGATGTCCCAGGTCCCAGCTCCTTTCCTTCTGTGGCTTGTGCTGGAATGTGCCTGTGAAGAGCTCCTTGGCAATCTGTGCCGAACATGCTGCTTTGCATCTCGCAAACAGCTCAGCTTTCATAATTCAATTAAGGAACTGAAAAATTAGTGTACAGCGGGGAGCTGCCATGATACATAATTATGATGCTTAGATTTCCTTAGAATGGCAGCCAACCTTAAAGACCCCTAATGATTTCCTTTCACGTATTACTTAGCTACGGGCCCACGTTATTCCAGCGAGAGACTGCAGACCATTAAATAAAAGCCTGAAAATATCCCAGCCCCTGGCATTCTTAGGACACAAAAAGAGTAGATGTAGGGCCAGATTAGGATCTGGGTTCTGGCTTCAGTGTTACTCTATTAGAATCATTCTGGATTTGATTAGATTTATTTTGAGAAGAGAATTCCTGGATTTGAGGACTTCCATCTTCAAGCAGAAGTGAAGGTCTGCTACACAGCTGTCCACAGAAGAATTGCTGACCTTCTCCGTCCTCACTTGACTCTATTCCCACCTTCTTGGACTTTATTGAACATTTTCCTTTGTAAAGCTCCTTATTTATTAGCGACTCTCTGGGAGGCTAAACAGTTAATGAAGTAAATTAGATACGGGGGGGGAGGGAGACTGCATGCACACACTCACTACTGACTCAACTCCAAGATGCAATTTACATCAACTGATCATAATGATTTTATTCTTTTACTAAATTAAAAATAGAATCTATTAATAAACAGAACTACAACGGGTAATAAATTGACAGATGGTTTTTTACTTGACTTTGGGGAAAAATTACCATGAAAATAGCAGATGACAGTGGCATTTCAGTGACTTAAATGGAAGGGAGGACTCAGGGAAGCAGATACAATAGCTACAGAGAGCTTCCAATAAAGGCAAAGCATCCTCTGCCAAGGTCCCAGTGGCATGTGGGCAGCTCACAGACGGATCCAGCACTCGAATGTCACAAAATGTCAAGTTGTTGTTTACAGACTGGAGACCAAACTGACACACAGGAGCACCTCGAGTGAGGACAGTGGATTTAATCCACTGAACTGACTGAAACAACAGAAGAATTTGGCTCCGAATGTGTTTCAAAACCACTTTTTTAAAGGTTTCTGTCCTATCCTAAAAGACCCAAACTCTGTTCCAGAAGATCTCTTCCTCTTGGAAGAAAAACTTCTCTACCAGCAGTAAGGAAAATAGAGGAGAAAAAGTTTAGAAGGTGAACTTTACCTTTTTCTTGAGCCATCTCCTGCAGGCAGAAGTAAATGACTCTTGCACCCAGACTGAAGCCAATCAGTGAGACAGGTCGCTTGCCCTAAGGGAGGAGGAAAGGAGAAGATGCCATCAAATACTCTTCTAGGCCTAGGAAGAATTCCCCAAGCCCTTATATGTAAAGCGCTTACTCTTGTGCACGATCTTTGAGCAATTTGGTTGATTTGGAAGGGATTATGTATCCTCAAAGTTATGCACAGCTCAATATTGAGAATTCTGCACATCTGAGTATTTTGTATTCTTTGACATTCAGAAAATCAGTCAAAAGAATCTACCGATCAGAAGTTACAACAAAGCAGATGTTTCAAACAGAAACAAAACAGATGCTGTCATTGTTTTGAAATTTCCAGATGAAAGCCTAATGCAAGGAGCAAAATTTTCCTAGAAATGTTTCAATAAACAGAAGAAGAAGCTGTAACACAAAAATATTGGCCACTTCTAGACTTAAGACTGAATTGCAGCAGCGCTGTGTGGCTGCTGCAAAACATGATGGGAGGGGGTAAGCTTTTATTTTTTTAGTAGCCTAATAAGATTTTCGATAAGATCAAAGGGAGCCTAATCTCAACAGCAATGAAAAATGGTGTTTGCATTAACCAGGGCAGCAGGTGTGTGATGGACTCCCTACACATCACACTAACCAGGGTTAGATGCTCCAGCACGTTGGAATGTGTGTTTTCACAATAGCGAATGCTAAATAGGCAAGTAACAAATGCCCCCAAGCAAAACAAAGGGCTTATATGAAATAAAGTTTATTGCCTTCCCTGGGATTGTATTTTTATGAGAAATCAAGTTTGTTTCTCTGCTCTGCTGTTTCACACTGTTATTTACGACACGCAGCTCTGGGGCCACAGCTCCCGTAGGGCTCCTCTATAACGAGAGACAGGACTAGGCTGCGAGAGGAACACGTGGGCAGCAGAAATCAGGCTCCCTCCACGCCGGGGACAGCCCAACAAATAATGCCAGGCTTTTAGGGGGCAGAAGCGTCTTTTGCAAACCTTCTCAGGAGGGTTTAATAATTTCTGTCACTTCTTTCAGGTATTAGCCCATTCCACTTCTCTGCAGGCAAAAATAGGATTCATGGTGCATCCACTGCTGCAGAGTCTTCTCTTTCATTGTTTTGCTGGTGCCTCTTAATTGCCAGTAAATATTTTTAACACTCAGTATTCTCTGTTCTCAGATTTCCACTGGGGGACTTGGCCTGGCTGTGACATGGTCAAGCCACTTGTCATTTATGACCTGGATCTATTCTTCTTCATTTAGAATAGCTTTAGGTGAACTGGAATGAATCTCAGCAGGGATTCTCTGATTCTCTTGGGACTTCCTGTTTTTCCTCAATGAACCAGACACGTGCTGGTCACCTTCATGCATCATTTTTTTAACTTTGCAGTTTATTATTCATTTTCTTCTCCCTGGAAAGATCCCGCTTGATAGTTAACTAGCATAACTATAAAACTGAACCTCCGTGGGCCAGATCCCTTCCAGAAATTATTCCTGGATAATTTCTAGCCGATTACCTGCTGCCGACTGAGCAGGATATGTGCGAGGTGTTTGCCGACTTCAGCAGACCGATGGAGACACACTCCCCAGGGGTTGTCAATGACACCAGCAACGGTCAAGAGGGAAGTTGGCCAAGTCAAGGCTGTCACAATACCTGAAACACACAAAGCAAACAGCATGGCGTGGTCACTGATCTGGGCTGCTCTTAGGAAACATCAAAAGCAAGACGGTTCACTCAAGTTAAAAGCTAAACCTAGGACCTTTTGTCATTTCCAGTTCTTCTTTCTCAAGAGCTGATCTGAGAAATGTTTTGCTAGACTAAAGATAAGAAAGAATCTGATGTTCTGATAGGGAGGCAAACAGACGCTATACATGAATGTAACCTGCATGATGGAAAGGTTTATGTAAAGAAGTAAAACACAGTGTAATAACATAGAGAAATAAACACAGTCATGCCTGAAGGGAGGTGTTTCCAGCTGTAATTTTAAAAGAACGAGTCAATGAGAAAGAGGGACAGCAATCCAGGAGAGCAAATCTAAATTACAGGTGTGGCAGAGAAGGTTCTCAGGCCAGTTCTGCGGGGCGGTGCCAGTGCTGCCGGGGGAGATGCCTTCTCAGAAATCTTCCTCGTTTAGGAAAGCTCCTTCAAACAGTGAAATCGCACAAGAGCGGCTCAAGCAGCTCTGAGATGATTCAGGTTCTTACCTGACAAGACAGTGAATTTTAGGGCTTCCTGAGCCATCATGTTCACAAAGCCATTCAGCAGGGAATCTAAGGCGTTGCCAAGCTCCATCAAGTACTTGGATTCCCAGGCCAGGCAGTACTGCTCCCTCGACTGCAACATGCTGCTCCACGGCGCGGTGAAGCTCCCTGAGAAAGGTCGCAGAGATGGAATTCGCGTTCAGAGAAAACACAAGAATTCTTCTTGGCAAGAGGAATCCAACAAAGAATCAGAAAAGAAGCTGCAGGACACTGGAATATACTGATATACTGTGATAATCAGGAACCGTATTTTCAGATACTGTTAGATTTAGACTCTGTATTTCCACTGTTTTACAATAAATTTGGGGGTTGTAAATAATGCCACAGCTTTAGCTGCCTTGGCAAAGAGTCTTCAGCGTGGACAAGCTCAGACTTCACGATCCATTCAATTGCCCCAGAGACTGCCAAGACAGATGGACGTTAACACTAATTATGTCAGGTATTAAGGACATTCCTCCTACCATCAGATCAGGCCAAGTCCTGCAGCTCCATCTTCTCATACAGACCAAAGGAGAGCCTGCCCTGAGAATGTGCTGAATGGCTGCACAGACTGACTTCAGTGGGACCAGAAAAATGGAAAATATGCAAGATCTTGTCAAAAATAAAAATCTATCGCAGAGCATCTTCCCAAGCACTTCATTTAGGTGGCAAGGATTGCATTAATGGTTCTATCTGAAAGCAAGGAATCTGCATTTTCAGATCCAGACTGCAATTATTTTCACTTTGCCATCTAGCCTAGTTAGCCACTTCAGTTTAATTTTTTTCCCTCCAGATGCTAATCAAAAGCAGCGCCTAGGTGTTTGAGACATAATGGATAATTTACACTGTGCAAGCCTCATTTTTGGCCGCAAGAACAATTTTGAAGCCATGCTCTCTCTCCTGTTTGCTGTGTAGCCTGTACTGAGCGGCCAGGAGGGGCCTGGCAACGCTATTAATGGCAGATGAACTCTGAAGGGCAGAGCAGAATTTTCATTTTAATTAACTCAAACCCTTCCCACACTGTTCCTTCCCCAACCAAGTGCAGGACAGGCAAAGGCAGCTGCTGAACTAAGTGGCACAAGAGAGCCCCAGGCCAGGTCACAGCCCGATATACCGTGCAGGCAGGCAGCTGGTGGAGCTCAAAAATCAAAAGGTAATAAATTCCATAAAAATCCCATCCTCAGTCCCTCTGTTTTAAGGAGTCACGAAAGTATGCAAATAGACAGACAGAGCTGTAAGGAAGAAAACGGATGACAATTCTAGTTTGGCTTTTTAAAACACTATAGCAGATTGCTAGTTATGGAAGAAGAATGCGTGTCATTTATAACTCCCTTTTAAGGGCAAACAGACACAGAAAGGTTCCTGAAGGGACACACTTGTCTCTGTAGGAGCCCTCCAACCCCAAGGATTCGGACCCCTTGGCAAGCAGACAATGAGAAAAGCCAAAGTGCCATACTGCAAAGTGAAAATAACCTTACTCTGACAGCAAGCTGCAACCTACCAACCAACAGGATGGAGACATCCTTCTGCATTAATGATATCTCGTATTAATTATGATGCTTCTGAATAAATTGGCAGCTGTTCAGTCAGGTTGCTAAACGCATCAGCAGACGGTTGACATATTTTATATGACAAGCTATACTGGAAACTAAAACACTACAGACCTTTCAAGGTTGCTGCCTCTAACTTCACCTCCTGAGTGCTGTGCTTAACAGGATTTACTTGCCAGAACTTTCTTGCCAATAAAGCTCATTAGCTGGCAGATACCGAGAACGAAAAAAGACACTATTTTCTGTTAATTGCCGGAGGATAAACATAAGGTCTCAGAGATAGGTGAGACACTTTGTACTCCTGCTGGAAATCATCCACCCCAAACAGACCTTTCCTAGCAAAACCAGACAGCATTTATTAACAGAAACAATCTGCTAGGATTACTATTAATTCTGCTATCACTGCTACCAATCTACTGCCCTCTCTCTTTCCTATGTTTTAATTGGGATTGAGGATTGGGTTACAAAATCCTATGTTGAGCGTCGATCTGGTTTAGTCACCAGGCCATGGGAGTGTGGGGAAGACATGGTGCCACAAGAACACGAACACGGCCTGGAGTGGAACGGAGACGTGGCTCTCCAGGCTCCTCTCAGCTTCCTCGCCTTGTTCTTACCATATTTGCCAGTGCACAGCCATCCAGTAATTGCTATGGTGATATGAAGCTGTTTGCCTTCGGTAAGTGGGAGGAATTCAAACTCTTCTATGGCTCCCACACGCTTCTTCATCTTGTATCCTACACACAGCAAGGCAGAAACACGAGTCTCAGAAATTGCAGGGCAAGGACAGACTCTGCTAACAGCAGAAATTCATAAGAAATTACTTGGGTAATTTGGCTCAGCGAGTCCATGCATTACTTAGGGCTTGGTATGGAGCCAATATGATCCTTCTGAGCTTGTGTGATCTGAAGGAATCCCAGCAGAAGGCTTTTTTGCTGCAGACCAGACATTAGCTCTAGCAGCCGCTGCTCTCCACGACAGCATCTTCCTAATCCAAAGCAGCAAGCTTTCATTTCCTTCATTAGCTGCATACCAAATTTGGTCATCAGGGGTTACACAGTATCTTAATCAGCATTGAAATAAAAACTTCACAGTTGTAAGATTACACATCAAATGGCTTCCCTTGCCCTGCAGAGCTGAGTTAAGTCATTAGCTCTGCATTTGCAGATGTGATCCTGTCCCTTAATAGCTGGGAAACGTGCGGTCACTCTCTTACCAGTAAGGCCAGCTCCAGCTGCTCCAAAAAGCGATGCCATGACAGCGATTCCAGCAGTCGACCCTAGAGCAGCTGCTCCGGCACTTCCAATGATAGTAGCAGCTCCCGCAGCAACCAGAGGGGCAGCGAGACCCCCCGTCAAGCCTGAAGATGCAACAAGTGATATCACCAATTTATTCTCACGTACAAAAACCAGGCAGTAGTTTCCCGGGGCTGTGTGAGTACTCCTAATGCTACCGAGCGCATACAAATGATGGTCTTTCTTGCATCACCAACAAAGGGGCTTTCTGAGACCCTCCCCAGGCCCTGAATCTCTGCACAGATTCTTTGATTTCAGGAAAAATGAAGAATAATTTAGAAGTCAAAGGAAGAATGTGTGGTAGACTGGGGTGAGCTTAAGAAACATATCTGCTTAAGAAACATTGATCCAGTCTCACACTGTTCTGAATTTAGAGGTGAAGATCTGATCCTCTTATAACACAAGAGCAAAAGAGGAGAAAGCATATTTATGGGTGACAGCCTCAGACTGATATTTCCTCCAGCCAGTGAAGCTACACTGGAATAACATTTCTAGTTCATTCTTTCAGTTTTATTTTCGTGTGGCTGAAACTTTTCTTGGATTTGAGGTTTCTTTTGTTGGGTTTTTTCTTTTGCTCGGGGTGTTTTTTGGCATCTGAAGTGACATACTACCTTCAGCCTGGCAAAGAAAAGCAGTGAACGCTTTAAAATTAGAGCTTGGGCTAAAAGGCATGATGGTTTCTGCTGTTGAATGTGTAATTCAGACCCCCCCTCCTCTGCCCCTGGTGCTGTGCATGCAATTCAGGTGCAGCCTCGGGCAGCCTCACCGATGACTGTTCCGCCCCCAACGGTTGCCAAACCAATCAGCAGGTATCTCTTCAGCTTTTTTCTTCTTTCTTTCTTTTTTCTTGATACTTCTGCGGTTCTGCGGGGGGGTTAGAAGCACAAAAGCTGATGAAAAAGCTTGACAGATAACAGTGCTTGCATCAGAATCTGCTTTTATTCTCCTCAGTTTAATTTCTCTACAAGGAACAGTAAAAAGTAACATGCAGGTGTGGACTATGACAACACACTCAGATTTATGAGCGTGGACATAAACCCACAGATTTAAATGGAAACGATTTAATTGCTGACAAAAGCCAACAGATGGTACTTACTTGGAAAACCCTTCCTAATAGGGCTGAAGCTTGTAAAAAAAGAAACGAAAAGTCAAAAGCATTTCAATAACTTTATACTGTCCATGTGTCTTAAAAAAAACACAAGAAAGCTAAGTGGAAACAGAGGAAAGTGATTGAAACAAAAGGGAATAGGGGTAATTTGTGCTAAGAAACAAAGAGATGGAATTAAACTATTTTCCAACAACAGTGTTTATAGTGAGCTGCTTTCTAATTGCACGTCACGATATAGTAACATAATAGGTATTAAACACAGTCATTAGTTCATTTGTCTGTGTGCATTTAAGCTATATTTTAACAAGCTTATCAGAAACAGATAAATAAACCTAAAAGGAACAAATACAACTTGTTAGGCACTACTTCTGGTTCCTCTCCACTGTCTTGGTTTCTCTCTTACAAGAAATACTTCCCACTTCAGAGGAAAGTGTGAGAAACAGAGAATACTGGAGTAAGTTGTTTACAGAGGAAGGTTCCTTATGGCCTGCTTATGCAGCAGTTAATCTGGGCCTTGAAACATGAGAATTTATCTTGCTTCCAAACTTGGATATTTTCCCTCTTAATCCTAGCCTAATTGTGGATTTTCATTATCCATATAATTGCCTAATCCTTCCTGGAATCCCCTAAGCGCGCTGTAATTTTGATAAAGACAATTTTAGATGAGTCCCAAACAATACGCAGCTTTGTAAAACACAGCAGGAGGAGAATGAAGCACAGTGGGTGAAATCCCCGCCTCGCTGAAGCCAACGGCAGAACTCCCACTGACTTGCATGGCACGGAGACATTGTCTCCGCAGAGATCCTCCGAAAAAAAACCCATCGTGTATTACCTTCTGCAGCTGCAAACATGACTGGCTGCAGAGAACAACAGCGCAGCCTGCCCTGGCTACCTCTTCAGCAGTTTCTGTACAACCAAGTTCACTTTCACAGAATCACAGGATGATGTGGAGTTGGAAGGGACCTCTGGAGATCATCTAGTCCAGCCCCTGCCAAAGCAGGTCCACCCAGAGCAGGTCCCACAGGAATGCGTCCAGGGGGGGTTGGAATGTCTCCAGAGAAGGAAACTCCACCACCTCTCTGGGCAGCCTCTGCCAGGGCTCTGCCAGCCTCAGAAAAGTTCCTCCTCATGTTTAGGTGGAACTTCTTATATTCAAGTTTGTGCCCGTTCCCTCTTGTCCTGTCCCTGGGCACCACTGGAAAAAGCCTGGCCCCATCCTCCTGACACCCACCCTGGAAGGATTTATAGGTGTTGATCAGATCCCCCCTCAGCCTGCTCTTCTCCAGACTGAACAGACCCAAGTCCCTCAGCCTCTCCTCGTTAAGAGAGATGCTCCAGGCCCCTCATCATCTTTGTAGCCCTCTGCTGGACCTTCTCCAGCAGTTCCCTGTCCTTCTGGAACTGGGGAGCCCTTTCTACAAGGCCACAGTCAAAGCAATATTTGGACGTGCCCTAGTTTGTGCCTGCAGCCACCAATCATGCCTGGCATTGGAGAAAATTGCTCCTGGAGTTCCTTAAACAAGTGCTGCAGTCTATTAATACCTAAGTTGGTGCTATCCAGCAATTTTTGTTCCACGTAGTGGTTCATCAGCTTTTATAGTCAATGTGCTGAAAATAATGACACTGAGAGAGCTGAAATACAACTAACGTGGCTTTAGTTGCAATAATGAGCAATTTGGGTTATGTGGGTAGAAAGTTTGCAGCTAAAGCCTGCCTGAAGATGCAGTAAACACAACTACTGTCATGAGAACTTTTACCTGTCACCGCTTTCCTTCCGTAGCTGCTAGCAACTGCTTTTGACAGTCATTTTCCTAATAGCTTCTGCATTACAATTATCACTTGATTACCAGACTGCTTTTTATCCACTACGGTAATTAACTGCCTCTTCTGGTACTTCTCTACCCTCAGTGATCTCGGATGTGCAGCTTCTTGCCTGAACCACAAATTATGCTCAGAGAGATTTTATAGGTGGAATGACAGGTCATTTTCCAATGATGAAAAGAGGCAGAAGGACACGTTAGGAAGCAACTGACCACATGTTTTCCAGTTTCTTACACAACTGTGTACAAAAGAGAGGCTCACACCTGCAAGTCAGAACACGTTTGGTGCTAGTAACATGGATTTAAGTGTTCAGAGCATTGTTCTAGAGATGATTGTACATTTAACCTTGCAGGTTCTGGACCACAGGCCAACACATCCACAGGCAGGAGCAAAACCTCCTGTTAACAAATACCAGTAAAAAAGGTCTGTGCAGGAGCTGCCAAACTCCTCTTTGGTTGTTACTGCTCCAAAGCCTCTTGCAGTGGATGGTGAAAGCTGGAAGCATCCTAAGCAGATGTTAATGTATTCCCTGCCCCCAAAGTCTGTGAGGTCAAAGCGGTGACAGGTTTATAACCTGCTTCCTTCCCCCATTGACTCCTAACTTTAAAACAAACAGAGGGTCACCGATTCCCCACAAATCTCAGCCTTGTGCCACAAGCCACAGTGAAAACAGTCCCCATGAAGACCAACCCTTGCTCCTGCACCCCAAACGGTGGCCTGGTTAGCAGTCCATGATCTTTGAGATTATTTTGACTTTCCCTTTTTACAGTGTGCTGTAAAGTTAAGCTTTATTTAAATGAAGCTGTAACAGAAAGATTCCCGTCACAGGCTGGGCCCCACGTAACGTCTGAACTGTACTGTGTCAGGGACGTTGATTAAAAGCTTTATTAGCACTCAGGTTAATCTCATAACCTGTTTGCTGAGTTGACAGATAAAAAATATTCAATGGTCCCTTGAAAGTCCACTAGGAGCATGTTTACTGCCTCACATATTGCTAAACCTTCATACAATTCCTGCCCGATAACTGGCATATAAAAATACTACATTTCTTATAGATACCAACATTTTGGCTGTTTCACATCTAAGGACTGGCGAGTAAGAGAATTAATCTTATATTAATAGCACAGAATTAGGAGTCAGGTCCGTAAGTATCTACAGATGCAGGCTGTTGCCCTCAGAGGTCTACCTTCAGTAGGAGTTAGACAGCTGGCTCTTAAAGAGGATACAGAGAAGGACAGATCCATAGAAAATCAGCAGCTGAGGGTCTAATCCTGAAATTTATAGGAATCTCGTGTTCTGTCTCATGAGAGATAAGAGACACAAGATCTTTGTGATGTATTTAAGCATAATCTACAGTCTAGGAGAGGCAACTGGCACAAGGAAATGAGGCAGTTCAGCACAGAGTGGCATTTTCCAGCTTGGAAGGTTGGGTCTCAGCTCTGATTTTAAGAGTGCTGAGCTTTCCTGCTTCTCAGTGCAGCTGAAGTGCTGCGAGGGCTCTGCAACCCTAATCAAGTCATAAATGATTACGCTATTCCATGGAGGGAACGATCAGAGACTGGACTTAGGCACAAGTAATTACTGCTAAGCTTTCAAGCACCAGCAGTGTTTTTTCATCCCATAGTCAACCCAAATGTTCTTACTCTGACTCTTCTTCTTTTTGCTCCTTCAGGCTCTCAAGCAGAGATTCCTCCAGGACTTCCAGCTCCTCCAGAGGGATTCTCAGCAGCCAGATGATGTGGCAGATCAGCACCCTCGCTCGAGCATCATAGTACCCTAAAAGAGAGGGAAGCCCAGGAAATCAATCAATCTTCATCACAGCAGATTAAACAGTGAGTGATGAGCTCAGCTGTGCTAGAGAACCACGTCACATACAAGCATCACTCCTTCCCTCAGGCCCTCTTCGGCTTCCATGTATTTGAAAACAACTCCTATTATCTAGGGAAGAGAGCGATAAATGGAAAATCCTTCTTCCCTGCAAACCTCACGCTGCGAACAGAGTCACTACCCCAGGTAATTGCCTCTACAGCAGAAAAAGGATCTCAAATCCTTTGGTCTTCATCCTCTGTGACAGAGGCCTTTGGCTCTGGGTAGGCTGCATCTTTCCTCTTCACAGAGAAATGCTGCAGCAAGACCAGTCCTAACTGGAAATATCAAATAGATATATATGTGGGTAACATGACACAGTACACTCAGCTATGTACCAATGCAAGATATGTTTTGTAAAGGTGCAGCTCCATACTAAAGCTTTATATTCAGCTCATCTTGTTGGCAGCAGGAGGGACTCTGGAGATTAAGACTCCACACCAGCTCACCCAGAAGCATCGCTGACAATGGTCTGCATTTACACCTCACTGCTGGAAAAGCAGGAGTGAACAGTGACAACACACGACAGGAGAAATGATTACTCCTGAGCTCATAAGCAGGTGTTCTTAAAGAAAAGACATTTTAAATTTAATAGATTTTAAATTATTTGTGCCCACTCTTGCTTTTTAAATGTGTTTCTCTCAGTAGCACCTGCTGCTTCCTGAGGGTAGGCTTTTGTAAAGGGTTCTTGGTGCGCTCTGGGATGAAAAATGCAATTTTTTTTCTAGGGGTGGGTGAAGACACCAGCAAGACCCAACTACATACTCCGATACCCGTTGCACGTAGATCATGTATAGCATTTGGCAATCTATTAAGTTTATTTATTTATTACCATCATCATCAAGATACCAAACTACTTCGGTAGGCTTTGATGACGCCACTTCTAAGATTCGTACTTAGTTGAGAAATAAGGGTAGTATTTCTCTTCACTTCATCCCCAATATGTGCCACGTCTTGCGAGCCCCAGCAGGTGTTTTAACGAGCAGCCTTCTTGCTTCCTGGCTGCTAAGACACAACTCCGCTTTTGACTCAGCCAGCTTGGCAGTAAGTCAGCGAGGCCTGAAAATATATTTCTTTTAAATTCCAGCTTAGCAAAATAAGCAGTTTTGCAATAACTGACTTGTCAATTTTCCATTAAAAATAAAGCAAGCACAAAAATGGTACTTTGTTCTGCCCTGAAACAGGCTAATCAGCAACCAGTGAGTTCTTTCCTGTGAGAACACGTTAAAACACAGAGATTTAAAAAGTGCAAGTAGTGATATAAAAAAGGCTTCTTTTAGAAATGAACATTTTGCTAAATAGACAGTTCTTATTTCCTTAATTTTATCAGACTAATCCATGGTAGGGATTGCAAACCAGAAAATTGTTTTACATGTAATACAATATACGATTAAAATCACATTTATTTATAACAGGCTTTGCAGGACACTCTGGAATTTATTCCCTGGATTATTTTTTTTTCTTTTTAGGCAACAAGTGATCTGCAGAAAATTTTCTAGGCTGAGATTTTTCACAGCAGCTTCACTGCCTTCCTGAAGGAAGAGGTGTCTGCTCCCCTGGAAACGCTGCAGAAAAAAACACCCCAGTATTTCACTTCAGAACTTTTCTACCATCACATATGATTGCATGCCAATATGTGATGTGAAGGTAAGGAGGTGAACAGTTGTTTAATTTTTAATAGGTTTTATTAATCATTCCTAATATAATAGTTGCTTTTCCTGTAGAGGATGCAGGGAAAGAGTGTGCTGCTTTTGCTATAAAGGAAGCTAAGATAAAATAGGATGGTACCTTGAGCTTTTTGAGCATTTTAAAGTATCAGATGTAAACTCATCTGCATGATTCTTACAAACGCTAGATAAACTTACCATCTCTAAGAGAGAAGGCTAGAAGGTCCTAAAAAGAAAAAAAAAAAAGAATATTCAAGTTAAAATTGACAATGTAAACCTGGAGGTATCAAAATAGAGGCATGAAAACCTATCAGATTATGATTAAATTACTGCAGCATGACAGTAATTCCCATAAACATGGGAAGCCAGCAAGCTACAACTCCGCAGGGCAGCACAGAGCAAAGCCAGATGCTTCCAGGATAAAATTCTCCATATGCAGGTACAAATGGCCGGACAGAAGTAGATAATGCTTGGTATATGCTGAAATATCCTTTTTTTTTTTTTTTGTTATTAGTGATCCTGTTGATCTGAAAGCACCATATTACACCAGACTTCAAAGTTTGGAGGAATAAGGCTGTAATTCTCCTACCACTCTAAGGCTGTAATTCTCCTACCACTCTAATGCCTTCTGCTCACTGTACAGTCATACATATCCCATATTTTCTAAGTAACAGGTTTGAATGCTACTCAAATGGACCAGTGGCCCCCATTTTCTTTGGCATTCTGGGAATTCATAGCTCTAGGCCATAAGGCTGAACTGGCACGAAGTTCTTTTGGATTAAGTGCTCAAAAAATAGAAAACTCAGAATTTATGGCCATCTGTCAAGATTGAGGGACTTGAACTTCTGTGTTGGCTCTTCACCATAAAAAAAATCAGAAAAACAGATCAATCCAATAGATGGTCTCTCTGGGCAAATCCATGAAAAAAGAGGCCAGTGTTTTTACTACTCTGTTCTCCTCTTTTATTATCAGTGGATAAATTTTAAGTTCTTTATGTAACTACAACACTAAGCACTAGCTCAGTCTAGCTACTTCCCTCTCCTGCACACAAATAAAGCACAGCTGAATTTTACAGGGAATCCTTCAGCCCTTTGGGAACACAAAAACATGCAGCCAAAGATATAGGATGCTGCCAAAGAGTTTATGATTATTAGTCCCATAAGCTCCTAAGCAAAATGTGTATCGTAAAAATGTCTCTAATCTTTTCCCTACTGCATGAGGAGCGTAGAACAGAGAACGAGCCATCCTTAACCAGCTCCTGCTAGAAGAGGGGCAAACTGTACATATTATCCAGGCAAAAGTAAGTACCTGGACTCTGAATATTATTTTAACAAGAAAAGAATCTGCTATTTGATGAAGGAGGAGAGAGCTTTTGCATAGCACTGGGGAAGCCAAAGGATTAGGGCAGCTGAATTCCCACCTATGGGTGCTTTTTCACAGCTTTGTTGCTGCCTGGTGTTTTCACACACACCTCTACTGCTGAGTATCTGGGTGGCTGTTCCCATCCACAGAGAAAGCCTTCTTTTGCTTGCCTGTCCTGCCAGTCCTAAGGGGATAAGCATTTCCAAAAGGTATGTGTTTGGCTGGGATCTGCACAAAGCAGTCACCACGGCTTCTTCATCCTGCATCCCAATGGCCAGAGCGCTCACCCAAGAAGGGGAAGGTCCTGGTTTGCTATCTCCAGTGTGTGAATAACCCTTTTAATTTAAGGTAGTCACCGAATCAGAGCTCTTCTGTTCCCCCAATCACCACACTGCGGAAAAAAAAGGCTCCTTTTTAGCTTTGGCTACAATTCGTACACACAGAGTGCAGACTGTTCCTCAGGGTGGTTGGTGGGATGTGGGAATGGGAAACATTAATCCCCACACGCAGAGGGAGGAACGGAACTCCCAGAGCCCAAGTTCTGTAACTACCCAATATGGGGGCACCATCATCTGCCCCCAGGCTGCAGCTCTGTGAGGAAGGGGTGGCTTAGAGGTGTCGAAACCCAGCAGAAGGTCCCAGGCTGGGAGTCCCAGGCAGAACGCTGACCAAGAAAAGATCCTGAAGTCTAGAATAAGGTGAAGCTCGTAGCCTTGCTGCCATCATTTTCCATGGCTTAATGTAAGCAGCCTCCTGAACAGGGTTACTGGTTTGTGCAGAGCCTGTTCGCAGGCAATAAATTCTCCCCATGTGCTGCAAAGGGAGCCGTGGGTGTTGACTCAGGTCCTGTATGACACACCCTCTGTGGCAGCTAATATCAAATAACCTCTTTTAAAAATCTGGCCTAAGCATTTACATCCACGCATTTCAAAAGCTGAGGGATGGAATCAGGTAATCAGGTGACAAACTGGAACTCCTGTTTTTATTGCGTCTGTGCCAATTCGTGTTCTCAACTATTTCTAATTGGTTTAGGCTCTGCACGTACTGCTGTGCAGTCATCTGGAATCCAATCAGCATTGATTAGATTAGCTCACGAGTAGTTTGCTTTCCTCCTCTAAGCAGCAGTTATTATATTTCAGTTCTGAATCTCCCTGTGAACTCTATGCACAAGACTACCCACCCCTCCGATTGAGAAACCTGACGCAGAAAGGGAAGCAATCTTTATTCAGAGTCTTTGCCAGCATTTTATGAATTGCTGCAAGTTCAAAACCCATTTCCTCAACAGAGAGCACCCAATCCACATCGCAGTAGAAAAACACAAGAAAATGGGCATTCTAAGTATGTTCAGAGCAAAAATACTTACTCACAATAAGAACTTTCAGTATTTTCTAAACCTATCATCACTTCTTCACCTTTAATTGTTGCCCTGCCTTCTCATCCCACACCCACAGCCTGTATTATTGAACTACTGTCCACAAAGGGATTCAGTTAACCAATGTTTGCCTGCAATGAATGCAAACAAATACAAAAATCCATAATCCCCCAATTCTTATTGAATCAGTGGTGAGCTCATCGCTCATCTCTTGACCTCATGTATCATCCCTTCAGCAGGGCTGAGACGGAGGGCATTCAAAACTGCAGGCACTAGTGCCGACAGGCCCCTGCCACGGAACACAGTGAGCAATTAAAGCGTGCGCTCGTTAAATAAACAGTAAATGTTGCGTCAGTAGCAGCTGAATACAAAGAAGCAAGAACACCATAAAGTAAAGTATCAAGATATCACGGAGCTTTGTCCCATAGCTTGTTTATTTTCAGGTAAAAAGGAAAAAGCTGATTTCAGCTTGATGCACTGAAGTTTCCCACACGCCAGTCTGCCTTCCCCAAGATCGCTTGCAAGCCTCTGCCGCCCTGCTCTACAAAACCCCTTTAATTCTATCTTTCCTTTGTTAAAATCAATCACCTTGCCCATATACATGATTGCATAAGGTACTGATGTTGTGGCATTAGGCTGATAGCGATTCCTGATCTTTGCTTTCAACTAATCAAAGAATTGTTATCTACGGCTTCTGTATTCCACCTGAATCCAGGTGATAAATGGTTCTCTGGCTCAGAGCAAAATGCCGCGCGCTCCCACTGATCCAGAGCCGCTTTTGTAAAAGCACAAGGAGACCTTATGCAACACAAGCTAAATTTCACCAAAATGTCACCCTTAATTAACTCAGCAGCAACGCAGGAAGACTTCCCTAATTCTAGAGAATCCATCCTGAAGCAGAGAGAATGAGGGAAACAACCTGGGAACTACCAAGCCATCTAGATGCAGAAAGAACTGAGAATGGATTTATTGATTTTGAGCAAACAACATCAAAATGGCAGCTCTTATTTTAGAAGAGTTGTCCTAACATATTAATTAAACTTAAGATTCTCTGTCACTGTTCTCCTACTGTTATAGGACTTTGGGCGTTTAACGTTTGGATGTTTGGAGCAGATGCTCTAATGCCTTTTATGGAGTGACTAGAAGACACGAAAGATGGCTGAGATAATGGGAGCTGGTCGTGATGACCAAGAAAGTTCAGTCCTATCGTATCTTTACTTACGCAGCCCTGTTCTTGCATCTGCTGTTCCCTCGGGCTGTTGCTAAAGGTGAGTGTGTGATAACAGTTACCCAATATCAGAACGCTTGTCTGCACGCAGGATGCCTCGCTCTTTCCTCGTGTGCGGTACAGAGCAAAGGGTGCGAAGTGACAGTGGCCACGTTACGGCTGGCATCAGCAGCAGCCTACCCTGCTCTTCGCCCCGCGCACCGTAACGTGAGCCTGGATGAGGAGATATCCTCCCCAGCTGAGACGCTGCGGCAAAGGTGAATGCCACCAAAATGCTTTGCCTTTTTTATCTTCACATCAGCTTTTACATCAGAACATGACGGAGTAGTCTCAGGGTCACTAATACTTTCTCAGTGAAAGAAAATAAAGTCACGATAACTTAATTCCCTTGTGGCCAAAGCTGACTCTGGAAAAAAGACTCTGGAACTTGTGCTGTTTGGAGCACGTACCTAGAGGTGTTCTGTATTAGAGGTATGGTGAAAGGGCTTTGAAACAAACGAAAATCAGGTCTACCATGTTCAGTGTTTCACCAAAATCTGTAGAACATACCTATAAATCAAAACCACTGCAACAATACAGTCAAAGTGAAAAATTTGACAGTTCTCAGTTCTGTAGAGCAAAGGCATCAAAGACACAAAACATTAATTCAACAGACAGTAACGTGCCTCATGTTCATCACTTCCAGGAGCTGCTAATGGAGAGAGAGACTGACGGGCACCACACAGCTGCTCGGAAATATATGCATATCAGAAATACTGATTGGTTTCCTTGACTGTACAAACAGGACTTCAGTTGCAAACAGACAAGCGTGACAAATCTCTCTTGCAAAAGCAAAAAAGGGCAAGGGGAGCATATGAATTTACCTGGGTAATGACAACCGGGTTTTCTTTCACGACGGGATCCTTCAGCAAAATCTCAGTAAAGGTTTCTGTGCCCTCACCTCCTAAGCCACTAGCAAACGCTGTCATGGCAGGTAAGACAGCGTCGGGCAGGTCCAGCCATTTCACAAAGCCCTCAATGAACTCAGTCCTGAAGGAGCTGTAAGGGGACAATAGCAGTTAAGGTTCCCTAACTGGGCATTTTTACAAACTTTGAGTGGCCCCTGCTTTCAGATGTTGATCTGTTGCCATTCACACAAAAATCAGAGCATGGTAAGAAGTCAGCAGGTGGTGAGCTGCTACACGAGCTGGCTAAACAAACAAGAGAGCGATCTGAATGGGGCCAGCCCTGTCTTCAACACATGCTTTGAAGTCCACGGTATTAAGGGATGCAATTTGGGCTGAAGTATAAAAGTCTTAAAAGTGTAAGAAAGGAATTCAATACAATTAGGAAAACACCTACTGTCAGGGTGTGCTTTGCCTTTCAACGGGCTTCAGAACAACACTGACAGAGAGACAGCAGGAAAATGTCAACACCAGCAATCAGCTTCTAGGCTCTTTTTGTGTCACCTTCCCTAATCTGAGCATTCATCTTCGTGAAGAGACCCAACACCAGAAAGATCTTCCACCCCGCTACATTGAGAAGATCCACCCCCCTGGAGTCTGGTACCAGCTCCATCCACCCCCTTTGCTCACCCCTTGCTACCCCATGAGGTACCTTTGCTCGTCTTCAGGGAAGAGCCGTGCCAGGGATATCCCGCAAAGTGCTGCGTAAGCAAATCTTCCCGGCTCTCCCAGCTGCTGGCCCAGGAGCACACACGGTTCCTTTTCAGCTGCCTCTTCAGCCCCGCTGCGCTGTTTCGAAGCCCAGCCTTTCCACTTCTCTTCTGCAGCCATTTTCACTTGCAAATTCAAAGAGGAAAAAGCAGCAGGAAAAAAAAAAACACCCACAAACAAACAAGAAACAGTTGGAAACCAGGAAGTAAGGAGACAAACTGCCTGTGTTTTTCCACTGTCACACTTGCTTTCGGTATTAAGTCAAGTCTTTCAAGGTCAAGCTTGTGTCTCCCCCGCACTACATGGTGCTGTGCCCAAAGAAGACAACAGACTTTTTTGTTCACCAATTCTCAAATAACTTGCATAAAATGAGCCGACAATACTTCCCACAGCAAAAGGAAAAGTCCCCTTCAAGATGCAAAGAGACTGGGCTCCGCTCAGGCATATCATTCACGTGTTAACATGTAAAATAAAAGCCCTGCACCTGGTGCAGGGACCAGTCTACAGCTGCCCGGCAAATAATTTGCCTCTCTCATCCTCAACCCAAATTGCTGCTCTGCTCATTTTGCTGATGGCGCTAAGAAAGTTGAGTCCAGCTGCAGCCTCTGATGAGGAGGACTTTTAATGGGTTCCATGGACATTGCTAAGCTTTGCTCCTAACATTCTCTCCTCTACACAACCTGCCCCTGCTTTTTCCCTAAACGTAAGATCCCTGCACCACACAGACCATCAGCTGGGCCAAAATACTGGTTTTTCAGAGCATAGATGTGCACGCTTCCAACTGAATAGCTTCCAACTGCTCCCCAGAGCTCCCCTGATTCTACAAGCAACGAACCGAGATGACTGACATCAGGCAAACGGGACAACAGCTCATTTCACAATTCAACGTGGGTAATAATCTGCACCAAAGCTCGCTCACATCCCCTGAAATTTCTACTGACTTCAGCAAGATTCAATCGGTTTCTAAGGGGCCCAAACCACCTATTTAATTATATACTTCCTATTTAAATGTTTCCTTTCTTTCTTCTGTAGAAAGTGGCTAAATAGGAATTAGGAGCCCATTCTGAACCAAGTACGGAATCTCAGAGGATGCAAACACCTTTTATGGGACAGTTTTAGAGTCCCAGAAGAAAGAAACGCAGCACAGGAGCAGCTCTTGTTAAAGAGAGTTTATTATCTGCATGCCATCTGCCATGGTCTTTCAGGAAAGGTGTCTGTCTTGCCTTCCCACTCAGAAATTTATTCGAGGAGATTCGTATTTCTCAAGGTTTGCACTATTTAACTGCTGATGTATAAATGCAAGGCAAATTCATCACTCAAGGGCCAATGGTTATCGTAACTCACACCTTTCTCCCTGGGAGAGCTCAGTTCCCCACAACACGTATCTCCTGATGCCGTCCAGCTTGAGCACACGGGTCTAAGGCATCTCGGTCCGTTTCCATGGAAACATCACATTCCAGCAACATGGGAGCACAAAGTCCGCAGGAATAAATAAACTCTGTTGTTTCCGTACCAACTAGAGAAAGGAAGGGCCAGATTATGCTTCTCCGGGGCACCTGGGATCAATGGTCCCCGCAGGTACCTGGTCTCCCGTACCAACCTCAACAGGCAGCACATTTATGCTCCCCGAATCCCAGCTGGGAAGGTGGCATGAGACACGTCTCCCTGCTTTCCAGGACTTTCTTACAAAATCCCAAGATTGTTTTATTACCTCAGGAGCTCCAAAACCCTCATTTCGACCCCCAAAATGCACTTCCCGTCTCTTACTGGGCTCTGATCTTCCTAAAACATCCAGACTTAAGGACCAGGTATTTTTGCCCAGGAATAATCTAACACTTAAAGCTTCAATAACTTCACAAACACTTGGCACATCTACTCACCCCGGACATGGATTTATTAGCTTATTATGGAAGATGGCATTGAAAATAAAATCCCCTTCCCTCCTGTGATAGATTTATTGATTTGTTAACAAAGGCTCATATGAAAAGTGAAGCAGCTGAAAATGACCCCAAAACAGTGCAACTGTTTAACCTTGTTTCCCAGTAACATAAAAGATGTGAGCAATTACGGAGTGACACCATAGTGGCTTCTCACATGCAACTTTATTGCCCTTATGCAACAAATAATTCATGATGCTAAACATCTAGAACACCCCAAGAAAGATTTTGAAAGACTTTGCTCTGGAGATGCTCTCATCAGTATGCGGGATGTGAGTCCCTCAACATAGATATCTATTTCTTCATAAATAGCCAGGGAAAACAGGCTTGGATTTTCAGACATGCAGCATGAAAAAAAAGGCAACATGGGATTTAGATGCCCCATCCCTGGAAACATTCCAGGCCAGGTTGGACAGGGTTCTGAGCGACCTCATCTAGTTGAAGATGTCCCTGTCGTGGCACAAGGTGTTGGACTAGATGAGCTTTAAAGGCCCCTTCCAACCCAAGCCCATTCTATTCTCTCTCTAATTCTATTCTATGATTTAGTAAAGAAAACTTGGGCCATGAAGTTTTGCCCCTAAATCCAAGATGAGGAAATTGAAAGCTAGAAATACATCCCCGAAGTTATTTACAGCTTGTGGCACTGGAATTCACATCTCTGCCTCACACAACGTAATCCAGCAATCAATAGCCTTGCCATAATCTGAACTGTCACTTGAAAGAGAGATTTTTTTATCACTTCCAGTGCTCACTTTTCACACAAAGCCCTTTGTTTTCTTGAGAGGTGGTGTATTTTATATAGCGGCTCCCACAATCCTATTTGGAAAGCAGAAAGATAATCCTTTCGTGGATCTAAAGTTGTACAACACACACATTGATTGTGGAAGAAAAAATAAGAGAGAGATGCTGGCATCACATTCATCCTAAACCATGACAAAAGTGACCAAACTGTTAATCTCAGAAGCTAACGAGGCATCTCATTAACCTCAGAGAAGTAGTTGTAGATAATTATTCAGATGGGGTTGGCCAAAAAATCCCTTACCAAGGTACATAAGAAGACAGTACGGCCGAATTGCAGTTAAACATCAGATACAACGCTGTGACTGTGGAAATATTTGGGCAGATGAGTTTTCCTGGGGACGTGTGGAGGGCTCCAGAGCCCCACAGGTGCTTACACGCTGGGAGCAGCACGGCCTTCACTTTTAATCTGTAGATACAAAATACAAACACGGAAGGCAATTAATTCAGTCCCGGATAAAACCATGTCTTGCCATAAAAACACAGGGAAGTGATCCAGGCGGCTGACGCAGAGACATGCTCTAAAACAGAGATCAGGGACTGAGGGGGCGGGGATGTGGAAAAGCTAAAAGCTGAAGCAGTTGCAGAACTGGGTGCCTTTGATTTGGTGAATCCAGAGGCTGGTAGCGGCTGCGAAGCGCTGTCAGTCCACAGAAGGTGGGCAAAGCTGCAGAGGGATGTGACCAGCAGAGAGAAACTACCAGGGAATGCCTGAAGGAAACACCTCAGGTGGGAAAGCTGTGAGGACCCACATCTCCGCAGATGCTGAAACTCACTTTTGCCCCAAGTCCTCTGTGCTTCATAGAATCACAGAATGGTTAGAGGTGGAAGGGACCTTAAAGATCATCAAGTTCCAACCCCGTGCCCTGGGCAGGGACACCTCCCATCAGATCAGATTGCTCAAAGCCCCCTCCAACCTGGCCTTGAACCCCTCCAGGGATGGGGCAGCCACAGCTTCTCTGGGCAACCTGGGCCAGGCTCTCATCACCCTCACAGCAAAGAATTTCTTCCTAATATCTCATCTCAGTCTCCCTTCTTTCAGTTTAAAACTGTTATCCCTTCTCCTATCACTCCACTCCCTCATAAAGAGTCCCTTCCCACGAGGTTACGAAGCTTGGGTGAAGCTCCTTGTCTACCCAACCAACTTGTTCCTGGTTGCAAACTGAAGCCGGGAAAGGCTGAGATTGGTGCCTCCAGGAGGGGTTACCAGAGGTGCTACCAAGGGGTTGCCAGTGGCCGTGCGTGGGTGGTCAGCTTGGCTTGGGTGCAGGAGGGGTGAAGAAATGAGTGGGAGAGGAATGGGGAATCTCTTCTTGGCTTTAAACATAGAATGACAGAATCATGGAATGATTCAGGTTGGAAGGGACCTTAAAGATCCAACCCCCTGCCCTGGGCAGGGACACCTCCCACTAGACCAGGTTGCTCCAAGCCCCCTCCAACCTGGCCTTGAACCCCTCCAGGGATGGGGCAGCCCCAGCTTCTCTGGGCAACCTGGGCCAGGCTCTCACCACCCTCACACCAAACAAGTTCTTTCTGGTATCTAATCTAAATCTCCCCTCTTCCAATTTAAAACCGTTACCCCTTGAAATCTCTGCTGCTAGAACACGGGATTGTTTTTCTTTTTTTCCAGGAACTAGCACTTTTTGACAACCCCTAAAGAGAAGAAACCAACCGCCGGCAGCAGAGCGGGGAGGCCGCCACAGCCCTCCCCTCAGGGAGCGGCCTGAGGAGAGGGTCCCGCCCGCTCTCCCCCTCAGCTCGGAGCTGCACCCCCAGCCCTCCCCAGCCCCTCTCCCCACCTCCCCCGGCCCGGACCCGACCTGCTGCCGGCCCGGCCTCAAGGAGGAGCCGCCGTTCCCTTCCGCCGCCGCCGCCCGCCCCTTCCTGCCCTGCCCGCCGCCACTACGCAATCTGCGTACGGCCGGCGGGCTGCTCTGGGCCGTCCTGCTTCCCTACGCGACTGGTGTAGCGAGGCGCGTAGATTGCGGAGCGTAGGGAGGGAGCCGCGGTGGGTTTGAGGGGATGGCGAGGGATGGCGGCTCCCTCCCCGGCTGACCCTGACCCGGTTCCCGGGTCCCCTTCACGGGGTTCATAATAGGTCTGTCTCCACCACGAGATGGGTGTAGCTGCTCTTTCTTCGCTGCCCACCTTGGGCCCATCTTGGGCCTCGTCTGCCATGTTGGTGCCTCACTCAGGATTTAGGCCTACCTGGGTATTGGGTCTTTTGCTCCCTTTAAAGCCTTTCTTCCCCGCCGAGAGCGCCTCCTCCTCTGAGAAAGGGTTATAGAGAGAGGTAGCGAAGTGCATGTGGTGAAGCTGCTCTCAGGTTGCTGCCCCAAGACTTCTTTGCCATCTCCCCGCAGGACAGGTTGGTGTCTCTGGTGGTTACCCTGAGGAAAACTAAAGCTTCAGCGGTGTCTCACTTCGTGCTGTGTTACTGGGTGGGATCCCAAAGACATACGGACAGAAGCTGAAGTATGTGCATATGTGTTTATAGATATATGGACTCATGAGGCAGATAGGAGGGCCATATATGTGTTGCTTCTGATAGCAGCAGGCTTACTGGCACAGTCTGCTCAGGAAGCTTCGGTCCGTTGTGGTTAATTGGCCTTGCAGAAATCCTGGAGTTAGTTCAGCTACCCAAACATAAAGCTTTTGCATTGTGTTTTGGGGTTTTAAGAAATGCATTTGCTCTAAGAGCAATCTCAGGCTGAAACGCCAAGCCCAATGTGCAGTAATTTTTGGATAAATGTTTTTTTTCAGGGGAAGGAGAGCAGTTTTTTTGTATGGTCACATTTCATGACAGCAAAACTAGTTTTGGTTGCTTGGTAGCTGGGGGAACCAGTATATGCTTTAAAATGTGCTACATGTGACCTATTTATAAATAACAAAAAAGAGAATCAGAGTACTAATTCTGATTAAATGCTGATTTTGATTTGGCCAACTATCTTGTCCTGGTTGCTTACTACTAAACCCCTCAGGTTTACTCACACAAATACTCATGTTATATATAAGTATTTTGAGCAGCATCACATATAGTTGTTAAATGTGACACTGAAGTTCAGAAAGTGAGTTTTTTTGAGTTCTGTTAAGGTGCAGAAGGTGTCTAATTTACTTGTAACTGAAGTAACTGCGCAACACAACGGACAAGTTGCAAATGGTTCACAACAAGCAAAGGATCTCCTGGACAACAAACCTCTGCTCTCAGACCAAAATCTGCAAATTAGTTTCTTTACAGATTTGACAGTTCTGTGTTTGAGGACCAAAAGTTTTCTTTGTACAGAATCTGAGCGATGTGGAAGTGTGAAATGTTATTTATTCCATGTTTATTTTCGCCTGTTTGTATCTGTGTGATAACGCAGAAGAGCTGTTAAAAGTGGCCCAAAACATTGCATAGAATGACAGTTAGGAGTGGGTTTTACCAGATGTTGTAAACTTGGGATCTTATTTTATAGTTTAATAGTAATCAAAGCCAGAAAAATTATGGATAACTTAAAGTTCTGTAGATAAAGTGGGACTTCTACATTTAACAGTAATTTAGAACACCTACACTCAAAATTTTTTCAGGTACCTGTCTCACAGGCTTATATAAGTAACTAGTGACTGGTGGGCGATGGTGGTGGTGTTTGTTGATGAGAAGCCTGAAAAGGCATGGGGACAGGGAAAATTGTGGCTTTGGGAAAGGTCCTGTGGGCAGGGGGCAGAGTGGGAGCACAGCGTGACAAAAGGAGAGGCGTATTTTTCAATGAAAATTGGCTGGTGTATATGCATTGTTAAACAAAGCACCTTTGAAGTTTCTGGTCCGGGATTCTGTCTGTAGTGACTGAAATCCTTAAAAGACGCTGTTGGGTCTTGCCGTGCTCTTAATGTCTCGATGGGATTCTGTCTTTGTAAATCACAGTTCTCGGATATTTATGCGGTTTGTCAGATACAGCTGAATAATACTGCCCAGGCCCATTTCTCGTGATAAACCTTTCTTTCAGGCTACAGAGTGTTACCTAATCACTATCCAAAATTGGTAGCCAGCTAGCTAAGGTAAGCAGGGCAAGGTAATTCGGAGATGAAACTTTCTTGCCAAAAAGACTGGCATGAATTAAAACTGAGTACAAGCGAATCCTTTACATTTTAGGATAAGAATACAATGTTGTTGGCCTTTTCTCCATAAACTTAGTTGCTGCTTCAAAGGTTTGTGTTGTCATCGAGCCTTATCTTGTCCGATGAGATGCAAGAGCTGTTATAAAGATAGCAGGTTTTAAGGTCTGATGACTCCCACCAACATCCATGAACTCTGAATCAGCCGGTTGTTAGAGGCTCTCGAAGGCTGAAGAAACGTTTCAGTTGAACTGCTGGAAGGGGCTGGGGATGAAAACCTGGACTTCCAGGGCTGATGATATTACTGTATGGATCCATAGGGGCTCCCCCTTTTCTTTTGGCTGTTTTTTTGACGGTGTAGAAATCAGTGTAATAAATTTGAATGCACCCCTTTGGAAGGGCAGGGTGATGCGTAACAAACTGATTTTTCCTGTTCACATGAATTCTGATTTCATCTGTTCACACCCATGTGCTGACAAGCCCACATGGGCTGGCCACACTCCATCGGGAGTGATACAGAGGACAAGGGACGCTGCCTCGAAAATCTTCATTATGTTTCTTGACTGGTGATGTCAAACTGATACTGGGTGCAACTTACACACCCTTCTGGAGCTGGTGGTGTTTGGTATCTTGCTTGGTCTCCTCCCCTCTTAGGCAAAATTTCCCAAGTTTTATCTTTCTTTTTTTTTTTAATTTGGATTATTTTATGGCTCTAATCCAGTTCATCGTTGTCATCTTATCTTCAGGACAGTCTGTTTCTTCCTGGCTATCTGATTGTTTGATTGAGATCAGTGTTCTGTAGCATGGTTTTCCTTTAACCCTTCTAGCTTACTCTGATGCATTCATGTGTGCTACGTTCAGGCCACTATCATATATCTGTAACAAATCTCTCCAGTATCAGTCACCCAGTGCTGGTGAAGGGATCTCTGGCAGGAAAACTGTCTGTGAACTGAAAGATTTGGCAAGAGTTTCTGAAATTGTTTTCGGTACAGGTGAATATCTAGTACGGTCTTGTATTTAGAATAATACAGTTCAATAAAATACTTGGGTTTAAAACTACCTCCATTTTCCCAATTGAAAAGCCTTTTTTTCTGGTTGGTTATTAGCAAATGTTACTACATACGTACTTTGCAATAAGTCAGTTGCTGTCTCAATATACTAGAAAAACCAAAGCATTTATTTCCTTTGAAGGTCCATGTTCTTAGGCAGAAAATAGTCCCGTTTTTTCCAAGACTCCAGGAGGACAGCGGCTCCTTACCCTCTAAACCTAACCTGTTTTATCTGCTGGTGAGACACTATGTATATTTATATACTGAGCAACTGGAGTACATCAGTTTCCATTCTTATCGAACACAAATATTTACCACAGGCCTGATCCAAGGTCTACTGAGATCCTTGGTACTCTTAAAAATGTAACTTAACTAGAGCAAACTCCTAATTTTTTTTCCAATTTAATTTTAGTTAGCTTATAGGGTATTCTCTTAGCAACAAAGTATTTTTTTAAATATAAAGGAGCATACTGCTTTTTTTCCTTTACTCACCAGTACAGATTCCCTAATATGCTTTCTCAGCTGTAGTTCCTGTCAATGAAGAAACTGTGAAATGTTTTGACATGAATTGTCAGCGAGGAATTGAAACACAGAAGTCAATGAGCGATTAACATTATTAAACTTTAATGGACACATTCCATATAAAAATATCACACGTGGTATGGCACAGCAATTGACAGATTTCTCTTTATCTCTGTGGGTATCTTCAAGACAAGAAGAGAAACGGTGCAGGGAGCCAGATAAAGGAGTTCAGGTGAGAGGAACTACTTCTGTGCTAAAAAACATGGGGAATTTGGAGTGTCATGAGCTTTTGAGAGCCTTGCCCTTTGCAATTGCAGGCTCAAGGTTAGGAGTGTTGATTTTGCCTCTTTCTCTCTAATTCCATGCATTACTTAAAGTGGCATCAACTGACATCCCCATTGTCCCAGTCCCTTTCCCATCCCTGCCAACAACCGTTTGGCCAGGGATAGGGATTAAAGTGATAACCTGGGTTAAAACTGCTCTCTTCCATTGAGGGTAGGCACCCAGCCCCTGATTTAGCAGTCTTATTTCCCCACGTCATCACAAGAAAAGGTGTACGTGTGTTAAGAGAGTGCGAAAACACAACCACAGCCAGGGATTTTCACAGGACATCATCTGTCAGGTGTTTCAGATAATTCAGAAGATGGTACAAACAAGAAGAACATGGCCAAAGCAAAACAACGAAATGATTAGCCTGGGATGAAAATTGTGTGGAAAACCTAACAATTTTTATCTCATAAATATCAACGTATAAATATTTGACTGTGTTTCCGTTAATGACATTTAACGAGGCTGTGCATTGCCATTGAGTCTTAGTGGGATAACTTTAGCCACCTGTTGAATTTATCACGTGAATGATTGCGTTCAAAGTCCAGTAACGTGCAGCCTGGCAGGCAGGACCGGGCCGTTCTCTCTGGGCGGCTCGCGTTAACCGCCTCAGGCAATAGCAGCGATGTGGGTCTCCTTGTGGCAGGAGGTGAGCGAGTCCCTGTTACACCTCCAGTAGAATTTAGGAGTACAGCAAAGCACCATCGACATGAGCAACCCCAAACCAAGCATGAGACAAATTACCCATTTTATCAGCCCGGAGTATATAAAGGGGAGGATGAGGATGGTGAGAATCACCACAAGCAGCAGGAGCAGCACCAGTCTCTGGACAGCCAGTCTGTTGTCTGCTGGAACGTTCTCCTCCCTGTATAAAGCGTCTTGGCTGCTCAGAGTCCAGCTATGGCTGTCCAGCCCTATGGCAGAGATGTGCACCTCGAGATTCGAATCGGGGTTTTCCAAGTGCTCCATGATGTCTTCTTTATTTTGAAGTGTGCGGATGAGTCCTCCTGAGACAAAAGTGGCTTTTCTGCAGAGGGGGCAGGTGATGATCCAGGTGTTCTCTTCTTTCCTGAGGATAAGCTTGAGGCAGACGGCGCAGAAGGCGTGCTGGCAGTCCAGGAGCTTTGGGACTCTATAGATGTTGTACTTGTTGAAGCAGACCAGGCAGTCCATATCAAGAGATGTTGTGCTTGAACCCTGGTGGTTCATTTCCAAACCGCATCCTTCGGGAGAGTTTTTGTTCGTTAGCATAATGAGAGGCTCTGAGTTTGGACAGTCTCCCTCCGAAATGGCTGGTTTAAAGGCATCAGGAGTGTCTTGCTCTGTGCCTGAAGGTCTCTCCGTGTCTTTAATACATTCTTCAGTGAATTCCAGCGTCTTTACGTCTGCGGCGTCTTCTGTGAGGGCTCCTGCCCTGCTCCTTTCTGCAGCACCTTCCGCAGCGGGTGCAGGACAGTCCTTCTCAGCCTGCAGAACCTCAGGAGCCGTCGATCCCTGGCCATTGTTTGCCTTGTCAGTGGATTTCTCCATGGAGATAAACCTCCGTGCAGTTTGCCTTCCCTTCGCTGAAGGATTTGCTGAGTTTCTGGCTCCTTTTATGTGCTGCTTTATTCCCGCTGTATGCATGATTGATTAGTGACAGTTGGCTTTAAGCGTGTTGTGCTCTTACAATACGATGTTTTTATGAGACGGAGACCTGAGTTAATGATTAACTTCCTGGCCAGGACATTTTACAACGGCTGATAATATCACTGAGCAATTCCCGTCCGGAAGCTGACCCCATGGCATTGGCAGACTGCAGCTTTGTTCACTGCCAGAGCCAGACACTTCCATTATTACTAAATTAGCACTTTATTTCTTGAAAGGGATTTCATTGGTCTCTGAACACTGCCTTGCTGGAGAGTGACAGATTCCAAGGAATTATCTAATATTAAAACTGGTGCACTGAATGCAGGGCTTTGATTAGAAAGAGTGTAAGTACCACCAATTTTGAGTGCTCTGGGTAGGAAATCTGTTCTTGCTTTAGCAATATTCACTACCCTGGAGCTGTTACCCTCCAGCACAAAGTGAAGGATGAGATTGAGATCATTAATGTTGAGTGTTGAACGTGTGATTATTATCAATTCTTTTATCCTAGGAGCATCCCTGTTGGTTTCAGTCATCAGCGGGCTTCAGGTGTGAACTGGAGCATGACAGAGGGTCACACAGGGTCTCAGAAGGTCCATGGGAGAGATCTGGAAATTAAAAGCAAGGTTAGTGTCTTGGTGCGATGGTTTGAGGAACCCAGAACAATCTATTGTCGTTTTGACAATTATTCTCTCACTCAAGGACCTGTCCCCACCCGGGAGGGGAAATCGGGGAAAACAAGGAAACCTGAGGGTTGAAATAGAAAGAGATTTAAAAGAATAAGACTAGGTAATCAATGTTAATAATGCTAAAGAACCAGTATTGATCCCAATACCGATATAAAACACACCAGGACTATCCCCAGCCCATTCCATCCCAGGAAGCTGTGCCTTCCCATGAGGGACAGCCCATGTGAGACCCTGTGACCGCTGCGGCTTCGGGAGGAAGGGAAAGGCTCAGGGCAAGGAGTTCTCAGGATCGCCACCATCAAGGGAGAGAGAGAGAACTCCTCAGCAAACTTTCTAATTTATATTAAATGTGACATTCATGGTATGAAATAACCCTGTTGGCAGCTTGGGTCAAGTGCCTGGGTCTCACTCCTCCTCATCCCCACACCTGGGGAGCTCGAAAACACCGAGACCTCGAGACCCCCACACCAGAGCTGGCTGTAAAGTGAAGATTTTCATTAATTCAGACACCAGAGTCTTCTAAAAGTCCAGTTTTCCCCAGCGTTAGAAGAGAAATCAGTTCTGTGTGGCTCAAACCAGGACACTTGATGGCACCATCTTCTTGGCATTTGGAGGACAACCTCATGCGCTCAGGAACGCCCTGTTGGGTGCTTTTGTGAATA
The DNA here is from genome assembly GCA_003697955.1 of Calidris pygmaea. Taxonomy (NCBI): domain Eukaryota; kingdom Metazoa; phylum Chordata; class Aves; order Charadriiformes; family Scolopacidae; genus Calidris; species Calidris pygmaea. The sequence continues at coordinate 482,996 of QJSC01011878.1, forward strand.
TTGTGAAAAGTAAACGCCTGAACGAATCCCTCGCTCTTTAATTTCTCTCTACCTTTTTATTTGAGGGATAAAATAGCTATGGCTTCTCAGTAAGAATCCTGTGGAGGGAGAGAAGGTAGAGCAGGAAGGGTCATCATCCCAGAAAGCTGGGCCAGCTCAGCATTACCGTCAGAAGACACGGAGTACCGAGTCGGTTGCCTCAAATGCACCGGAACGCTCCGTCTGTCTGCGCTGCCCTGTACCGCCCCTCCCTTCAACAGAAACCCGTGAAACAACCCCAATTCGGGACAGCAAGGAGTTCAGGAAGACTTTAATCTCCTGAACTCGGTGGTGGGGAGGGCGGGGTGAGAAGAGCTTCTTGTTCTTCTTTGCTGAGAAAGAGGAGGAGGTTTGTTGGAAGTAAAGTTTGTGGAAGCGTCTTGACGTTTCTGCTGAGGTGGCGTCCGGCAGTGTCTGAGGGACTTTTGGGTCACCCCACATTTCAGGAGCCTGAAGGTCTTCCTGTGGGACGCATGGCTGAAGTGCAAGAATGTCTGGAAACAGGTTTTATGTTTAAAAATCAGAGAATTTTCTTTTGCAGTTCACACACCTCAATATTAGTAAGATAACGCTGTTATAAAGAAAAGATGCGGGAAAAGAGGACAAACCTGCCATTTTTACGGTGCTTTAGAAATTCTAAATTTAGCCCATGACTTCCCGTGTCCAAAATATCTTAAAATTTACAGACTTCTAATCCCTAGAACGGAGTGAAACTGGCTTGTGGGTGTTGGGGGGCTGGAGCAGACACTACCGGGGGCAACAATGCTCCGAACTCAAATATTTTGGTTTAAAATCTGGTGAGATGAATGTCTGCCTGCCCTGACTTCTGGCAGCAGGTGGCAGTGACATTTGTGTGCCTTTCCACCATGTTGCAGTCACAGAATTACAGAATCACATGGGGTTGGAAGGGACCTCTGGAGATGATCTAGTCCAAACCCCTCCTGAAGCAGGTCCACCCAGAGCAGGTCCCACAGGAACTTGTCCAGGGGGGTTTTGAATGTCTCCAGAGAAGGAGATGCCACCACCTCTCTGGGCAGCCTCTGCCAGGGCTCTGCCACTCTCACAGCAAAGGAGTTCCTCCTCATGTTGAGGTGGAACTTCCCATGTTCAAGTTTGTGCCTGTTCCCTCTTGTCTTGTCCCTGGGCACCACTGGAAAAAGCCTGGCCCCATCCTCCTGACACCCACCCTTGAAGGATTTAGAGGTGTTGATCAGATCCCCCCTCAGCCTGCTCTTCTCCAGACTGAACAGACCCAAGTCCCTCAGCCTTTCCTCGTGAAGAGGGATGCTCCAGGCCCCTCATCATCTTTGTAGCCCTCTGCTGGACCCTCTCCAGCACTTCCCTGTCCTTCTGGAACTGGGGAGCCCAGAACTGGACCCAGTGCTCCAGCTGGGGCCTCCCCAGGGCAGAGCAGAGGGGCAGGATGACCTCCCTCCACCTGCTGCTCACACTCTTCCTGATGCCCCCCAGGATGCCATTGGCCTTCTTGGCCACCAGGGCCCATTGCTGGCTCATGGGCTTCCTGTTGGCCACCAGGACTCCCAGGTCCTTCTCCTCAGAGCTGCTCTCCAGCAGGTCCCCCCAACCTGTACTGGTGCAGGGGGTGTTACTCCTCCCCAGGTGCAGCACTCTGCACTAGTTGAACTTCATCAGGTTCCTGTCTGTTGAGCGTGGGTTCCCTGCCTGGCTTTTACCAGTCGTTTTGGGTTAAAAAAGGTACTTTGATGACATTTTCCACTGCGTGCCCAAGGACCTGCCCCCAGTTTTGACTCAGTTTTGTCCTTGGCATCACGAGCGCTGTTGGCTGGCCTGCACACGGGTTGTGCTCAACCGAATTGCCTATTGCCCCTTGGTGCTGCTTAAGCTAATTACAGCTTCATTAATCATTTGCCCGTTTTCCTGCTTTTACTGTGTTTGCGCAAGAAAATGTGTTTCTGTGAAATGCTTCTTACAGACCCATTTATGGCAGGAAATGGATATAAAGGAGCAGAAGAGTGAAATCCTCGCTTGCTGTAGGGCTTTGAGCATGGTGTGTGAACCACCCACCACCCGACACAGATGACAGTCCCCGGGGGTCTGTCTGGGACATTGTCACTCTGGACCAGAGGAACTTAAAGGAATGCGCCACCGGTTGTCGTTTTCTGACTGTGCCCCCTTTCTTCAGCCCCACTCTGCGGTTCAGAGTCTCCCTCGGTGCCCGGGGCTTTAGGAGAGGAAGGTTTAGGGTGTCCTGCCCATGACATGTCGATAATACAGAGAACAAGTTAGAAAGGCAAAAGCCCAGCTGGAACTCAACCTGGCCATTAATGTAACGGACAACAAAAAAAGTTTTTATAAATACATCGACAAAAGGAGAGTTGGGGAGAATCTCCATCCCTTACTGGATGCGGCGGGGAACTTTGCAACTATGGATGAGGAGAAGGCTGAGATACTTAATCATAGAATCATAGAGTGGTTAGAGTTGGAAAGGACCTTAAAGATCATCGAGTTCCAACCCCCTGCCCTGGGCAGGGACACCTCCCACCAGACCAGGTTGCTCAAAGCCCCCTCCAACCTGGCCTTGAACCCCTCCAGGGATGGGGCAGCCACAGCTTCTCTGGGCAATCTGGGCCAGGCTCTCACCACCCTCACACCAAAGAAGTTCTTTCTGGTATCTCATCTAAATCTCCCCTCTTCCAATTTCAAACCTTTACCCCTTGTCCTGTCACTCCACTTCCTGACAAAGAGTCCCTCCCCAGCTCTCCTGTAGATCCCTTCAGATATTGAAAGGCCGCTATAAGGTCTTCCTGGAGCCTTCTCTTCTCCAGGCTGAACAACCCCAGCTCTCTCAGCCTGTCCTCACAGCAGAGGGGCTCCAGCCCTCTGATCATCTTCTTGGCCCTGCGCTGGACCCATTCCAACAGGTCCATGTCCTTCCTATGTTGAGGACTCCAAAGCTGGACACAGTGCTCTAGGTGGGGTCTCAACGAGTGCAGAGCAGAGGGGTAGAATCACCTCCCTGGCCCTGCTGGCCACGCTTCTCTTGATGCAGCCCAGGATGTGGTTGGCTTTCTGGGCTGCCAGTGCACATTGCCGGCTCATGTTGAGCTTCTCATCCACCAACACTCCCAGGTCCTTCTCCTCAGGGCTGCTCTCCAGCCATTCTCCACCAAACCTGTGTTTGTGCCTGGGATTGCCACATCGCAGGTGCAGGACCTTGCACTTGGCTTGGTTGAACTTCATGTGATTTGCATGAGCCCATCTCTCCAGCCTATCCAGGTCCCTCTGGATGGCATCCCTTCCCTCCAGCGTGTCAACCTTACCACCAAGTTTGGTGTCATCGGCAAACTTGTTGAGGGTGCAAGAGAGCTCACCAAGCCTCTCTCCATCATCTATCAACAATCCTGGTCAACCAGATGATTGGAGGGTGGCCAATGTGACGCCCGTCTACAAGAAGGGCCGGAAGGAGGATCCGAGCAATTACAGGCCTTGTGTCCAGTTTTGGGCACCTCAACACAAGAGCGATCTGGAGGTGCTGGAGCGGGTGCAGAGGAAGGCAACGAAGCTGATGAAGGGCCTGGAGAACAAATCGTACGAAGAGCAATTGAAGGAGCTGGGACTGTTTGGTTGGAGGAAGAGGAGGCTGAGGGGAGACCTCATCACTCTCTACAACTACTTGAAAGGACATTGTAGAGAGGTTGGTGCTGGTCTCTTCTCACAGGGAACTAGCGATAGAACAAGAGGGAATGGATTCAAGCTGCAAGAGGGTAGGTTTAGACTGGACGTTAGGAAGAAATTCTTCACAGAGAGAGTGCTCAGAGACTGGAAGAGGCTGCTCGGGGAAGGGGGTTGAGTCACCACCCTTGGATGAGTTTTAAAGTCGTTTAGATGTGGTGTTGGGGGATATGGTGGAGGGGAGAACTTCGTAGAGCGGGGTTGGTGGTTGGACTCGATGGTCCCAAGGGTCTTTCCGTGATTCCACCATTCTCATTGCGGCGGCTCCAGCCCCGCTCCGCTGCTGCCACCTGGCGGGGTGTGCGGGGGGGACGCACCATAGAGAGGCGCGGGGGTAGAGCGGCGCCGCCGGGGCCGCTCTGGCGCCTCTCTCGATGGTGGCGCGGTCACGTGAGAGGCGCCGTCGGGCGCCCGGCGGGGGATGTCCCGCAAACAGGCGGCCAAGGCCCGGCCGCCCGCCGGGGCCAAGAAGGGGCGGCGGAACCGACAGCCCACCGCAGGACCGGCTCCCGGCACCGGCTTGGGCCTCGCCGGGCAGCTCCGGGCTCTCGGTCTCAAGCTGCGGGAGGTACCGGGCGATGGGTGAGCGCCGCGCCGGGTGTCCCCAGCACCCCCGGGGACGGTGCTTCCACTGGGGCCTCCTGTCCCCAGGGGCTGAGGGCACCCCCGGGTGTTGGGGAGCCGGTGTAACTGGCTACTGAGGGCTTTCCCCTCGGGGTTGAGTGGGGCCAGTGCTTTGCAGGGGTAAGGGCTTCCCCCCTGTACCCCATCAAGGGGCTCTGTGGTTGTATGGGGCCTGTGTTCCCTGGGGCTGAGGGCTCTGCTAGGCCCAGGCCTGATCCCCAGAGGGACCGAGGGCTTCACAGGCCTGCTGGGTGGTAGGAAGGTCCATAAGTATTGGAATTATTGTTAAGTATTAATAGATATTAATAAATAACAGACTCCACCTGGAGCGCTGTGTCCAGCTCTGGAGTCCTCAGCACAGGAAGGACATAGACCTGCTGGAACAGGTCCAGCGGAGGGCCACGGAGATGATGAGAGGGCTGGAGCCCCTCTGCTGTGAGGACAGGCTGAGGGAGCTGGGGTTGTTCAGCCTGGAGAAGAGAAGGCTCCGGGGAGACCTCAGAGCCCCTTCCGGTACCTGAAGGGATCTACAGGAGAGCTGGGGAGGGACTCTTTGTCAGGAAGTGGAGTGACAGGACAAGGGGTAAAGGTTTGAAATTGGAAGAGGGTAGATTTAGATTAGATACCAGAAAGAACTTCTTTGGTGTGAGGGTGGTGAGAGCCTGGCCCAGATTGCCATGAAATTATTATTAAGCATTGGAAGAAGAATTAGACATGTTTCTTGAGAAATTGCTTGGTAGATCATTGGGTTGTCCTTTGCTGCATGATGTCGTCTCTCTCAGTGTCAGTTTAAGAAGTTTGGCACAGTGCTGCTGCCGCCCTTGACTTACTCTGTCGGAGCTGCTGACATGTTCACTCACAACCTCATGTTCCTACCAGTATTTCTCATTTTAGCAGCCGTTCAAAGCACAGGGAGTAGGTGCTACTTCACATTCATAGAATCATAGAGTGGTTAGAGTTGGAAAGGACCTTAAAGATCATCAAGTTCCAACCCCCTGCCCTGGGCAGGGACACCTCCCACCAGACCAGGTCGCTCCAAGCCCCCTCCAACCTGGCCTTGAACCCCTCCAGGGATGGGGCAGCCACAGCTTCTCTGGGCAACCTGGGCCAGGCTCTCACCACCCTCACACCAAAGAAGTTCTTTCTGGTATCTAATCTAAATCTCCTCTAAATCTCATCTCTTCCAATTTAAAACCGTTAAATTCATATCCTCATTGAACTTACTAGTCTTTTCCTTTCCCATTAACACCGTATTCTTTCTGCAGCTACACCAGGTACTGGTTTAATGGTGTATCTGTTAGCTGCCTTTGGGACACACTAACTTGCATTTTTTCTTTCGGTAGCAATTGTTTGTTCCGGGCGCTGGGTGACCAGCTGGAGGGGCACTCGCGGAACCACCTCAGACATCGCCAGGAAACGGTGGATTACATGATAAAGCAGCGAGAGGATTTTGAGCCTTTTGTGGAGGATGATGTGCCCTTTGAGAAACACGGTATGGCCTCTGTAGTGCACTAATGGAAGGGTTATTGTGTAATGTGATTTACATTTCATTTGAGTGCCTTCATACTAAGCAGTTCCTCATCCCAGAACTGTGTTAGGATTTCTCTCTAGTTTTTAGAAACAGTGGGAACACATTTCTCTCTGTTATGTTTCTGTAGAAAGATGAGCTATTAAACTTGTATCACATTTGTCTTGGATATTGTTTAAATTTAGGGGAAACTTGGAAGGAGAGGCATAAAAAGGCAAGAAACGAAAAAATTGGTGTTTTCAAAAGGAACTTGCAAAAGTTACCTAGCTCTCCTTGGAAACTGGTGGGTGTTGAGTGGGTTTCTTTTTCTGTTTGACCCTGGATATTTTGTGGTAAACCAGGGGAAGATCCAAAGCAGAGACCAATGCAGCCTTTGTTCTACTGCCAAGTACCACGCAGGTGATGCATGAAAGTGGTTTGGTTATTTAGTACATGGCTCTCTTCCGTCCGAGCTAACGCAGAGCTGACAGCCGTGCATAATCGAAGGGTGTACTGCGTTTTTTGGAGGTTTCTGTGGTCATTAAAGACGCATTAACTTCTGCTGCTGCCAAATTCTTGCCTCAACAGTCACTATTTCACAGCTGGGATTTCCTTTCCAGAATTTCTTGGGCTTGTGCTGGAAATTTTGTTACTTGCTATCCCTCCAGTGCTTTTGGAAGTGTCAGAAACTAGGTTTCCAACTCTTCTGAATGTGTTTTTTTTTTCCTTTAGTTACCAACTTGGCAAAGCCTGGTACCTTTGCTGGCAATGATGCTATTGTGGCCTTTGCGAGGAACAATCAGTTGAATGTGGTGATTCATCAGCTTAATGCTCCGCTGTGGCAGGTGAGAAACAAAAGTTCTGTATTTTGGCCTAACTTTTAGCTGCTGAATACAAGTGGTGTTGAAACTTGCTGATCTATTAAAAGAGAGCAGACGGTAGCCGTAGTGAGCTGGAGACGGTGTAGAGCTGTGCTTGCTTTGTCAGCCTTGAAGGAAAACACTCCAGATTTCATCCAGGAGGGGAGAGAATGAAAGAAAACAATGAATGCATGAAAGATAAGTACGTGGAGACAGAGCAGCATGCTTTAGTTTGGTTTGAAGCTACTAGCTTCATTGATACATTCCTCTCTCCTGAAGATAGGACCACATATGAGGTGACTTTTCCCATAGGAATTTAAGCCAGGCTTGAGGAAACCTGTACGATAAGGTTCAGGAATATGGAAGTGAAGGTACAGCAGGGCAGTCCTTGCAGTGTGCTGGAATGAAGCGCCATCAGTTCTGCCTGGCATTTGGAATGAGGAGGTTTCTGACAGCTGGAGAGGTTCTGGACTGGGCAGAAGAGGGAAGATGTTTTAAAACCTTAAGGTGATGTTAAATGAGCTTTTGGAAAGGACTGAGTATGGTTTCCCCTGACAGTAGGGCACTGGAATGAATTATCCATTGGGTCCCTTCTGCTCTATTTTTTGTTGTTATTCTGTGGAATGAGTCCAGGCTCGATCTCTACCTTTTCACTGAGCAAGTGAGAACCTGTATTCAAGTCAGAATTGTTTCTAGCCCCAATTTACAGACAGAACCAATGAAGTATATAGTTTAAACAAGGCAATAAAGATAAAAGACCAGATGAAAGCTGTCAGTGGTGTCTTAAATACATTTGAAAGGGTGTCAAGTGGATTCCTGAACACAAACAAGTTTAAGCTCGTATTTATATGGCAGCCATGGGCTTTAAGACAGCTAACCTGCATATTTAAACAAAAAGTATAGCTGACAATGACACAAATGAGTGGGAATACTCAACTGCTTGACCTGCGAGAGCGTACAGAGGGAATGACCCTGCAGGAGAGTTCCTGGGGGCTCTGTGCGTGTTGTGTTACTGTTTTGAACCGGATGTTCACCTCCGTGTGCTTACCTCTTACCGATATTTTGTGTATCCTCTCGAAAACCTTAAACTCTTTTTCCTTATTCATTGACCTTCCCAGGGCTGTAAATACAGAGTTTGTGACGAGGTTCTGTTTTGCCTGGGTGTAGTCTTGTTAGTGAGAGATTGTCTTAGGCCCTTGGGAATGGCGTAAGTAAAGAGACCTGTTAATAGCTGTAACATAAGGAGTCCCTGACAAACACAGAGGATACATCAGGGCATCAAATAATGTAGGGGATCACAGTACGGTGACAGTGTTAGGAATTTGCTAGACTTGACTAACCCAGGACACTCTTAATTTTCTATACATCTACATAGTTTTTTCCCCCCTCTCTCTGCTTTGGAACCCCAGCTCCAAATCTAAAATTTCAGATTAGATTCCAGAGAGAGCATTTCCTGAGAGGCAGATCAGCAAGATGTTTAAAGCAGATGGTGTGAATATCTCCTTTGGTCCCAACTCTAAAGCAGATGGTGAGTTATGCATTAATTTTAACAGAACCATTTCTATACACTGCAGTTAAGCTGGAAAAATGTGAGCAGCAGTGTTCAGGACCTCCAGCTGTTTCTCAAGCTCTGGCCTAATCAAAAGCTCTTTGGAGGTGGCTGTCTCTCCAGCGACTTTCTAGGGCTTTAAACATCCTTTACCATTTTTGATAGTGACTGTAAATATAGAGCTTCAGGTTAGCTCAGATGTGCAAGTTACTTTATTGGCATTTTGGATACCTGCTTACCTTTTTTTCAGCAATTTTGCCTTTTTTTTTATCTGCAGCTATCTTTTACTTACAGTTTCAGTGTATTGTGGAAAGCGCAGCCAAAAAGAGGCTTCACTACTGAAAGCTAAATTGGCCAATTTTCAGAATAATCTTTCAAGAGCTTTGGGATTTGTTAAATGCCTATTTAGGCTCTGGCAGAGGAGAAATGTTGAAAATAAATCTTACCGAGTTCCAACATGTTGAATAACTTAATAGGATAAAAGGCAGGAGTTAAGTATAACCAAGTGTTGGGTTGGAACTTAAAGGTGAACAAGTGTAAAGTAGAGGAATGGAGAATATCTGTTATGAAATCTGAAGTCATTAGCGCAACACAAACTGCAGATGTGGTTGAAAGGTGACTTGGTGTATATTCTGTAAATTGGGCTAAGACGTCAAAGGATTGGGAAATTCTGGTGCCCTGAAGCAAGCATTTCTTGTCATTTGCTTGCTGACGTCTTCTCCGGGAAGGCTGTTAGATCTTTGAACTCTGAGATGACGGGTAAGCAAAGGAGATCTGCAAATGCAGTGTAATTTTCTGCGTTCCTTGCAAGAGCTGGAATGCTGTGTAGCCTTTAGCTAATAGTTTGAGACACTGATGATCAGGGTAGGAATTACTCTTGCATCAGTACAGATAAGGCTCAGAGCAGGAAGTTTCTATGGAAAGTGTTGTATTTGGTGCTGACAAAGCAAAGGAACATTCGGTTGTTAACAGTGCTCTTGAACGGAGTTAATACATTTTCATCGTTTGGCTTTATTTCTATTAGTCTTTCTTTTAAAAACAAAACATATCCACTTCAAATGCCAACTGATAAACAGCATCTTGTCCCAGCTGCAGAAAAAAAACTTACTCTGGTGACTGTTTCCAGTGTGGTCATAACTTGAATGGACTCTTTTTTTCCTCCTTTTTTTTTTTGAGAGGAAAAGGCATTGTACCCTGAATGGGAGCTGTCACAAATTGTGTCTCAGAAGATGATCAGAAAACTAATAGTTCTTGTGGAAAGTTTAGAAAATAGTTTTGAGCTTTGCACTGAAATATTTTCATACCGTGTTTTGTTTATTACGATGTAACTGAAGGAGGTTGTGTATCCGGTTTTCAAACCTGAGGCAGAAGCTCTGCTTTTACTTAAGCACATCTGGATTATTAGATCAGCTCTTCATGTTCAAAGATGCTTCAATAGCTACATACTGTGCTTCCCATCACAGTGTTTATCGTTACTTCAAAAAAAATAATACTTTGAAAAATAACAATGCTGAATTTGATTCCAAATCCTCATTTGCAATTTATGTGTTTCACTTAGATTCGGGGCACAGACAAAAACAACGTGAGGGAACTTCACATTGCGTATCGTTATGGAGAGCACTACGACAGTGTGAGGAGAATCAATGATGATTCTGAAGCTCCAGCCTATCTTCAGATGGAGGTTGGTTACGACAGAGTGACCTGAGTCAGCTTCAGGTGATAAATAAAACAGATGAATGTTACCAGTTGATTTCCTTGCTCATTTCCGTTGAGACTGAGAAAAGAGTTTGGTCCCTGTGTTGTGCTGGGGAGGGAAGAGCCCCTGAGGTCATTGTAACTAGTGCTGCCTGCTCCCTGGAGACAGGCTGGGTGTTACAGGTGTTTGAGTTACTGGGCTGAAAATCAATCCCAAATCGGACGCTGGGATGTGGGCTGTAGATGTCTTGAAGCAACCCTGTCTAAATTACATACTCGCACACCTTGAATGGAAAAACAAAGGCAAGGGAGGAAAGAGATGGAAATGCAACAGCTGGATACAAAAATCCTTTTCATATCTCACTTTTTCATGTTAAGGAGTAAGATGTGATTTCCTTGAAGTTCTCTGCACACAACTGTATAATGCGTGGCATTGTAAAAAAAAATAATACCTCGCTTCAAAAGCCAGTGATTATTTATTGGTGTGTATGATCTTGTAGTGAGAGTTTGCTCAGTAGTGTATGAGTCGTGGGAGATGGCGTCAAAGACGATGGAAGTGACTCAATTTCCAAGATGCTTTGACACAGGATATTTCTGAGAAAAGCATGCCATAATAATTAAATTTATTATCATGACAGATGTTTTTTTTTTAACTGCATGTGATGAAGTTGCTGCATGTGCCTGTGTGATGTGCTGGGCTTTGCTTTTCTTGCAGATGCTTTGCAAAAATGATTTGAATAAGGAGGAGGAAGTGAAGCCGCAGAAGGGTGACTCTGAAGATGAGATTGAAGATGAAATGGAAGATGCTGTACGAAAAGTGTGTAATGCAACTGGATGCTCAGTAAGTATTGAGTAGCCTTTTTATGGTCAATGTTCAGACCTTCTTGATACGTGAAAATAGCCTTGGGAAAGATTCTGAAAAGAACTGTTCTTGGACAATTTCAGTACCACAGTCACAGATCAGGATAGTTTTCATCCTAGAGTCAGCCCTTAAATGTAGATGAAATGCATACCCTGTGTGTATAATTCTGGAAGGTTTGTCTTCTCAGAAAATTTACTTTGAAACAAATTCTTTAAAATTTGAAATCTTTTGAGGGTGTGTGTACTTGAACATCCCAAATGACTGGATACTCTGTGAATCTTAGCTGCTGTTGCTGGATGGCTCTTGCAGGTTGCTGCTTGTGCTGTGCAGATGCATAGAACAGAAAGAGAGTGAAAGAATGAAACAGCACATTCCTTTTTCCTCATATCTTCAGAATGTTAAGGTTTTCTCCCTCACTTTTATCAGAAATGGAACAGAGGCTAATTGAACAGCAAGATCTGGACAGGCTGGAGAGTTGGGCAGAGAGGAACTTGATGAAATTCAACAAGGGCAAGTGCAGGGTGCTGCACCTGGGGAGGAATAACCCCCTGCACCAGGACAGGTTGGGAGAGACCTGCTGGAGAGCAGCTCTGAGGAAAAAGACCTGGGAGTCCTGGGGGGCATCAGGAAGAGTGTGAGCAGCAGGTGGAGGGAGGTCATCCTGCCCCTCTGCTCTGCCCTGGGGAGGCCCCAGCTGGAGCACTAGGTCCAGTTCTGGGCTTCCCAGTTCCAGAAGGACAGGGAACTGCTGGAGAGGGTCCAGCAGAGGGCTACAAAGATGATGAGGGGCCTGGAGCACCCCTCTTCACGAGGAGAGGCTGAGGGACTTGGGTCTGTTCAGTCTGGAGAAGAGAAGACTGAGGGGGGATCTGATCAACACCTATAAATCCTTCAAGGGTGGGTGTCAGGAGGATGGGGCCAGGCTTTTTCCAGTGGTGCCCAGGGACAGGACAAGAGGGAACGGGCACAGACTTGAACGTGGGAAGTTCCACCTCAACATGAGGAGGAACTTCTTTGCTGTGAGGGTGGCAGAGCCCTGGCAGAGGCTGCCCAGAGAGGTGGTGGCATCTCCTTCTCTGGAGACATTCCAACCCCCCCTGGACACGTTCCTGTGGGACCTGCTCTGGGTGGACCTGCTTCAGGAGGGGGTTAGACTAGATCATTTCCAGAGGTCCCTTCCAGCCCCATACCATTCTGGGTGATTCTGTGTGTGTGTGTGAAAGGTGATAAAAGCAGACCACCCTCTCAGTAGAGCAGATGGTTGTTAACTGAACGTATGTCAGTGGATTGAACTCTCCTCAGTGTTGTCTCTCTCCTCTGGTGGACAGGACATTGATTTAGTAAGCCGGATTCTGGAAGTGGAAGACTACAACATAGAATCTGCAATATTTGCTGTCTTGCAAGCGAATGAAGTGGAAAGAATCAGTAAGTAAGAGTTGGTTACCTAGTGCTTCAGGAGAATGCTGTCTGACGTTAGTGTTCACTCTAAACAACTGTTCAACAGGGACAGTAGCAGTTCAAGCTTGCTGTCGGCTCTGCTGCCGCCGCAGCCTTTCTGTGCTCGGGAAGGTTGTTAGTGAGGGCAGATTCAATCCAGCTTCCAAAAAACCCCACTGTTCCACATATTCTCTAAGAAGGAATTGGCTGATGCTGAGGCAGCTTCTGGGTAGAGTGTGCCTGAGAGAAACCTCTGTTGTTGGTAGGTACGCAGGAGCAGTGCGATCCCCAGAGCAGAGATCAGAAATGGTGTAGCAGAACTCCGCAGGAAGAAAACGGAACTGGTTCAAGAATCTGTGGAAATAGGAGCTTGGATCAAGATGAGATAGACAACAACAAAGGACAAGCTAGATCCGATGAAGAGAATCGAGCTAGCAGAAACACAAAGGTATGTGAAGGGTGGTTTGGCAGTGATTTACACATCCTTTAATGGTTAGGGGAATGTTTAGGATTGCTTAATCAACAACTGTCTTCTCTTTTGAATCAAGAAGAGCGTCCGCTTACGAGATTTTGTTGCTGCTACGGCTGTGACTTCTCTGATACAAACATTTATTAGTGACATGTGGCACTCTTCCCAAAATGACACAAAATAAAGTCCCGATAAGTTGTTTGGAATAAAGATTCTCTGGCATCTGCTTTGATATCTGCTTGTCTCCTCTCCAGCGCATTATTTTTCTCCAACTGAGCAGAAAACATGTGATTTCAACTTTGCGTTTTCATCCTTCCCTTTTCAGGTGTCTAAAAAGCAAAAGAAGGAACAGCAGCGGCTGGAGAAGAAGAAGCGGCAGGAAGAAAGGCACCGACAGAAGGTCTTGGCCAACAAGAGTGACAGTGCAGACAGCAGGGGGAGAGAGACGGACTCAAAGAACCACATCACCTTGGTGAAGGCCACGGCAGCTCTAAACATATGACTGAACGTGTTCTGAATGCTCTGGTGAGGAAAGCAAATAAAACTGATGAAGACCAAATTCCCCTTAAGCGAATTTCCAAGCATCCATTTCTGCGGAGATCTCTAAGCACACCCAAACTTCCTGTTTCTTCGGTTTTGGGGCGAACAATTATTCAGTAATTCTGCATCAGCCTGTGCGTGAGAAGAGTTGTTTGAACTTAACAAAAAGTAGAGACTTGTTTGTATAAGTTTGGAGTTAGATGAAGGTGAGAACCTTTTCTTCACACGGCAGTGTCAGATCTGCTTTGAGATCTCTTGACATGCTTAGATTGTTTTATTTTCTTATAGCAACTTTTAACTTGTCTGTGCTTGGAGGGGCTTTATTTTGCCTCGCTGTCAGGGAAAGGTCAACAGTTCTCAACTCAGGAACACGGTTTGGTTTTTTTTTTCTATTTAAATTTAAATAAAGTAAGGAAACACAATCCCAGAATCCTTTCCAGAGCGAGGTGCATCAAACATGATGCTTCTCGTTTCTTTCCCACACAAGAGCTCAGTGACCAGTTTTAATCTCACTGGAACTGCTTGTGTTGCACTGGGCTGTTTCGGAAGGGATTAATACATGAAGGGAGAGCAGAATTCCTGCGTTCACGCTTGCTTCTTGCTTAAGTGTGAGATCAGCTCGTTTGCTACCTGTTGAGACCTTTAGAGAAAAAGAAATAATAACGACTCATGAGACCGCAGAGCTGATTAATCCGATCTGGTGTGATCTAATGAAGTAGTAAAATGTGACATGAGCAGGCGTGAGACTTGTGTTGAGTGTTGTTACTTGAACATCTGGAATTTCATCTCCTTTGCCAAACTCTGAAGCTTTTGGGCTATTCCAGAGCTTTAGTCCAAGCCAGGAACTTGGTAGTTGTTTGTCTCCAAATGAAATTAGTATAGCCAAGGGATCAAGAGTCCTGGGAACAAGCTTCCAAGTAGCAGTGATCACTAGGAACCCTGCCTACTTCACTCTTCATAAATAAAGCTTTTTCCAGGATTTTTTCATCTTAAATTCCTCTTTGGTAGGGTCACTGAGTACCGTAGAACATAGAGCTTGAATCCTGTGATGCTTCCCCCTGTAGGATGGTGAATTTGGACTGAAGTGTAAGGACTGTGGGACTTGGCCCTCGATTTATGGCTTGCAGTATTTCAGCTTCACTCAGGTTTTTGGACCTGAGTCCAAAACCACTAAGCTTGAAGAAAGCACATGTGCACTTAGACACACAATAGATAACGGGAGACACCTCATCAGCCACAGCAGAGACAAAATAGATTTGTTTGAAAGTAAGGAATGTTGCTTTTGAAAAAATTCTGTGCGTTTTTTAAAGCTGAGCACAGAAGTATAAATGCCTCTTTTGACTGAACTGCCAAGATCTGAGCTAGTATTTCTTCATATGCTCTGCTACCGTTTATCAAGAGCATTGAAAGAATAAAAAGAAAGGAGTTGTGCTTTAAGTACTGGTGGTGCAGGAGAACAGGCTTCAGTGCTGCAGAAGAAGTTCTTTTGGTTCCTGTAATGAGGTTGGTGGAAATAAAAAGTAATACAAAGCAGCTGTTATGCTTTGTGGTGGGACATAGTGTCCGGCAAGGGAAGCAGCAGGCACGAGTAACCGCTGTAAAGGGAAGTCTTGAGTGGTATTTCCTAGGTAGGAAGAGCATGAATGAGCCTTGAATTCACAGTACTGTCCTTAAAGTGAAAAATGACTTTGGTAAAAGCCATTTTATGCCAGCTTTAGCCTGTTGTCTGAAATGTTACGTCCTGGGACTCTTCTCCACCCTGTCACTTTTACATTAGTGGAAAGAATGGCAAATCAGAGCTTAATTGTGAGAAAGCATGAGTCACTTCATGTGTGTGATGAGTTGAAGAGAGTGGGCACAGCAAGGTGGTTCAAGTAAACGTGTCACCTCTGGCTTCCTGGCTGTATTTGGATTCAAAAGCTGGGTGAGTTCTGCAGGTTTGAAAAGATAGTGAGAATTTGCAGTTGTTTGATGTTAATGAGTTGCTCGTTTGTCTTCCTGAGCCAGAGTTGATAGGAGGACTGTTGTTGCTTCAAGCATGGGGAGCTGTGAAGGGAGTTGTTCTGTGTCCAGCTGAGCTTCTCCCATAGGTGTGAAGGGCCCTGCAAAGCAGAACCTCATCCGTGGCCAGGACAAAGGGGCAGCCCTGCAACACAGCAGCAGAGAGAGACTGACCTTCAGCTCACGGCTTCTGATTCCTATAACCAAGCATGGGGCTGGAAATGCTTGCATTTCCAACTGTAATACAATTAAAACAAACTGTTAAAGTGCTGGGCTCCTAAGTCTTGTTACACCCATCAAATTCTCTTCATTTTTGCCAGGATGGCTTTGTTACCTGCAAAAACATTCTGTATCCAAAGATGTTAAAACCTTCATTTTGTTTGTTGTAGGTTTTTCTTTTGGCTATTGACATTTCCACCTGTCCTTACTGTGTGTGTTTTTCCTAGGGAATTCTTGCGCCACTTTCCTCAGGGAACTCGCTTCTATGCAGAGCGTTTGCTTTGTAAACAGGCGGTGGATTTTCCTTTCAGCAGGCAAGAAACAAGAGCAGAGAAACACCATGATTCATAGCTGATGTTTACTCTTTGGTGGAGCTAGCTGTGCTTCACAACATGCTGTCATAGGACAACAGGCGCCACGCGTTCCCCTGGTATTTGAGGAGGATTTACTGTTTGTTACAAGCTGGAGGGTCACAAGCAGACAGGGTTGCTGGCAGCCTCTCCAAGGTGAGGACACAGCAGGACAACATAGAAAGCCACTTTTCCTGCATCCCGTCTACCACCGTCGTCATCCTCAGCCTTATTTTTCCCAAATCCTGCCCCTGCAGGTTCTGTCTGCTGTCCCTGAGCGTGGCTTGGCCTTACAGGAGGGATTTTCTGCTTGTGCTGCTCCATTTTCTGGTCTACCCTGTTCCTTCTTGTTTATTTAACAACAGCTTCGCCTCATCTGCGGTGCCTGAAGGACACAAATCACGTCGTCTGTGGTATCCACGTCTGCGGTGCTCATGGATTCCTCTTCTCTTGGAGTTTGTTGAAACTACAGGAGAGTTTTCTTTTCCTTTCCCCCTCCGGACTCTCAGCAGGGCACCCGCTTTTGCTACCAAACCAAACCTCTGTTCTTTTTCAATTATGAGTGCAATAAAGGTGGCAAAGATGTGCCAGCTGAGCTGGGCGAGTGGAGTTGTGTGTATGGGGTGTGCTGTGGGTTAAAAGGCAAAACTTTCAGATTAATTTACCGATTCTGCACAACCTGGGGATGCGATGGGGCTGTGGGGCGTACACTCACCTCTGGCTTTCACGAGCTTCGGGAACTTTGCTAGAAGTGGGGGAAATGGGGTCATTCTTCATGTTTGTATCCAGCATTGTATGAAAAGGAGATGGTTTATGCTGATGTGGAGCTGTTTGGAGCCTGTTTGCAGACACAAACCTTAGAGGGCAGCATCGGCCTCTTCAGCTCCGTCCCAGCTCTCTCATCTCATCCCTTGAGTGGCGCCAGAAAATGAGTAAAAGGAGAAATTTGGGGTTTATAAAGATACCCTGTTTACTGTAGGAGGTGCAGGGAAGGAAGAAGGTAGGGGTGTTGCTTGTGATTAAATGCTTAATGGCGTCAGGCAGGAGCCACCAAGGCTGAAGGGAAACTCAAAATAAAATACAGTTAAAGCACCTTGATTTTAGGACCCCCGTCATTCTGCAGGTATGCAGAACATATCTCTGGAGATGGCCATTAAAAGCAGAGATGCCTCCATCGAGGCCCAGGTGTGAGGGGCAGCTGGGTCTGGCTCGTTAGGGCTAATTGCAGATCCTGTGCAGCTCTGGGGAGGGATGAGGTGGCTGCTGCTGAGGAGACTGGCCCAGCCAGGACCTGCTGGAGAGATGAGGTGCAAGACAGAGCCACCCCAACACCCTGAGACTACCACCACCATGCTCCCCTGTGGCTTTAGTGAGTATTAATTGCTTAAATAGTCGTTAGGAGCGGGATGGGGCTATGTGGTGGCCAAGCTCCCTGAGGGGAGCCGGGTTGGGGCCTGGTTTGGGGTTGGGGCCCAGCAGCCACTCGCTGTTTCTGTGGATTCTTTTTTTTACTTTTGCCAAAGCTCTTAAGTTTTACCTGTTGGCTGCTAAAATGTCACTACTGGTAAACTTATTTTAAGAAAAAGATAGAAAACTCTGTGCATGCATAAATATTTACCTCAGAAAATCAGCCCTGAT
The DNA here is from genome assembly GCA_003697955.1 of Calidris pygmaea. Classification (NCBI taxonomy): domain Eukaryota; kingdom Metazoa; phylum Chordata; class Aves; order Charadriiformes; family Scolopacidae; genus Calidris; species Calidris pygmaea. The sequence continues at coordinate 500,500 of QJSC01011878.1, forward strand.
GCTTCGTGCTGTTTCCTACCCTTCGTGCTGCTTCTGCCCCTTTCACCATCAATTCCCAAAACATGACACTGGACACGCTTTACAAATTGCCTTTGAAAATGTATTTTTATTTGCAAGGATTTCTTTGGTTTTATGATTAATTTAATTGCAGGGAGTGGGTTTTCCCTGTGCGCTGGGGAACGGTGCCTTGTTGAGTGCCACAGGGCTATGCTGTGCCCTGCCTGCCCGCGGGGAAGGCAAAAACCCCACAGTTTTCACCGTTTCCATCAGGTTTTGAGCCCGGTGTGTCTCAGCAGGAAGGAGTTGGGCCCTTGCATAAATATTTGGGGTATTTCCTGTAACGGTCGTCGTAGCTCCTGGCCTTCCTTTGGAAACACTCTGCCGCCCGCTTGTCGCACTCGCAGGTCTGCATTTGGCACACACTCCCGGATCCTGGAAGAAAACGTGGGGGGTCTGGAATCAGGTGAAGGCTGCAAGAGGCAGGGGTTGTCTTTTGGACCCTCCTCACGGTGTACGCAGCCCCCCCATATTGAGTGTGGGGTGTCTGGGGTTAAGTTTGGAATGTCTAGAGGAGTCCTCACCGCTGGTGCATGGAGGTATGTTGGTACACACAATGCATGGCCCTGGAAGGACCGTTTAATTTACTTTATCAACCTGATTATGTGTAGATATTTGCTTTGATTCCGGGGAAGTGCTTTGTTTTGATCCACTCGCCATGATGTAAGTGTTTGCTCTGGGGAAACTGGGGTAGCAGTGCCAGGTCTCCATCCAAGATGGAAAGGTCACCTCCAACCCTCAGGATTTGGTGCCTACAGAAGGGAGCTTTGAGAGTTCTCCAAGCTCTAGACTTCACCATAGTCCTAGCAAAGAAATGTTTGCCCTTTTCCTGGCACTTTGCCCTCATTTCCACCCTCTTCCTAGCAAGTGATTTCCACGCCAGGATGGTCTAAAGGACATCTCAGAAGAGAGGTCCCCCGAGAGCGTGGATGGTTGTGCTTTCCCGCTGAGGGATTTGACCCTGTGCCGCCTCTTACCGCAGGTTATTTGGCTTCCCCAGGCAGAGTAGTTATATTTGACCAGTTTGGGACTGCAGAAACCAGACGAGATCCTCTTGTAGCAGCAGTCGTGGGCATGGCAGCACCTGGGAGCACAAGAGTTATGGTCAAGGCAGGACAGGGAGTGGTGGGGACGATACCACGGTGGTGAACATCTGGTGGTGCTCAGCCCCCATGAGAAACATCTTGCACGTGTGCCCAGGTTAGATGTAGCAGCCTTCTCCTCAGCATCACCCTTGTGCCACTGGAGGAGGGAGAGTGACTCATGCCTTTCTGGCATTGTCAGCACAACACTCTAATTGCTCTCCTTTGAAGTGACTTTGCAGAACACCTAATGGCTGCTTTTAATTAGCCCAGGCGGTGATTGGATCCCGATGCATTTCTGCCTATTTCTATAAAAGCCGATGCGTGCTCTCCCCATCACCTACAGCCGTTAACCAAATTTTAAGGTTAAGGGTGAGCAAAGATTTTTGCATCGCTCTCTCATCTTCCAGGAGTGGGGGCGAGCATTCCCCTGGCTGTGTTGGGGCGTCTGATCTACCTTCACCAAGTCCCGACTTACCAGTCGGTGGCATCCACTGGCTGTTTGGATCCCCCCCAGCCACAGTAGCAGCCATAACGGTTATAGGACAATGCCGATTTCCCGGTCGTGTGTTTAATCATTTCAGCGAACTGAATCAGGTTGCTACTGGCCGGGGCCAGTCCTACAACTGGAGACAGGGGGTTAGGAGCATCAGGAAAAGCAACCTCCTGTCCCACCCCTCAGTAGCATAAACCGAGCTATTTCACCCTCCCCAACTTTATTGTTTATGGGGAGGAATTGCAGGGTGAGAGCTGGCAGGGGGGGTACTCACGGCAGAGAAGCAGCAGCAAGAAGAGCTTCATGTCTGATGGTGGCAGCTCCGGTGTCTGGTGAGCCCCAGGTGCCACCAGTCGCACCTTTTATAGCCACCATGTACCCGCTTGACAGGGCTCCTCCTTTGAAGATCCCGAAGTGGGCAAATATTGACAATCCTCACCATATTTGTCCTGCTACATGTGTGAGTCTCTCTTGGCATTGCCGGAGGCCTCAGCTGTGGGATGCCCTGCACTGGCTGGGGGTGTTCAATGGACTGGGATGAGTAGGGTAGACTGGGATTGAGTCCGTGCACAGCTCTGGGTATCTCAGCACCCCGATGCCTCCCTGAACAAAACAGGAGAACTTGAGGCAGAACGGAAACCACTTTGTTCCTGGACGACTCTTAGTTTTTTGATGTCTTGGTTAGAGAATGCCATTCTGTATCTCACTGCTTCCATCGTGACTTAGCTGGGCAGGGAGAAAACATGGCCAATGTAAAGCATCCTCTGTTTCTGACTGACCAGAGTGGGTGAGATGCAGCATCATGAGCGGAGGAAGGTCCGGTGGTCCTCCAGAACGGGCTGTGGTTTAAAGTATGACTGAGCAAAGACCCTGGGTGCTGGTTTTCTTGTTAGCAGGAGCTTGTCAGTGCCCAGATGCTGCTTTCATATGGGGATGCTCCATCTCTTTCCCCATGTGCAAACAGAGCAGGCAACGCTCACGGACTGTTGCAGGAGGTGTCTGGTTCACCTTTTCATAGAAGCAAAACAAAGCAAGCAGCGGAGTAAGGAAAAAAATAATAATGCAAGTGGCGTATAATGGAAGGGTGAAAAAAGGGGATGGTTCTGTCATTTGCATGGAGAGAATCTTTAGTTAAATAGGTGATGCTGAACAATCATTTTGGCAGTTTTCTTATGGCAGGTTCTGCAGCGAACCCTGGCATGGGCAGGCACCCAGCTGGGGGGGTGGAATTCCCCCTGTCACTCAGAGGGAAACTGAGGCAGGGAACAAGGGTGCAACTTGTATGGGCATCGGAGAGATGGTGAGAAAAGAGAAGTCAGGTCAACGCCTCAGCAAAATCTCTTCTGCTGTCTGGCACGTGCCATTTGCTTCACCAGCTTTTCCGGCCAATTTAAATAGACCCCTGGGACGGTGGTAAGTTAATTAGCTGAAACAGGGCTTGCCGACAGCAAGTTTGCTGATGAAACCAAACTGGGAGGGCTGGCTGACACTCCAGAGGGCTGTGCCACCGTCCGGTGTGACCTGGACAGGCTGGAGAGCTGGGCAGAGAGGAACCTAATGAGGTTCAACAAGGGCAAGTGTAGGGTCCTGCACCTGGGGAGGGAGAACCCCAGGTGCCAATAGAGGTTAGGGGTGGATCTGCTGGAAAGGACTTCTGAGGAGAAGGATCTGGGGGTCCTGGTGGACAGTAAACTCTCCATGAGCCAGCAATGTGCCCTTGTGGCCAAGAGGCCAATGGGATCCTGGGCTGCGTAGGGCAGAGTGTGGCCAGTGGGTGGAGGGAAGTCATTCTCCCCCTCTGCTCTGCACTGGTGAGGCCACAACTGGAATCCTGCGTCCAGTTCTGGGCTCCCCAGTTCAAGAGAGACAGGGAACTGCTGGAGAGAGTCCAGCGTAGGGCAACAGAGATGATGGAGGGATTGGAGCATCTCCCTGAAGAGGAAAGGCTGAGAGAGCTGGGGCTCTTTAGTCTGGAGAAGAAAAGGCTGAGGGGAGACCTTATCTATGTTTGCAAGTACCTAAAAGGTGGGTTGAAGGAGGATGGAGCCGGACTCTTTTCAGTGGTTCCCAGTGACAGGACGAGGGGCAACGGGCACAAGCTGGAACATGGGAAGTTCCACTCAAATCTGAGGAAGAACTTCTCTCAGGTGAGGGTGACACTGGAACAGGCTGCCCAGGGAGGGTGTGGAGTCCCCTTCTCTGGAGATCTTCAAGTCCCACCTTGACGCAGTCCTGAGTGATGTACTCTGGGCAGCCCTGCTTTGGCAGGGGAGTTGGACTGGATGATCTCTAGAGGTCCCTTCCAACTCTGACAATTCCATGATTCCGTGATAATTCAGGATATTCGGAGTCGGTGTCCAGTTTTTGTCACTGGGGAATAAGGTATATTTTTGTGCACCGAACTGGTTGAGCTGCCAGGTTGAAGACCCTCCACCCCAACTCCTCTGCTCGCAGGAGGTTTGCAATAGCCCTTCTCCAAATGTGAAATAACAACCCCCCGGGGCTGAATCCACACCCCTGGGAGAATGTGGATTATTTTTTTTCTCCCTTTCATGATAGGCAAAACACAACTTTTTCAACCCAATTTATTGCAATGTACCAGGGGGGTGCAATATCTGAGCCAACACATCAGCACTTGGAGCTCTGTATGAATAGGTTGGTACAGCCAGGTGTCCGAGCAGAAAAATACATATATAGTTAAAATTCACCCAGAATTTAAACAGGAAGAGTGTGTTTCAGCTCATCCTGGCCTGCAATCTGTTTGCGGGATTGCTCCTCTCCCTTCTCGGCGAGGATTTGATCCTTGATTTATGCCTTGCAAACAGCAGCTGTTGAGCGAGGGGCTGCCTCCTTCCTCCTCTCCCTTAAGACTAAACGCTGCTGGAGGAGGAGGATGGTAGAGGTTGATGCCTGGGTTATAGCTGGAGGGAAGCACTTCTGATTTAAGGGATATTTCCTGGTGCTGTTGGCTTCAGCTCTGGGGCAAGCCAGGATGGGAATTCCACCTGCCAATGCCCAGGGCATCAGCACTGGGGAAAATGGCATTTTGTTGCTGATTCTGTGATTTATTTCATTGCTGAGCCCCACGGGGTTTTGCAGCACTGAGACCTCCCGGGGGTCAGCCCCGTGGGGCAGCAAACCTGCGCCGTGGGGATGCTACGGTGGCTGGGGAGGAGGCAGCCACAGCCCGACCTCCCTTTTCCTAGTGGATGTGCTAGGGGTTGTTGCAGAATTGGGCCAAAACATTCTTTTCTGGTGAGAAATATGTTTTGTTCTGTGCTGGACGTTGAGGCAAGCTCCCGACCACCCTGTTGCGGCAAAGGTTGCCAGCACCCGGCCCTCCCACAGGATCACGCCGTCCCACGGCCCTTTGCACCAGCTTTAATTTCTATGTTTTGGAGAAACTGCAACTTTTCAGAGCCTGAAAGCTTGGAGTGAGGTGGGGGAGGCAGTTCAGGGGTGCAGAGGAATGTTGGCAGGAGACACATCACCTCTCCGGCTTCATTTTTCTGGGGGTATTTCAACGGAAAACCCAGCTAAGAGGAGTGGTCGCTGGGCTCAGCTGAGTCACGTCACACCAAAGCCCGATGTTTTGTGCTCTCTGGTTTTATTTTGGAGCAACGGAAGAGAATTTGCAGCGAAGCAAAAAGCAGAGGGAGCTGACAGGCTGCACGGGGAGCTGGAGCCAAGGGGAAATGAGTGTCAGCGGAGAGGCTCGCGCTGGTTTCCACCTCGCTCTTTGCCGGGATGAGGCGCAGGTGGCCACCCCTCCCTTGTTTTTCTGTGCTGAAACATTGCATCTGCGCCGCTCTCCCTCCTCGGATCCAGTGTACAGTGACGCAACTTCACCAGAGGGTTGTTGTCCTCATGCCGAAGCCAAAAAAGCCCCGAGGAGGAGACCTGCCAGGGTTGGGAAATGCTCCTCCGTCCCTTTTCTTACCCAGCTTGGAGGTGGTTTTGCAAAAAAAAATTATATATATATATATAAAAAAAAGCCCTTTTGCTTCAACACCGCCCGGCTCGTCCCCGGCACTTGCTGCGACGCCGGGGCATCCCCCGGCCACGCAGCCGGCAGAGCTGGGCTGCCCGCTCGCATCTGCAGGCACCTCGCTGGCACCAGGTCCCGGACCCTGCAAGAATCGGAGAGAAAGCACATCTGAGACCATCTTTTTGGGAAGATCCCTGGGGTTCCGCCCCGTAAAAGGGGAACCACAAAGGAGGGAGGTGGTCTGGAAAGAGGCATCCCAAACCGCGATGGTGGGGACTCACTGCAGGTGGGGATTCCTGCCCCGGGCACCGAGATGGGCTGGATCGGTCCCAGGCGGCATCGCCGTGCAGCCAGCCTGGCGTAGCAGCAGGCACGGAGCCGGCAGCACCTGCGGTGAGAAGGAGAGCCCGACCTCATCCAAAATATATCACCAGCTGCTTCAAACCTACCTGAAGCAGGCTCCGCACGCCGGGAGGGAAGAGCCACCAGCGTTAGCATCCTCCTCCTGCTCTAAACCACCCTTGAGCTGCTCTTACTTGCTCGTTCCCCTACCAAGCCTCTTCTCTGCTTCCCCACACAGCCCCTGCCCAGCTCTCAAAGCCCTTGTGCACCCCGGCTTTGGGACTGTCCCCGTCCCCTGGTGCCATCCCAGTGACTTCAGCCTGTTGTTGCTGGCATGACCCCGCTGGCCACAGGGAATTAGGGATGAACACTGCCTCGCTTTCCCCAGTTCCCTGAAACCTGTTCCCTTCCTGCTGCTGCCCATCGCCTGGTCCGCATTTTGCATTGCCCACAAGCCCCAGGGTTACCCCGGGGCCACTGTTAGCCATCTCAGGGCCAATGTTAGCCACCCCTAGGCAGTGTTGCCTGTACCGGTCCATTGAAGCCCTCGATGTGCCGCTGGCCGAGTAGCAGCTGTGGGCGGTCAGATTTCCTACGGTGCTTCCCTCGAGTCCCGGTGCGAACGTGCGGGGGTGCTTCCCACGAGCCGTGAACACACCTGGAGTGACCAGAAAATGTGATTTTTTTTTTTTTTTTTTTTTTTTTTTTTTTTTTTTTTTTTTTTTTTTTTTTTTTTTTTTTTGCAAGCTGTATGCAGAAATGAGGCCTGGGGAACCAGGAGGGAGAGGAGGGCTTTGCTGGGGGGGGTCCCCATGTCATTCACAAGGGTTTGGGGATGTTCCCCACATTGATGCGGGGCTGCAGCCTGGCTCCTGTCTGTGGGTCAGGGAATGGCTGCACTTACTGTAGGCAAGCAGCACGGCCAGCGTCAGCAGGACCTTCATCTTCCTCTCACCTGGGCCTGGGAGGAGAAAGAGAGGACAGACTCAGCCAGGCAGTGTGGCCAGTCAACAGGAGGCTGCCGTGCAAATCTTGTCCCTCTGAAATCAGGTCAAATCACCCCGAAATGTGGAGGGAAGAAGCCAGCTGTGGCCCCTCGCCTCTGTCTTGCTGCCTCTTAGCCGAAAGCAAACGCTCTCTGGAGCTGTTTCCACCACCCGAGCATCTCCCACCTCCTGTCCCACTGCTTCTGGCACCCAGGGCACCGCTTTGCAGCGGCAGTGTCACCGTCCCCCTGGGGCTGCAACTTCCCAGCTGGGTTTTTACCTGAAAGCAGTGACACTTTATCTACAGACGTGGGAAACAGCAGAAAGCAGCCTCCCTGCTGCCTCCTCCCTATGCCTCCCCCCCTGTATTTTTGTTTCCGCAGCAGCGGGGGCGAGGGTGGGAGTCGCTCACCAGGGGATGGCTCCGGCTCCGCTTCCTCGCTGCCAACCTGTCCTCCTGGGGAGAGCACTGCTCTCTGTGTCCGGCCCGCGAGCCCTGAACTGGAAGCTCTAAAATGACTCGTCTGTCCCCAAAACATTTTATGCTACGCCCCTTCCCTCTCTGGCCAAACTCCCCCCCTCTTTCCCTGTGGACTGCAGCCCGGAGTGACGCAGGGGCCGAGACCGAGTTTTTGCAAAGTTTGGGGAAGATGATGCCGTTGAGTATTTACAGAGATTTCTCCTTCTGCCCAGCAGCAGCTCACAGAGGACCGGGGTGGTTTAAGCACATTGTTTATTTTCACGTTGTTTAAATCGACAGCAGGGCTAACGTTGGTTGGTGTGGGCAGGGAGGTAGGACGTTCCGGATGCGGAACCCGTGCGTCTGCTCCGGCCCCACATCCTTGGCTCCCATCACCGGCAGCGGTGCTTGAGGTAGAAGAGGTAACGTTTGCTGTAGCTTTGTTTGCTTCTCTTCAGGCAGAGCGCCAGGCTGCGGTCGCACTCACAGGAGAGCTGGGAGCACCAGGAATCCTGTCTAGCTGGCAGAGGGAAGCCTGGGGTCAGCCGTGGCTTTTGTGGGGGGGGGGAGGTGACACCCCCATTGCCAGGGTCCTACTTACAGCAGAAGGGGCTGCTGCCGTGCCAGCCGTAGCGGTAGTCCTGCTTCTTGGCATCGCAGCCGTAGCTCAGGAGGCTGTCGTAGCAGGTATCATGCAGCTGGCAGCATCTGTATGGGACCTCAAGGCTTTGGGGGTTGGGTTTTTTTTCCCTCCTCTCCCCCCCCCCCCCCAAATTTGAAGCCATGCAAGGATGTGTTGGGGCAGGGGGATTTTTAAGCCGGTGCTCACCCGTCCGTGGCATCCTTAGGCTGCCCCTTGCCCCCCAAGCCACAGTAGCAGCCGTAGAAGGAGTAATGCAGCAAAGCATTTTTCCCCGTCATCTTCGTGATCATCTTCTGCAGCTGCCAGAGGCCCCCGTGAGCCGGGGACAAGCCTGGGGGGAAAAATCAGTGGGGCTCACCCTGACACCCAGCTCCCCAGAGGCATCCCCATCCCTCCAGCCCCCAAAACCGGTACCTGGCTGGTGATGTCTTATAGATGCAATGGAGAGGAAACTTCTTCCCAGCTTAGTCAGGAAGAGTTGTTGTGTGTTTGGGAGAGGTGGTGATGGGGAAAGGGTAAGAAATCACCACCCTGGTCCTAATTTCCATGGCTGTAACTGCACAGAGAGCAGTGGGACCGGTGAGAGCGAGGACACTTACCCCAAGCAAACAGCACAGCGAAGGCGAGGAGAGAGTTCATCTTTCCGACAGCCCTGGGAGAGGAAACCAAACCATTTCCCCATTATATCAACCACTTTCTTCTTTACTTCCCCGCCTCGTTGCGGGGCAGAGATGATCCCCACCTCTAGGAATTGGGGGAGGTGAGAGGGGCAAGGATGCACCCATTGCTGTTGCTGCGGCACAGAGCACTGCTGCCTCAGGGGTGGGAAGCGGTGGGAATCGGATGGTGGAAGGGTGGGAAAAGGCAAAATGAAGGGGAAGGAAGGAAAGTTGGAGGAATGATCAGCCCTTGAGGGCTGCAGCCCACTGCTCTGCCTCTGGGCTGGTATCTCAGGGAGCCTCTCCTTTCCTCCTGCTTTCCCGGCATGGACCTTGCTCCTGGCTCGCACCGGGCTTTTAGGTGAAGGAGGAAAGGGAGGAAAAGCCTTCCTCCAGCCCCACTTACCTCGGGGAAAGCCACCGCTTGCTTGCAGGGCCCTGCAGCTGGCAGGGCTTGCTTTATATAGGCTTTGCTCCCCACTGCTGGATGCTTCTTTTGCTCAAGTGTTGCTGACTGGGCATTTCTGCAAAGGAGAAGGTGCCTTCTTCCCCTTTACAGGAATGCAAGAAACTCCTGTAACCCCCCGTCTCCGTAGCCCACGCGCAGGAACCAGCACTTGATGGGATGAGCTGACAGAGCAGCGTCATTTCCAGCCAGAGGTGGAAGCCAACGGTCTCTGTCCCTGGCTGAAGATGCCTGAGGGCCTTTTTCTCTGCCCCTTCCCAGTACCATGGTGCATATTGGGGGGAAAATGATAGCCTTGATTCTGTTTTTGATCCCAGTTGCCGTGAACAAATCAGATTTGGGGTTTTTTGAGGGGTCATACAGTTTGGGAACTGTCTCTCTGCCATGCTGCAAAGGTGATGGGGATTCGGGGCAAGTTATTGGTTCTTTGGGAAAAGTATAAGGACAACAATAAAGGCACCTCTAAACGTGCAGTTTCCAGAAACATGGGGTTGTGCGGATACTGTCTGATTAAACGCTTCCCCGCTGTGAGAGGAGAAGGAAGAGGAATGGGTGTTTTGGGATGGGTGAATGCAATTTCCCTTTATTATTTATGTCCATATTTCCACCTCCTCACTGCAGCCCCTGTGCAGAACTCCTCCCTTCTGGAGATACCACTTAGTCACCAACTTAACTGCCCTCCTAAATTAGAATCTGCCTTGGGGTGGACAAGGCTTTGAAATCTTCCCTCCTCTCCTATTCTTTAGCTTTAATTTTGACCACCATTTTTATGTGAGTAGGGGTCAGAGGAGAATCTCAAACCATCTCCTACATTTCCCCACTTCCATTATTCACATAAAAACACCTTTTGGCTGTATCTAACCTGTCCCTTAACGCACTGCTGTGTTTTAGCTCCAGGAGTGAGTTCAGGCTGGGGGGGAGTGGTGCCAGGAGAAGCCAAAAAACCCAAACTTCCAGCTGGAGAATTATTTTCTTAACAAAATCCACAGAGTTTTACCTGGTGGCATTTACTTGTCCTCATTTCTTAGGCTGTTATTGGGCCCATGGAAATATTGGGGTGCCAGGCAGGTGGTGTGGCTGAGGTGTGAGTTGCAAAAGTGCTCCCCAGGTTGCCACTGTTGCAGCGCCTCAATCTCAGTGGCTTTTACAGAAAAGCACCGCAGAGAATGATTTCAAATACCTTTTATTGAATGATCTTGGCTGGGAAATGAAGTTGAGAGAGAAAAGAAAGGAGGAAGGGATAAAAAATCAAGGAAGCTGATGTCTTTGTGGGAACTGGTGGCATCTCCATCCGTAACGTGTGCGTGCCCTTCCTCACCCTGAGCGTCATCGTGCAGGGAGTTGTGCTGTCTCCAGCTCTGCTCAGCTCCCTCTCATCAGGCTTTTGTTTCCGTAGCGATGGGGAAAACCAGTCAAAATCTGCAACCTTGGGTGCAGATTTCTCCTCTTCAGCACTGGAGCTTACTTCCTCGGCATCTCAGCTTGAAATAGAAGCGGTAGGATTTATTGTAGGAATGCAAAGTGCTGGCGAAGCACGAAGCCACCGCCTTGTCGCATAGGCAGGTCTCTCTCTTGCACCAGCTCTGCTCGTTACCTGTGGGGAAAAAACACGGGGCTCTGGGGTGGCTTTTCCAGCTGGTATTGGTGATGGGGTCCCCTTGGAGCAGCCCTGATGCCTGGAGCTGCCTGGGTGAAGTGCATGAAGAAGCGTGTCCCAGGGCTTGCCCTCTCCAACCTGCCCACAACCCTCGCAATGCCCATTTATTTATCATACACACTTGGCGGGCATCAGGCTGGTTACATCCCCAGGGGGGACATCCTGGGGTGTCCTGGGGAGCAGTGCTGGTTCCCCACCTTTGCGGGAGCCCCCGACTCAGCGTCACTCACCGCAGACGATGTCCCCGTCGGTGACGTCGAAGTAGTAGGGGGTTATCAGGGGGCTGCACTTGCCCTCTCGCAGCTTCCTGTAGCAGCAGTCGTGGGCATGGCAGCACCTACAGAGGGGACACCATGTCAAAACCGCTGCCCCCGAACCCTCCCTCACCACACTGGGAAGGGAAAGGAAGGTCCAGCCTCACATTTAAGGTGACCAGGAAGAGGAGATGACAAGGCAGCAGCAAGATGTGGCTGGGGACGGGGCAAAACCAGCGCCGACAGGCTGCCAGCGAGGAGCTTTTTTAGGGACACCCCCCGACACCTTGCACTGGGGGGGTAGGTGGTGATGTTTTTCCAGGTACTCACAGGTCGGTGGAGTCCACTGGGGTTCCTCTGCCCCCGATGCCGCAGAAACACCCGTACCAGCTGTAGGAGAGCAGGGCACTCTTCCCCGTGGTTGACCTGATCATCCGCTCCAGTTCCAAAACGCTGCCACGAGCCAGCAGCAGCACTGTGGGGGGGACAGAGGGGACGGGCTCACACTGCTGCGGAGCGAGGGGGCAGGCGGCATTTCCCACACCTTGCACCAGGCAGAGGAATTAAATAACCCTGGTGTTGCTGGAATACATGCTTCCAGGCATGCGAATCATGAGAAGAAGCCCCAAAAAACCCCTCAGGATGAAGTCTGGTTTCTGCAGCTACCGATTCAGTCTGGTAGCAGATATTATTGTGCTCCGTACAGGCTGCGCCGCGCTGGCATCCTGCAACCAGCCACATTGCCAGGATCAGCCCTGGGCTTGGCACAGGCAGGAAAGCAGGTGACAGCAGGCTCCAGAGCCTCTTAAAAGACATATGGATCCGAGCATCCCAAAGCCTCGCTGTTGCAAAGACCTCCAGGACTACATGAAGCATGAGGGAGAAACTGCAAAATTTAAACAAAAAACCTGAATTGTGCCCAAAGACTCTGAGTTTGTACGTCTTTTTTGCCAGGCAGATGAGATCCCAGCCTGGCCCAGTGAAACCGGGGCACTTACCGCAAGCCAAGAGCACGGCAAAGAGGAGATTCTTCATCCTCAGGCTGGTCCTGGAGGAAGAAAGCACAACAGTGGGTGATGAGCAGCACCCCAGGGGCAGGACAGACACACCGAGGGCACGGAGCCAGTTGGGTGCACCTTGGCAGCACCTGGAGGTGCTGTGACATGAGTGTCACCGTGCCTGAGTGTGCACAGCTGACATCCCGATGGGGCCTTTTGACTCCCGTTTTGGGATGTGGTGCTCAGCAGGCACGTGGACAGGGACACGGTGGTTGTCCTGCCCGGGGCTGATGGAGAACCTTACCATCAGCAGCCTCCCACCGCCACCCCCCTGGCTATCTGATGAAATAACAGGGCAATAAATCCCCCCTCTCCTTACCCCACCTGGACCTCGCTGCTCCAAGACTGCCGGCTTAGCGGGTTCGCTTTATATAGATGGTGAGGTCCACCCCCTCCTCTATCTGTGCTGACGGCGCTATTCGTCGCAGAGCGGGAGCCACCGAGTGGCCCCTCGGTAAAGGAGAAGGTTCCCATCCTTCCCCTTTCCAGGAAAGATGAGTTTCCCCAAGCGGTTTTCCCGATGCTCCCTCCATTGCCTCACTCTTGCTCGTTAGTTGGGCACCAAGCTGTCTCCATCTCAGGCCAACGCAGCTTCTGGATGAGGCCAGTCAAGCTCTTGGTTTTAAAATCCACGGGGTTCGGTGGTTGAAGAGATGGGACAAAAGCAGTTTATGCCCAGGAGGTGCAGAGCTGGCACCGCAGAGGTTGTTCCACCCTTGTTGCGGCTGCAGAGGTGGCACTTTGGCCTTGGGGTCATCTTGAGTTTCTCCCACTCGCACCCTGCGACCTCAGAAATGGTTTCTCTTGGGTTTTTCCTTTGCAATTGTCCTCCCCAAATCCATGTCTGCATCCAAATCCAGCCCCGCCGAATGGGAAGGGAGGAGGGTGAACGCTGTGGTCTCATTTCATGGGTCTGTAGTTCTCCTGTCCTGCCCTCAGGGCACGGGAGACCCTGGGAGTGTGTGGGCAAGGGGTCTGGGAAACCAAATCATCAGCAAAGGCTGGAAACGCCATGGAAACCCGACTTGGAATGGGTTTCTGAATACAGTTTATTGAATCACCATCACCGAGACATGGTACAAAGACACAAGGGAGGCAGAAAACCGGAGGAGATAAGAAACAAAAGCTGCTATCTTCCCTGTGAAACGGCGGGGTGAGGGCAAACACGCACACAAACGCAGGGTATCAGGCGCATATGCAGGGCTCAGTAATTAACCACACTTCTCCGGAAGGGAACTGGGGGGGTGATTGTAAGAAAATGGTTCAGGGGTCTGTAATCAAGAAGAAAATCCCTTGTTGAATTTCTTGAGAGCCGCCAAAGTTGCTCGCTGCAAGGGTTGTCACCTCCCAGCTTCTCCCCTGAAGCCAACAGAGAAGTCTGTCCTGGGGCTTTTCTTCCCTCTAACCTTTTATTTCCTGCTGCCAAGTGGAATAAAAAGCCATCCAAGCCCGAGAAGGTACTGATGGGGAGCAGCAGCTCGCCTCTCTCCCCACTCAGGTGTGCCGAGTGCCTTGCCCTCACCATCTGCACCAGAAACCACCCCGAAATGCCACAATGTGAACCGATGGGCATCACGCCGACACCCAAATCCCCTGACTTTTAAAACCACGGCATCCCTGAGGATTAAACATCCCCTTCGCACCTCATCCACAAAAAAAAACTTCCATTAGAAAAGATTTTCCCCATTGTGATGGTCATTATCTGCACCGCTCACGCTCACACGCTTTGGCGTTGCAGGTTCTTGCCCTTGGGGCAGGTTTGTTGCCGTGTTGGCCCTGATCTGGCTTTTTTGCTGTAGAATTTGGCTAAACCTGGAATAAAGGCACCATCTGGGGGCCAAAATGGAGCCCAGAGGGCTGGGATCACGCAGATTGGGGATCCACAGGCGGTTTTAACCAAATCCCCTCATTTTAAGCCCTCCCTCTGCACGGAGGATCTCAGGAGAGCGAGCACGGAAAGCGAAACCCTCTCTTAAATCAAGCCACAACCCTGAGGGCTTAAAAGCCACCCGTGGAAGTTCTTATCCCATTGGAAATATGAAACATTTCAGCCATCCCACGGAGCAAAACAAGGAGGGCATCAACCCACGCCTGGGTTTGTTCAGGGCCTTATTGAAATGTAAATATTGTATAAATGTGAAGTCGGTGCTTTGATCCAGGGCAATATTCCCGAACATCCTGTGGACGGGATGACCCGATGGGCAATTATTTTCTAACCTTTTTAGTGCACAGCTACGCCTTGATCTTCCCCCGCCCGCAGGGTGGAGATCCCCAGTTTGACGGTAGATAAAGTTATCTCCAGTTATTTATTGCTTCTTTCTTGCTGCCTTTGGTGGGCATCTGTCTGTGGGAGAAGCAGCTGGTTAACTAGAAGCGGGTTTTAAAAAGGGATTAACGGGAAGAGATGGAAATGTCAGCGTTATGTGGCGTGTTCTGAGGAAAACTGACTCAGGGGCTGTTTATAGCCCCAGGGGACAGGGAGGACTCCCCCTCCCTGTCAGCTCTCCTGGAACAAAGAGAGCTTAAAAGCCCCCCGGAGAAGTTGTTTTAGGTCCATGGATGATCTTGTGTGTAAAGTGTAATTTTTTAAAGGCATTCTCACCAAAAGGAATGAGTTTGATGTTGATTTGTCTGGTTTTACTCAGCCATGGCTCAGATGGAGCTGCTCAATCACACTGTCATGGAACTCATGTCATCGGGGGGTTAAAACCTCATCCCATTGTTCCCATTGAGCTGCCTTTGCTCAGGAGAGGGTCTAACACCGTATTTTTAAATTTTCAGGCTTTAAAAAAAAATGTTTTCGTAATTCAAGAGGGGTGAAAACAGCAGGGGTTTGCTCCTGTGGTGGGATGGGGGAAAGTTGAGCTCCTGGGGGAGGGACGGGGACGACCCAAGTATTGCCCTCACCTTTGGGGTGTGGAGCAGCTCTTTGGGAGAGGACCCCGCTGCCACCTTACCCCACTCTCCTTCTGCCCCTCAGGATGGAGCCCCCAGCCCTGCAGGAGGTGCTGGGGCCACCCCTGCCCCGCCATCGAGGCCTGACACCACGTCCCATCCCAGCGCTGAGCCTGCACGGGGACACGGCTGCCATCACAGGTATGTCCCTCCTGTTGGCACCAGCGTGTTGCAGCTGTCCCCTGGCCCAGATACGGCCCACACTGGGACATCAGGGCTGTCCCCAAGCCTGGTTATGCCCCTTGGGCCCACACTGGGACATCACAGCCATCCCCTGGCCTAGTGACACCCCTCAGACCCACACTGGGCCACCACGGCTGTCCCTGGGCCTGGTTTCATCCCCTCAGACCCACACTGGGCCACCACGGCTGTCCCTGGGCCTGGTTTCATCCCCTCAGACCCACACTGGGACACCATGGCCGACCTCAGGCCTGGCTATGGGCCCACGATGGGACATCACAGCTGTCCCCAGGCCTAACGACACCTCTTATCGCATCCATCCCTGGGCCCACCCCACAAGCCACTGTCGCCGGGCGATCCACCGCGGCCCCGGCCTCACGGCGCTCCGGGAACCCCAGAGCACGGAGCAAGGCCGCGGGGGCCCTGGATCCTCCCGCCCTCGGGGCGCAACATGGCGGCTGGAGGACCGCGACATGGCGGCGCTCCGGCCGGGTCGTCTCGGTGGTTGTGGGGCGGGGCCTGCCGCGCGACCGGAAGTGGGGTCGTCGCCGTGGCAACGCGGCTGTGTTTGGCGGCGGGAGCGGGCCGGCCGAGGCGGAGGTGAGAGGCGGCGGGGCCTTTCGGTGGGCTTGGGTTATAGGACCCGGGCCCGGCTGTGGAGTTGGGCTATAGAACCGGGGTCTGGCCGCGGGGTTGGGTTGTAGGGCCCGGGCCCGGCTGTGGAGTTGGGCTATAGAACCGGGGCCCGACCGTGGGGTTGGGTTGTAGGGCCGGGGCCCCGGCTGTGGGGTTGGGTTATGGGCCTGGGACCCAGCTGTGGGGTTGGGTTGTAGGGCTGGGGCCTGGCTGTGGGGTTGGGTTGCAGGGCCGGGTTCCTGCTGTGGGGTTGGTTTATAGGGCCGGGGCCTGGCTGTGGGGTTGGGTTGTAGGGCTGGAGCCTGGCTGTGGGGTTGTGTCACGGGCCTGGGGCCTGACTGTGGGGTTGTGTCATGGGCCTGGGGCCTGACTGTGGGGCCAGGACTAGGCTCAGCTGTGGGCCTGGGACCAGACTGTGGCACTGAGGGCTGTGCTGGGGAGCTGAACTATGCTGTGGGGCTGGGGTTGTGCTGTAGCACCAGGGTGTTGGGGGCTGCCTGTCCTCCCGGACCCTGGCATTGCAGTGTTTGGGGGTTCCTGTGGGCACAGCCCTCCCTGGCTGCAGTTCCCCATCCCAGCCCCTCACCCAGGTACCCAAACTTAAAATGGCACCTGAATGTAAACCCTGGTGTGTTTAAAATAGCTCCTCACGCTGCATCTCTAATCTATAGCGTGCCTAAGTGGCACAGACCCTTGTTCAGGAGGGTCCCACCTTGGCTTGTGGCAGATTGAGGGTTTTTATTCTTCAAACTAGCAGTGTAAGCAGTGATATCTGATAAGTGCTCCAATGCACTTGGGAGTTCCTATTCAGAGGATGCCGAACTACAGCTTGTTGCCTTGGAGTTTATTTGTTAGAAGGCAGTTCATGAAAGGCACACAGTCCCCTCCCTCCCACAGGCTCCTAGGAAACTCCGCTGAGTCACCTGGGTGGTGTGACCCGGTCCATAGCTCTGCTCCAGGCTTGCACAGGGACAGGTCTCTCTGTCTCCAAGTAGCTTTGTACGGGCGCTGGTCAGAGCGTGCCTGTGTGCTGGGACTCTGCCTTGGCTTTGCTCGGTGATGGTTTGCTGAGCATTTCCATTTCATGGTAGTGAAGGAAAAACTAAGCATTAAATAACACATTGCTAACAAAAGCTTGTGGAACAACCACGGTGGCTGTTCCTTTCTGTTTGTTTTGGGGTGATGAGCAGCAGGCGAGTCCGACTTTATCATCACTGGAGAATGCCAAGCAATCAAAGTTGACCTTTTTTTCCCCCCCTCTTGAAAAATCCTGCTATGCCAACCACAAAAAAGGAAGAGGAGGTGTGTGACCCTGTCGCACTTCTCCAAAATGTTGTTGTGAGGTCGTGGCCTGGTTGTCTGTGGCTTTGTCCTGGTGAAGCACGAGAGGTCTGAGCGCAGCTGAAGTTGGGGAACACACAGCAGAACATGGTTTCGTTTTTAACGGAGGTTAACATCAACCTCTGTTAAGCAGCTTTTGGTCACAGGAGAAGTCAGAATGGGTTTCTCGGACGTGTTCAATTTCAAAGGTCTTCAGTGACTTTTAAAAAGCGAAGTGCAGTCAGTCTTACCCAAAAGTCCACAATAGGAACTTAATCTGTCACGGCAGGAACAGTGAAAAGGCCAGCTCTCTGCTTTGAAGTTCACTCATCTCCCATTTTCACTGAGTTTCTAGCTTCAGAAAAAACACATTTCTGTTCTTTCCATCAAAAACTTTCTTTAAGTTGGGAAGGGCACAACTTGCCGATGCTCTGGGTCAACTTTAAAGAATTTCTGACAATGCCAGCACCTATAAATACACATCGTCTCTGACTCAGCCGTTACTGAACTGTAGGATTGCTGCCTGCCTACACGGTGATACACCAGATTTATTGCTATTATTAGCTGACATGCAGCACAAAAGTGGGAGCTGTAGGGAGATTAAGCTCTCTGAAAGCTTTCTGGCCAATTCCTGTAACTTTTCCTTCTGCTACCCCGTCTGTAGGTGCCTTGAGAAGCAATGGCCACAGCAGCTCTTCTGAACTTAGCACCATCTCACCGCAACATCTCTTCAAGCACAGCAGCTTCTTTCTTGTGGGCAAGCACCATCGACATGCACGTCGCCAGGCCAAAATCTGCCAAGGGACGCACGAGGCCGAGCTTCAATTACTCTCAGAGCGTGGAAGCCTGTCCTTGCCGAGTGCCACCTTCCCTGCCACCAGCTGCTCCCCAGGAATTAGTGAAGAGCCGGAGAGCATCGTCCACAAAACCGGCATTCCTGTCCGGCCAGGTGTCTCCTGAGGAAATCCCAGAGCTCCTGCAGCAAGTGCCTTTGAGGACCTCCTCTTCCCTCAACAAATACAGGGTGCTCCCCTCCATCGGCCGGAAAGACGTAGGGAGCGGCGCTGTGGAAGTGGTGGCTGAACAGATCAACCGGCTGAAAGTGAGCGGGAGGCAGGAAGATGCTCCAAAAATCAAAACTCTTTCTGGAGAACAAGGATCTGCCAGCGTATTGTCACGAAACCATGTCCCTGGTGAAGAAGGCTCTTGTGCACAGAGTTCTCCTGAGAAGCCAGGAAGGAAAACGAGACAAGAGAACCCTTTAAGTTTGGAAGAGCGTCCAAAAGCAGAGTCACACTTGCTGCTCGCTATTCGATCTCCCTCCGGTCAGAGATTTGAACATTATTTCAAGCCCACCGACAGTCTCCAGCTGGTCCTTGCCGTGGCCGAACAGAAAATGTCAGCCAAATACAAACGCTGCAGTGTTGAAACCATGGAGGTGCCCCGAAGGAGTTTCACTGACCTTACGAGGTCCCTCCACGAATGTGGGATTCTCCACAAGTCCGTGCTGTGCATCCGACAGAAGGAGCAGCACGATGCTGATCTTTAGGCCCGCAGAGATGCCGCCCTGCATCGTTCTGCTGAGTGGGATGCATGACTTCTTCTGAAAAACTGAAGTTTCCTGGGCCTGCTTCTTCATCTTGCCAGCTTCCAAAAATCTCCCTTGAGGCAGACTTGTGTAAAAGTGTTGAAATAGTATTTCAAGTGTATATACCTGCTACGTAAACAGCATCTTTTTTTCACGTGTGCCATCACAAATTGCTTCCTGAGCACCACCAACCTTTGGCCTTTTTGGTTTGTTGAAGTTGCCGATGATGTTCTTTGAAGATTGAAGTTTCCGAGACCTCTCCCCTTGTCCTTTTCCGTATTTCAGGAAGGTGCCACTTCCCAGAGCGGATCCAGATGCAGAGGCACCCATTTGGGACGGTAGAAACGGAACTCTCTTACTCTGGAGGACCATCTTCAGTAGGTTATCACCATCCTAAACATCTTGAGGGTGACTGAAAAGGAGATCACACCCCAAAACCATCTGGAAATGACAGTAATAATACATTAATGGATTATTGTGAAGTATTAAAATACGAGACCAATGATAATACGCCTGTGAGGGCTCCGCTCTTTCTGGATAACCTCAGTGCAGCTTTTAGAGTGTGGCTACATCATCTTTTTAAGAACAAATAGTTATTATTTTGGCTGTATTGATGAGCAACAGGATTTTCTACTTAGTTTTCCTTCCCTCATTCAACTCCTTTGATCTATAGGTAAGAACAGCTGGACAGTTAAGGTGGAATGTTACAAAATACTCCCATTGAACATCTTTACACTGAAATGAGTTAGTTCAAGAAAGCAAGTGGTGCTTTGAGAATTTTAAAATAAAAACCCTATTAATTGAATTTGACTGAGGAATTGGCTCAGGCAATAGACCAGATTTTACTAAACCACCCGTAAGAAAGGCCATAGGGTAACTTGGCAGGTTTTAGATAAATACAATGTGCTTGTGCTAAACACAATAAAATAATCTTCTAGGTTTCTAATGGAAATTCTTATGGTTTAAAGGCAATAATTCAATCTACTAAAAAAATGGACCACTTGCCACGCAGCTGAGGTACTTGTAGTATTTTGAGGTAAAATGAATGTTTTTTAACCTCAGTGTAACTGCCAAAACAGCTCGGAACAGTCATAGAAAGAGGAAAGCTGATGCCGGTGTTGACTCAAAGCGTAGCATCTCCTAAAGCAAATGGCTTTCTAAAAATGGTACCTGATTAAATAGTGTTACCGACTACTGCAGGTGATGGGAATTGCACAGAGCAATCCTGGTGTCTGCAGGGAGCCCAGGATATCGAAACGTGGATGCTCTTAACCCAACCTCAACGGGGAGCAAAGTATTTCACTTAGTGTCTGGAGCAGGAATCATTTTCTGTGTTTCGTTCAGCGTTTGCTGGTTCATTCCTTTCTTCTGATTTTGTGTATACTAAGTTACTTCCATGTTTCAGAGTGTTTCCATACTGTGTGGTGGTACAATCAATAAAACATTTTAGGCTGAAACTTAAAATGGTTTCTGTGAACTGGAGCTTTAGCTGTCACATCTCCTCTCAAAGGAGAAATGCCATTAATTTGATGGCAAATACCTTGGGGACCGTCCAAATCAGACTTTGGATGCTCAGTTGCTGTCCACGCCATCGGGCACGTGCCTTCCTGGAGTCTGTATCTCTGTCCTGTATTAAATACAACATCGCAGCAAAGAAGGAAACGCTTCAGATCTGTGACCAGAGACACAGTGACCACCATGGGAGTGTATAAGTCTGATGCTTTAACCAAGAACAGAAGAATAAGAGCAACTTGGCTCCCAGGGGACAGCAGTTGTCATGCTGGAGGATATTCACAGAATTCTTAGAATTGGAAGGGACCTTAAAGATCATCAAGTTCCAACCCAGGGACACCTCCCACCAGACCAGGTTGGTCAAAGCCCCATCCAGCCTGGTCTTGTGACCTCCCTTGTGACCAGGTCTATCCTCTTTATCTTGGAGATATTTAAGCTGAATGAGTTTAGTCCTCTAACAACCTCACCCAGGCTGCAGCATCTCCAAAAGACATGCATTTTAATTATTTCTTTTTCTAAAAACCACATCAAGTCTTGATCTAGGCAAGCACAGCGCAGGGAAAACACCTTTTCTACCCCAGTTCTCTTTCTCTTCCCTTCAGAATTCCTCTGGGGATGTCTCAGCAGCAACTCTGCACTTCTGGGGAAGAACAGTATTTATCTGACCTCATTTACTGGGTGGTATCATTTAATGAGCTTCCTTGTGGGAAGCTTTGAAGAACTTTGGCTCTAAATCAGGTGAAGTTCAATCTGTCACGGGATGCTTTGAGGTCACAAATAGAAAAACTCATGAGGACTTGTGGCTGGGAACGTCCTTATCTAAGGCTTTTAAACCGACAACAAAATATTCAAGCGGAAATTAGCGGAGGCATCGTTCAGTATGTGTTCTTTATTCCAATTAAAAGTACATTAGAAACAGCACACAGGACCAGCAGCAGCTTTCATGACAATTCAACCCAATACTCTGCTGTCACGAGGTCATTCAGCTGTACTATTAAAGTAGGTGATTGAAACAAGTCTTCCACTCGACACGCAAGCACTCACTCACCTGCCACTTTAAATAGGTTTCCAACAGAATAAAAATAGATACACCCCAGAATACAAAAAGTTTAATTTTAACAGTTGTTTTTTTTTTTTTTCTTCACTAAAGCCTTTATACAAATTGATAAAAGGGTGCACGATTTCCTAAAATTTTAGGTACATTTTAAATGAGCCTTTTTTTACTTGGTAAAAGGATCCATGTTCCTGTCTTTGAACAGAATATGATGGCCAAAATTGCAAAGAAAATTCCTAGTTAAATTTACAATTTATACATTTGTTTTGAAGTGATTCCTGCACCGAGTAGCGAGCCCGCGGCTGCTCACGCACGTCCCATTTTCCCCAAAAAAGAGCTGTGCACCCTAAGTTCTAGTTCAGGAGCCTCCTTTACTCCTGGAAACCGGGCTGGGGGAACAACCCACAGGCTTTCAGTTGTGCGCACGAGAGTGGTCCCGACCGAACGAAAAGCCCGAGCCCAGAAGTTGGGAATCGTTCCTTTTCCAGCAGGATCACCCTGGGGCGAGGGACCGGTGACCTCTTTTTTGCACTACGAGCACAATGGAAGTGGAGCGCTTCCCCTCTGCAATTTGGCTGAGCAATTTAACTGAAAACATACTGTAACAGGTAAATTTGGTGTTCTAAATGTATTATTATTATTTTTTTTTTTGGTCTATACAAGCTTATAATGACTTTTATTTGACTTTTATTCCCGTTTCTGTCACTAATCGGTGAAGCCCAGCAGTTCTGTAGATTATTCGCATGGAGCTTCACAGCAGCATCTTAGAACTGATGTCACCTGCCTAAAGGTGACCGACCCCCACTCCAACAATCATTAGCATTTTATGGAGGTGAATTTAGTCAGAAAATTAATTAGCACAGTTCCCTTCATCCTGCCCCTCCCTCCCCACCCCATCCACCTGCACCTTGGTGAGGTTTAAAGTTCGAGAGTATGGACTTAAGCACTGCCACCACCGCACCGCTTTCCGCAGAGTGGCCGTTCTAACAAATCAAGGATAAATTAAAAGAAAATCCTGCCCAGCAAAAGCAACACGGCACCTGTGTTTGCGAGTATGAGCTACTGGAGACATCCTCAGGACAATTTACGTAAGGAAAAGCAGGGCAAATCCATCAGGAAGCCAGAAATGAGTCTTAAAGAGCTCGGGGGAGCGCCAAAGAGAATGACATCCTATTTTGTACAAGTTGAGTTTGTAGCCAAAAACCAGCTGCCTTGTTTGGGGTTTTTTGTTTTGTTTTGTTTTTCTTTTCATTACTTATATCCATTATATATTCAGCTGTTGAATTTTAACTCATCAGGCTACTGCTGAACTTTATTGCAATGAAAGGCAATAAAGTTTCTTATTTTTTTAAAATTTGTTTTCAATAATTACATATTGCCCATTTTTTGGCAAGCCTATTTTTTAGAATTCAAAAGACCTTCCCATTTTAAGGCTAAACTAAGAAATGTTAAAAGCTTCTGTAAACATTTCCTCTTCCTCCCCATAGTTGCACAATTTGAAGTCCAACTGCGATTTTTAAAATGAGGTAATTTTTGTGTACTCATATCTTAGAGAGTCCTTATCGGGAGTAGCCGAGAGGCCAATCTGAAACGCTGATCCAATTGTAGTGGGAGAGCTTCCCCAGCGGGGTACGCACCAGTTCCAGCAGCTGGACTTCAGTTAGTTATCTTCTCAATTTCATCCAAGTCGTCGGTATCCAATTTGTTTATCTTTTTGTCTGGGAAAGATGAGAAAAAGATTTCGTAACACAGAGCAGAGGAGGGAAAGCTGCTTTCTTTAGTTGGGTCTTGAGGAGCTCAGGTTTATCCATGAAATGTTCAGTCAGGTTTTAAAACTACAACATAAAACCTTTTTTCTTTTATCAAAGGCCCATCAGGGTACTCAAATGTTACCTATCTCTGGAATATCTGCTTTAAGGACTGTCCAGGCAGCCAGAAAATAGCCAACTTGACTTATTTCTGCTCCCAGCATACATGGCAGTTGACAACCCTTAGTGACATCCTAAGTGATGTGATCTGTGGTCAGTTTAAGGTTCTATAAATACATGCTCACTATACAGCTAGGCAAAATTCTGCAGAAATAACATCTAATTTTAGAGAAAGAAGAAAGTCTGAGGGTACGTACTGAAATGTTCCTGGATTCTGTTGAGAATATTCATGCTGTGCTTGCTGTCCACCATGTTAATCGCCAGGCCTCGCTTGCCAAAACGACCCGTACGTCCGATCCGGTGCAAATAAGTCTCGTTATCTGGATTTCCATCTTTATCCACAGGAAGGTCAAAATTGATGACGACAGAGACCTGCTCTACATCAATCCCTGATAAAAAGAAAGCAGCAGATTACACCACTACGGTTAGATCAATTTATAGCAGGAAGAGCCTCCTCTGGCCTGACCTGTGTGTGGTTTGGTCACCACATCCAGGTTACCTGTGAGAAGAACTTCTGACAGCTGTCTGAGAGCTGCCATGTGGTGTTAAAAACCAGTCTCACACTCTGAAATGGATCTTTTCCACAGTATCCTTATGGATACTTTGAAATAAAAACTATCTAGCCATTACACCAGAGAATCCCACTGAAACAACCAACGGAAAAGCAGCTGGAGATGCTTTAACCAGCACTTAAGTAGTCTGGAAACTCTGTCCTCCTCTCCAAAGCTTTAAAGGCCTCATGTTTTCCCCCCGGTAAGTACTATGTTGTCTTAACTGTTCTAGGATGTCAAATTGCAACACAAATTCCACTGGAGTTCAGTGCTTTTAAAATTTCTGTATTTTGGAACATGTTTATTTTAAACACTGAAGGTCAGCAGGGCAAGCCAGGCTTGGTGCCAGAGGCATAAAGCCGTCCCGGGGTAGACTCTTCCATCCCAAGCTGCAGGAAGGCTGCAAGGAAGGAATCCTGTGTTCACCCACAGGCATCTTTATGCGCACAGACACAGCCCCATAGCCCAGGAATTACTTGAAGGACCCCATTTCCTCCAGATTAGAACACTTGAGGCTATGAATTTTTTCTCTAAGCTGGCCAGACGTATCTTATCTTAGGACCTGCTGCTTCTGCCCCTCCCTGGCCTCAGCTCCACCATGCCCTACCTCTGGCACAGACGTTTGTGGTCACCAACACCTTTTCTTTGCCCTCTCGGAAACGCTCGATCACCGCGGCTCTCTGTTCCACCATCATTTCCCCACTCAGCAATGCCACCTGATGGCCCTCCTTGGAGAGCTCCGCCGCCAGCCAGCCAGCCGTCTTCCGGGTCTGAAACACAAAGCCAGGCACGTCTTGAAGCAGGAAATCTTAAAGCCATAAATTGGGAATAAACCTCTCTGGGATGGACTGCAAACTCTGCGGCTCCTCAGTTTTTATATCTCAAAAGGAAACAGCTCCTAATTACAGAGTCTGCTCCCAGCTCGCCCATCAGAACTAGGAAAGTGTGCATCTGCCCCCACGGGAACCCTTCTTTAAGAAAAGCACGGCTTATCTTTGGGCTCTGCTCCTCAGCTTGCACTCTGTGAGGGATTACACACGTAGGCCAAAAGCGCACAAGGAGCACCAAGTAAACAAAACTCTCCACTTGGAAAACGTCAGGGTTTGAGCTGAACGTAGCTGTGGAATCCAACAGAGGTTCTACGCAGTCTTGAATTAAACAGTTTCCAATTCTGTTAGCTTTTTAAGCTCTGTCTGATATTACTGCATTTCGAAACAGCATAAAAGCAGACTGTGCAGCAGACTCCAAATACAGGTTTTAATTTCGCCTGAACTAGCTTTACGTGGCTGTTCTGGTGCTGTCAGCACTGGATTTTTCTGTAAGTTATGGTGGCTTCCAGAAAAAAAGAATCCTCAGTATGATTCACAGGGAGACCCCAGGGGTAAATCGCCAGTTACCTGAGGGAAATGGAGTCCCAGGAAAAGCTCCATATCAGGTGCAGAACTACAAGGCTTCCCCATCCCTCACTCTGCCCTATTTTCATCCATTTTCCAACCTCAGGGGTTTGGTTTTTTTCAGTAGTTCTGTGTAATACTTTGTTTTGGAAAACTGCATTACTCTGAGCTTTGCTTCAGCGGACTTCAAGAATAAAAATGACCTGGATGGACAAACCCAGAGACAGAAACAAGCTTGTGCTATCATGGCTCTCAAGACTTCACTCCAAGAGGGAGCCAGAAAAGCCAAAGAAAAGGGCAATTCATATTCTTTGTTTCTTTCTGAAAAGCCTGGCCAGTTTTTTAGCAATAGCAGACACTAATGGGGTCATTGGGACTAACGTTCCCTGAAAGGACTCACGTGGCAGAAGATCATGGCCTGGGCAATGGTGATAGCGCCGTAGATATTACAGAGAGCCTGGAACTTCTCATCTCTGTTATTGCACAGAACGTAATACTGCTTAATAGTGTCCAGCGTCTCCTCCTCTCGCTTCAGTTTGATTATGTTTGGGTCAGGAACAACTTTTTGAGCAAACTTCCACACAGAATCCTCAAAAGTGGCTGAAAACAGAAGCATCTGGCAGTCCCTGGGGAGCATTCTGCAAGAGAAAGCAAAATGGGCAGGGTTCCCATGCAAAACTGTCGCCCCCCTGATTATCCTGATGGGATTAATGCTACAGGCAAAGCAGAACAATAACCTCAGAACCAGTTATTTCAGTGGCTGGAAAGACTAATGCTAATCTTACCAACACCTGATATTTCCCTCACGGACCAGTGGCATCCAGACTTGCATTCTTAAAAATGAATAAACCCTGCTCCAAGGTCTGTAAGAAAATGAAACTGCTTGTCATCCCCTGACATTCTGTCTCTATTAACCATCTGGATTAGAGCTAAATATATCATTTTAATCTTGTTGCTTTATCGGTGAAGACACCGGTCAAGAATCTACGCCTGCTGTCCCTACCGTACAAAACAGCTATAATGGGAAGAAACAAAAATCACCTCGGGCAACGTACGGCGAGTCCTTACCTCTGAATGCGGATGCTCTGGTCCTGATGGCCCTGGGTTGCTATCATCACATCGGCCTCATCCAAGACGAACACTTTGATTTTCTTGGGATCTATGAATTTGAGTTTGGAACACCAGTCCAGCACAGTGCCGGGCGTGCCGATTACAATCTGCTCGGAGATCTTCTGACCTCTCTCCACTGCCGGGACAGAAAGGAAGGCTTTCATAAAATAGCTGCGCAGCCCAATGCTCTGCCCCTCTCTGAACTAGACTATTTCACCACCTGATTGTTCTGTTGTTCATTTACTGTATTGCACCCCACAATCATTTTCTCATTTACAGTCTGTTGGTAGCGTTTCACCTTACTCACATTTATTGCCTCGGACAGCGTAGGCAAGTTTCAGCTCCGGATAAAACTTTCCCATCTGCTCAATCACCTTTCCTGTTTGAAGTGCCAGCTCGTATGTTGGGGAAAGGCACAAACACTGGAGGGACAGAAGGATAAGATCTGAAGATAAGTTTGACACGACCAACATCCTGGGCAACACTATCACATTTGCTTTTCAAAATCCTTATTATTGAAGTTTTCCTGAAGACGACCATCTGAGCAGCTGAACAGTTTCTGAAAGCCCATCAGTTCTACACTCTGAAACGAGGGGAATGAGTTGATATGACACGGTCACCTGGCTACTGGCTTTCCGCGTTCAACTCTGCTCCTCAGGCTTGGGAGAACAGATACTCTGCTACAGGGGACATATAGACAGTAGCGACAAGGAACCTAACACCTACAGTCAGACTAAGAGATAAGAACACCATTTTTTCAGGGAAGAATTCTAACCTTGATAACGCTGCTCAACTATCTCATACGGAAATTGGGTTAAAAAAGCTCCTTTTCAGGCATTCTCTGCTCCGTTGTCACAGATATCTTCTCTTCGGTCCCAAATTCCACTTACCTAACCCCCTTCAGCCTCCAATTTGATTAGTCCCAGAATGACCTCCCCGATTTAACTCCTTACAGAAGAGCAAGGGCATCCTTCGTGACATAAGGGAGGGACTGAAAATAGCAAGTTGTGAGCAAAATCCACATCTTCTGCATTAAAGGCATTTTGATAGATCCCCAAATCACCAGCCCCTGCTAAGCTGTTTACAGAAACAGCATCACAGAGATGGGTCCATCAAGCTGTGAATTTACCATCAAGGGTCTCAAGAGAAGCTCAGCCTCCTCACTAGGTGGCACTGCACCACCACGAAACCCCCCCAAAACAGTGACATCCCAAAAACTTTACCTGTGGATACTTGTTCCCAGGTTCAACACGACTGAGCATGGCCAGGACGAAGGCAGCTGTCTTGCCAGTACCGGACTGAGATTGTGCGATCAAGTTCTGGGGGCTGCAGAACGTACAGCAGACAGGAGCTCAACCAGAGGAACATCCCAGACAAGGTACTCGTGGGGTTGAACGATAAAAGAAAACTCGAGTGGCATTTTAATACCTTTTAGATTTATCACTGCTCTGGACTAGCGTCTAGCTTGACCAGCTACGCTCCACAGGACCCAAGTCAGTTTGTGCCCCCGACCAACTCTCTCTTTCAGCACCTCTTGATTATGGAGATTTGGAAGGAAAACTGCGATTTATCTGTCAGTACTTTTCCATTTTGCACATCTCCCCCTACTGTCTGAATACTTCATGCATTTCAGCTCAGGGGTGCGGAGAGGAAAACCAGCCACGCAGGACACGCAGCACCTCAGCTACTCTCACCCACCCAGGATTTCTGGAGCTAGGTTATTATCTCTCCCCTACACTGACTAGGAAAATCAGATTGACCTCAGCCAAACACTGTGGCACTGCGTGTTCAGCATCAGCCCTAAGAAAAAGGACAAATCCAGGGCTGCTGTCACATAATTCGTGAGCATGGGAACCCTTCCACCACAAGCCTGAACTGCTCCCCCAGCACCATCCTCCCATCCAAAGCTCAGTAATAGGACACTAAATCATTCAAATCCTTCCTGTACTGGAAAGGAAGTGGAAAGTACGTATACATACGGTTCAGCAAGCATCATGGGCAGGGCATTCTCTTGTATCTTAGATGGTCTGTTGAAGCCCATGGCATAGACTCCTTCCAGGAGCTGTGGTTTCCTGAAAACAGAGGAGTTTTTATACCGTGACCTATGAAAGTACATTTGGTGTTCATTTGTGTAAAAAAAGGTGAGGAAAAAACCTTGCAACCAGACCTAGAGCTGCCCGTTTCTGTGGACCTGCTACGATGGCACTGGTGGAGCAACTCCCATCAGTGCCTGGAAGCTCTAACAAGTGACAGCACAAAGCCTGGCAAGGAAGCTTTGCAAAACCCCCCCGATTTATTAAGCCGGCCCACAAGCCTGCCTTTTGCTACACGCAAAACCCTGTGTCACAGCTCTAAGGGCTGGCGCTGGGCTTCTGGTTCTAAAGCAGCTTTTCAGACAATCCCGGGGATCCCAGAGCAGAGCGCGTTAATCCTGTCCTTTAGGGCAATCCCTTTTCCTCAGCCAGGTCTAATCTCGGTGCCAAAATTATCACTCCTTGAAGACTCAAAGATGGGACAAAGCAACCTCAGAGGCAGAGAACGAAGTGTAATGTCATGAAATCATTGCAAGGACTTCAGTAAGTCTGTCATACAGCTCAGTATCAGAGCAATCCTGGCTCAGTGCACAAAGTGGGTAAATGACTGACAAATGTAGTTCACCAGGACTACACCTAGTCACAGAGTAATACAGGGTTGGAAGGGACCTCTGGAGATCACCCAGTCCAAACCCCCAGCCAGAGCAGGTCCACCCAGAGCAGGTCCCACAGGAACGTGTCCAGGGGGGGTTGGAATGTCTCCAGAGAAGGAGACTCCACCACCTCCCTGGGCAGCCTCTGCCAGGGCTCTGCCACCCTCACAGGGAAGAAGTTCTTCCTCATGTTTAGATGGAACTTCCCATGTTCAAGTTTGTGCCCGTTCCCTCTTGTCCTGTCCCTGGGCACCACTGGAAAAAGCCTGGCCCCATCCTCCTGACACCCACCCTTGAAGTATTTATAGACGTTGATCAGATCCCTCCTCAGTCTGCTCTTCTCCAGACTGAACAGACCCAAGTCCCTCAGCCTTTCCTCACAAGAGAGATGCTCCAGGCCCCTCATCTTTGTAGTGATCTGTAGTTACAACGCAGCACTCAAACCAAAGCGTATCCTCAAATGCTCATCAATTCCTTTTTCTCAAGGGAGCTTTCTAGTCTCAGCAGACACTTGTGTAGACCAGGAGATCCAAGAACAACTGAAAATCCAGGTTACAGTGCTAGTGAATTCTTAGCCCACGACCTCCAAGTGCTTACTGGAGTGCTCTTAGCACTGCTCAGGAATAAGGGCTTTCATTTCAAAGCAGGTTACAGGTTTCCTGCCCACCATTTCCCGCTGTTAAGAACTTCCTATTCAGCACAACATGCTTTTAAAAAATCCTATATTACTTTCAGAGGACGGCTGGAACAAAAGCTCTTTGAAAACATAACCTTGTGCTGCTCGGAAGCAAGGACATACAAAGCCCAACTCCGCAACAGTTGCCAAGGATACACCAAGTCATAACAAAATGAAGACTCAATTAGTCTGGCTGCCCCCATCATTAACTCCCTTGGATTGTTTGGCTTTTGAAAGATGGGAATTAGTCTAACAGGCACTACTGGACTTCAGCTCTTCTTGTAGACGTTCAACCACTAACATTAACAAAGCAAAATGAAATCCTGACATTTCACAGCGAGAAGTCTCATCGGCTCCCATTTCCCCACGGAGCTTGCAAAAGAGCAACAAACCCGAGATCATCAATATAACCAACAACAACCCCAACAGGACAGCCTGTTTAGCCCATTAAAAATATATATATAAATCTATCAGGCCTTAAATACAGCTATCGTCGCTTGAAAGCTCCTCTGGTAAAGGTATTCAACAGGAAGGGTCAGAGAATACTCCCGGTAGTAGTCTCTCCAGTACATAAATCCAGTATTGCTGGCAGAGAAGAGGTAAGCTCTCCCCTTTGTGCTATTCACTGCTGCTGTTGGACCCTCACAGATAACCGTCAGAGAACAGGAACAGAAGACGGCTGTGTTCATTACTCCTGCCAATAAAACAAATCTCTTGTTTTCCCAAACACTGCCGAGCCGCAGGAACACCTGCTCCGAGCCTCCCCGCATCCGCCGGAGAACTGCTGGGGAAACAACCAGGCTCCGACACGGAAAAGGTCTCGCTCCGCAATTCCCATAACCCTGGTGACAAGTGGCCGTGGAAGGACAGCCCTCCCTCCTCTCTTCACCTCACCCAGCTCATCACACAGGAGCTCCACGGTGCTTTTGAAGATCAAAAACCATACATTAACATTCAGAATAGTGTTGTTAGAGCCGATTATAGAAAGAAACACCTGCTCTGCGCCGACCAGGACTTAACATGAACTTGTTTCAGATGGAAACCTTCACAAGGCACCATGATAAACCAACTCTCCTTTAAATACCACAATAAACGATATTCTAATTTATTAAGGACAAATTTGCAGTAAACTTGACACAGAAACCCATGCACTTTGAAGCGGTATCTCCCACACAGCCAGGAAATCTAACAGGACTCACAGTCGCAGCTCCTCAAAAGACTTCACAGAGTAGAGAGGCGACGTGGGATCCCTCTGCAGCACCTCCACTTGATTCGTTGTGTCCACCAAGTTACTGCGAATTAGTTTGTTCAACAAGGACTGGGCAGCTCTGTCCTCTGTTGGAAAAGGAGGTAGAAAAAAAAAATATTAAAGAAATCACAGCCCGTTTCAGGTGTTTCTCCCACTGAAATGCTGCGTTACCGAGGCAGTTAAAAAAAAGGACAAGATGCATCCAAATCATCCAAATACTGAAATTCTCCATTACAGAGCAATGTCATAAAAGACCCCAAACTTCCTGAATCTATCCCAGAGATTCCCATTTAACATCCAGGAAGATAAACCAAAGCGAGCACAGTTTTAAGGGGCACTTTGACAGACACAGAACTCTGCTTATTTAAGATACTATAGCTCAGCATCTAACTGGAAGGCGGGACAGGGTTAAGAAGCCTCTTAAAGCCTCCCCAGGATCTGACACGTGGGCAGACACCTTTCAGGTGGTTTTTTTTGTCATTTTAAGGAAAATTTGAGGACAAACAGTACTCGGAAATATTCCAGGGCTGAAATGCAGCAAGGGCTGCATTTGAGATCAAACCAGAAGGTTAAACTGCTGCACTTTGGGGTTTTGCTAATAAATCTGCTTTCTAAAGCAAGTTTCTCCTAAGCCACCTTCTGAAGGATTTAGAGCCGTTACCCACCTCTTAAGAGCCATTTCATTAACGCAACATGTTGGTTGCTACAGCAATTCCAGCTCCAGGGTATCCAACTGCTCCTGTATCCAGTCCTGCCTTTGAGGATACTGCTATCCCCTTATTCCTCTCCACTCTAATCCAGGAGTCTCCCAAGTTATTACAGGACCCAATGGCTTTAAAAGCATTATGGAGGAAGGACCATGTCTTACAATTAAGTCCTTGGGGCAGGATACAAGATCATCCATCCTGAGACATAAGGCAGACTTACTTTAAGTATATATGAAATTCAATTCTTTACAACATTCCTTGCCAAAGCGTTTTTCAAGGCGGCACTTACCCTTCTCCTCATCCTCCGTCTTCTCTACGTTGTCATCTGCTTTGACAACAGCACCTAAATGAAAACAGAGGGTTTGGGGGCAGATGTGAGGTCAGGCAGCCCACGCCCACCGAGGTTTAAGGTTTTTGAATGTTGTGAGAAAAGCTAAAAAAAAAAAAGCCCATTTTCCTGACAAGAGCCCTGCTCTATAGGTGCACGGAAGAAACCCAAGTTATAGCTTGCTCCATACGGTAGAATTTAAACTAATCAACCACACCAAGAGATTTTGCCCTCACAGCACCTTGAATACAACAAAACGTGATTTTAAAACGTTATCCTGGTAGAACAAGCGCACGAGCCAGATATTTAGTCTATGCTGCTGTTTAAATCTTAGCTCTATGTTCTTCTAGAATTTCTTGACTAATTGGGAATTGACTTTGGCAGCAACGCTCCAAACCCACCAGAAAAGCATCACGCCCTTTTTAATACCATTTGAGCGGCTGTAACTCACCGTTGGCATCTGGTTTGGTTTTTTCCTCCTTCAGGTGTAAACTGCTCAACTACAAGTGAGGGGAAAAAACACAAAATCAGAGTCAGTCGAAGGGCGACCGTTATATTACTGGCCAGGAAAACTTAAAACCTTTCATCAACTCTTCCAGATTTACCACCTGCTAAAATTATTGCTTAGTGAAACCCCAGGCTTGAAGGCAAACGAGATGAACTTAGCGAGAGGAATTTGATTTTTTAACAGTTTAAGACAAATAGCACTTTTTCTAAGCTGTAAATACAACATAGAGAGAGGGTTTTGTTCTCTGTCCCTGCATGTCTGCTCCCCAGTAGCTGTGCTGGGGGGAAATGGGAGAAAATTTACATTCCAGGATGGAAACTCTTGAGCCAAGAGTCCTGGCTGTCACACAACAGGTCCCCCTCGCCAGGACCCTCGAGTTTTACCACTAAAATTGTGACAGAGTGTATTTTACCCCCAAAAAGGTGATGGGGAGAGGGGACCTGAGGGTCTCCCCACACATCCAGGGGCTGAGTTAATGCTCCCCGCGCTAAAGGGTGGTGCTTGAGTGGCTCGGTAAAATAATAAAAAATACTATCTCAAACAAATTTAGATCTTGTCACCAGAAAGAAAAAAAATTATAAATGAGAGCAAAAGAGATATTTTTGGCCCCTGGGTGAAGAGTGCCATCACCTCAGAAGGGCTGCTGCTGAGAGGGTTGGTTGTAGGGTGAGGGGGAAGGACAGGGGCCTCCCTGCGCTTTCGATACTCAAAAAACGAAAGGAAAAATAAATTTTAAAAAAAAAAAAAAAAAGGAAAGAAAAAGGGGTTGGGTTATTTTTGCTTCTAAAGGAAGGGCCCAGGGATAGCCCGAGGCGGTGCCGCCGGCAGGGCCCCGCCGCCGAGGGGAAGGCCAGCGGCCTCCCTGCCCCTTGGAAAAGAAAATGAGGAGAAAAGGGTTTTCCGGCGCTCGCTGGTTTCTGTGAGGAAGAGGAGGAGGAGGAGGAGGAGGCGGCGGCGGCTCAGCCCCGGGACCCCGGCGCCTCAGGGCCGGGCCGGGCCGGGCCGCTGCCGGGGGAACCCCCCAACCACCCCCATCTCCCCGCTCACCGACTCGGCCGCCGCCTCCTGCTCGTCCACGGCCAGGGCCCAGGAGTCGGTGGCCATGTCCGGGCCGGTGGGCGCTGGCGCCGGGCTGGCCCTGTGCAGCCGCAATGGCGCCGGCGGCGGGAAGGGCGCGTGCGCCGCCCGCAGTCACCGCCCTGTGTGTTCCCCCCCCCTCCCTCCCGCCACCCCCGGCACCGACCGGCCGCAACCGCGGCGGCGGCGGTGGCGTTCCGGGAGCGACGCGTTCCGCCCCCTCCCCCCCCCATCCCCAAAGGGGGTGATAATAAAGGGGGGACGGGACGGCAATGGCTGGGGGTGGGTTGAGGGGTGCCGGTGGTCGGGCTTGGCGTGGGGCCTGCGCCCTGTGGGGCTGGGGTTAGGGCCTTGCTATGCTACGGGGTGTGGGGCCAAGACCCCTCTGTGGTGTGGGGCTGGGGGTCGGGGCCTGCCTTGTTGCTTGCTGTGGGGTGGGGGTCCAGGCCTCCTGTACGGTGTGGGGTGGGGGTCCAGGCCTCCTGTATGGTATGAGGTGGGGGTCCAGGCTACTTGTATGGTGTGGGGTAGGGGTCTAGGCCCCCTGTATGGTGTAGGGCTGGGGGTCAGGGCCTGCCTTGCTGTGGGGTGAGGGGTGCCAGTGGTCGGGCTTGGGCTTGGGCTTGGCCTTGGCGTGGGGCCTGCACCCTGTGGGGCTGGGGTTAGGGCCTTGCTATGCTATGGGGTGTGGGGCCAAGACCCCTTTATGGTGTGGGGCTGGGGGTCAGGGCCTTGTCCCCTCTGTGGTGTGGGGCTGGGGGTCGGGGCCTGCCTTGTTGCTTGCTGTGGGGTGGGGGTCCAGGCCTCCTGTATGGTGTGGGGTGGGGGTC